>CM072514.1:4818028-4825528 GCA_036898135.1 Oncomelania hupensis | reverse complement strand
TATATTTACTTTCTTAACCTTAGAGTCCGTACATAGTGGAGTCATTAAATGCAGTTGTTGAGACTGTGGGCAGATGTTACATGAAAATCAACAGAGCGGCTTAAATTAGATCCTGCATCGGCCTTGAGCAGCTCATGAGTGCAATATATTTAATTATTTAATCGTTCTTATATAGCGCTTTTCCAGCTCAAGAGCTGCTCAAGGCGCTGGCCGATACAGGATCTAACTCAAGCCGCCCAAGACGCCCACCCGCAGCCTTTGGGCGCATGGTCTGACGCCCTGACAACTGAGCACAATCCTGAACAGCCAGGGAAGGGGAGAAGGACCTAGGTGCATGCTGGGTGTGTTCTTGTCACCGGCACTCACCCGTCTAGGACATGAGCGTCAGGATCTTTAAAGTCCGTTATGATGGAATGTATGCGACACAGACTAGACCTCGGTTTATACTCTCATCCGAAGGATGCAATATAAGAACCATTAAATAAATAAATACGCACTTTAGGAGTGTGGACAAGAACTGGCGATTTGCATTCTAAAGGAATGACGTACGTGTGCAAACTGCGTCATCATTTCCACGCTTTCGGTAGCTATGAAAGTATAATACTGTTCACCACTTTCTCTGAAATGATGATGATGATGATGAGGAGGAGGAGGAGGAGGAGGAGGAGAAGAAAGACAAAGACGACAGCGATGAGAAGGAAGAGGACGACGAGGAGGAGGATGAGGAGGAAGATGGTTGGTTGGTTGTTTTATTAACGTCTTCTTCATCGAGATGATAAGACGTACACACGCATTCACACACATTTACACCAGATACGTACATATATCCATACATATAAAATACATAATTATATAAACTGAGCTACTGGAGAATCAATCAAAGCTTTTGCTAATCTCATGCTTATATCAAAACTTATGTTATCAATGGAATCGATAATAGAAACATCAGTTGGCAAAAATGGACGCATATTACTGCATTGAAGTAATACATGTTTCAGAGAAATAGATTCACCACATATACATTTTACATTTTTACAATGTTTGGTTTTAATTGAGTTTAATATTATTCTATGTGCCATTCTTGAAACTGATCTAGCAATTCCACAAGGTTTATTATAGTTGCAAATAAGTTTAATGTTGTTACATTCGATGTTGTTTTTTCTCTATCAGTAGTTGATTCAGCCCCGATGCTTGAAATCCTGATAGGTGTAACTCAGATTCGTTTATCCACGCAGCCTGCTCACTCAGCAACAAGGCAAAGTCTTCGTATGTAGTTTTCCAACTTTATTCAGCGTTCATCAACAACTGCATACAATCGCCTTTTCACTCTCAACTTTTACTTTCAACAACAATTCTCTCTACTTTCAACTCTCTCATTTTGAAACAGTGCGGCGCGGCACTTATATAGTCTCTACATACTCCAGAACATGCGAAAATACCCCACATGAAACACCACAACCAATCAGAATTAATTTCATCATCACTGTCTCACGTTATACAACCCTATTTGGAATGGAAGCTTCCATGGTTACCACTAGAACTATCCATACGCTTCGATCGATAGTAAACCTCTGACTCGAGAAAATTCTCAAATAATATCGAGCAACTAAAATTATCAACGTTATACAAAGCTTCTTCTAACAACGCAAAATCAAATCAAAGATAAATACACTCCAGTACTGCATGCTTGCAAAACAAAACGAACAGATCTATCGCGCGCGTCACACACACAAGCCTACTTTCGCACGCGTCTCCAACGTAACAAATATGTTTTACAAATTAATTTTCTATAGAGTTTTGAATTTCTTTTATTGTTTGAGAATTTTGCTCTGTGGGTTCAGGCATTAAATAGAATAGACCCAACGTTTCCCGGCGTGTCGTAAGAGGCGACTAACAGGGGTGATGTTAGCACGGCATCACTGGGCGAAAGTCTTCTACACAGAAGTTACCGGCCAGGGCGGAGGAACCTCACGTTAGTACAGGTTCAACGACCATGTTCTCAGGGCCAAGGCGAGCCACACTGTATTCGTGGATTTCGGCTGTGGCCAACAGCCTGGAGAGGATTGGGCACCGCCAGGTCTTTTTGCCCAAGACACACTACATGATGACACAATCCACTAATTCCATTCCGGATCGGTCGTCGCCCGGCACAAGGACCGCGCCTTCCGTTGGCCACCAGGACGGAGGTGTTAAGTATGCTACTGATGGACAATTTAGCAAGATCCGCACGAGAAACAACATCGTCATAGGAACCTGGAATGTCAGGACCCTAACTGCGGAAGGAAAATTAGAAGAACTGGCCCACGAGTTGGACCACTATCGATGGAACGTTCTAGGCATCAGCGAACTGCGCTGGAAAGGCCTAGGTGAAACAACGACCGACAAAGGACACAAGCTCTATTTCAGCGGTAGAGATGACAGGCACGAACACGGCGTTGGATTTTTGGTCCACAAGAACATTCTAGCCACTGTCATGGGTTGCCGCCCAGTCTCCAGTAGACTCATTACCATCCGCCTGAGAGCAGCCCCTTTCAACATCACCATCATCCAGGCCTATGCCCCAACATCAGACTATGACGACAGCGAAGTGGAGGATTTTAATGAAATCTACAGGCGGTCCTTGACCAAGTGCCGAAGAAGGACATAGTCATAGTGCAAGGCGACTGGATTGCCAAGGTTGGCCAAGATGCGCACCACAACTGGGGAGACACATGTGGACCCCACTGCAACAACGAGGCAAATGACAAGGGTCTGAGACTCTTGGAGTTTGCCAGTGTGACGACACGAGTTTCAGCATTAACAGAGAGAGCTATATTTTGTGCGAAGTTGCACCTCTCTACTGTGTAGTGTACATAGATTAGCTTGGCTGTTTTTCTTTATTGCGTGCAAAAGAATGCAGTAGCTATAAGTTCACGTGCATATCGTAGAAAATAGGGGTATGTAGAATAAGAAGAGGGGTACTGACGAGAACTCGACCGGTTTACCTGTGGCCTGGGTTGCGTTTAGTAAGGCAGAGTGGATTTGGTGCTTTTGCGAGAGGTCAGCTTTAGTCAAGCAGTAACCGTGTGACTGTGTGTCAGATTAGAATTAGGTGTTCTTGCTTGAAAGGGTGTTGTAATCGTTGTTTCGAACCACCCAAGGTCTTACGCCCTCGCCGGGGTAAGAATGTCTAAAGTTTGAGAAGGAGGGATGTAATCGCCATTTATTGGAGATAAGTGTAGGATTTGTTCCTAAGGCTGTGTAGTCCTCTATTGGGCACCTGCCGAGGCTCAAGGTCTTTTAAAGAATTGAGATGTCCTTGTGAGAATAACTAGCAAATAGCCAGAAACGAAATTAACTCTCATACTAACCACTGTGTCGTACTGTGTTGTGGTGTATTGTGTTGGGGGGAGGTGTGTCACAGGCCGAGACCTAAACGGTGAGTAAAACCCTGTAATTCATTTTCTTAGTGGTGAGCTCTCTGAGACTGCGTACGCGAATGAATGGTGGTGAATGAGGGGGAAGGAAATATATTGTGAAGAATAATGATTTATCGATTTTGTATGATTTTCCTATCATTTTCTTGTTATGTGCATGAATGGGAAATGTTGTTGCTGTTGTGGCTAAAAGTGGGTCAAAGGTGACGATGAAGAATGCATGTTAGAGAGAGAGAGAGAGAGAGAGAGAGAGAGAGAGAGAGAGAGAGGGGATGTATGTATGGGGAGAGAGATAATTGTACTATGCTGGAGAGAGGTGAAGGAAGTGGTGGATATGAGGAGAGCATGTTTATATTATAGTACGATAAGATAGTATGGATGAAGGGAGATAACCGTGATGTATTATATCAGTTGAGAGTGATGATGAGGATGAAGATGTGGGTGGAATGAATTAGGACTGTGTGATTGAAGTGTGGTCGTAATGATTATGTATATTTATATAAATGACTGTGCTTATGAAGAGACATGAGTTATTGGTATTAGGAGTTGCATTATATTATTGGAATGTATGCATAGCATCACGTATTATTATCATTGTTGTTATGTATAACCATGTCAAGATGGCGGACGGCGGAAGGCGCATTATGTTATGTAGTATTTGTGTTTTGTAGGCAGACTGTTAAGACTATATATTTGCTTACAGGTTTGGGCTGTATTATGCTGTGTTGACACTTTGCCGATTTAGTTCTTTCTTCATTACACCGTTACCCTTGTGCCGGTTGTGCATCTGCACTGTAACCTTTGCCTCTACAGCTGGGAAGTGGGGACGTTGACTTCGTCACCGCCGCCTCGTCTTGCTTCGGGATCGTGGGCGTCGCCATTTACTACAGGAACTTCACGCACCACACCCGCGCACACACAGATTTGCACAACACGCACATAAAAACATACCTCATTTAGTTAATATAAATCATCCATCATATTGAGTGAATAACTGTTTAGCTCCTACTGAGCTCTGACTATATGATATTGTGGACAATGCTTCTGATGTGCGAGCTAGCTTGAGTAATAGTTTGAAGATAATAAGATTTGCAGTTCAATTTATTCACCTGGAATTTATAGTATTTTGAATTGATTGTTTATTGATATTGTATTGTACATTCTGTGGGAAAATCTGTTGATGTTTAGTTCTGTTTTGGGGTTGAACAAGGGAGGTAATTGTTAGTTAATACTGGGGTGGGGGTCTTGATAGGGGTGGAGGGTGGTTTAGTACCCCATTGTCCTGTGTATGTATGTTTAATTGTTGAATAAAAGAGTGTGACTGTTATTCTGGCATTTTTGTGTTAGTTTATTTTGTTTGAGTTTTATCCTATCCACTCGTTGTATGTGCTTACGTCGCGGAAACCGCTCGGGTGACGTGACAGCCAGATACAACAATCTGGTACTGGCAAACACACTTGGTCTCCACAAAAACTCCAGACGATGGACATGGCACAGTCCTGGCGGGGAGCATCACAACCAAATAGACTACATCATGGTCAAGAAACGCTTCAGATCAAGCATCAACATTGGCAAAACACGCACTTTTCGAGGAGCAGACATCGGAAGTGACCACGATTTCGTGATGATGTCTTTCCGGCTCCACTTGAAGAGAGTAAATACAGCAAAGTGCACTAGACTGAAGTTCGACCTGGACAAACTGCAAGACCCGGAGGTGGCAGAACTATTTCAGGCCACAATTGGAGTGAAATTTGCACCACTGCTCATTTTGGGGGCTGGTGAAGTAGATTTCAACACCATGACCACCACCTTCAACTCAGCTGTGACAGATGCCGCCACTGAGATCCTTGGCAAGCACCGACCAAAGAAGAAGCCGTGGATCACACCTGAACTTTTGGATCTGTGTGATAAACGAAGAGAGATGAAAAAGAAAAAGAACACCTCACAGGGAGCTGATGTCTACCGAAAAATCAACAATGACACCCGAAAAGGCATGCGCACAGCACTAGGAGAACTGGATAGAAGATCAATGCCAGGAAATAGAGAACAGTCTGAACAAGAACAACAGCAAGAAGGCCTACCAGACAGTGAAGCGGCTGACAAGTGTCAAACAGCCCAAAGCCTCCACGATCCAAAGCAAGTCTGGCATATGCCTTACAGAAGAACAAGATGTCTTGGACAGATGGACAGAGTACTGCTCTGACCTTTACAACCATACACCAAATGGAGACCCATCAGTTCTAGCATGTCCCGAAAACAGAGAAGAAGAAGAAGAAATCCTCCCAATTCTCCGGGAAGAAGTTGAGGCAGGAGTGCAATCGCTAAAGAAAGGAAAGTCAGCGGGAGTGGACAACATACCCGCGGAACTGCTACAAGCAGGAGGAGAAGCGATGATTGATGCCCTCACCATTATCTGTAACAAGATCTGGCAGAGTGGGGAGTGGCCTATACCATGGACCCAGTCGCTTGTCATCACTCTTCCCAAAAAAGGTAACCTTCAGGAGTGTGAAAATTACCGGACCATCAGCCTCATCAGCCATCCCAGCAAGGTCCTCCTCAAAATAATACTCAACAGGTTGAAGCCCCAAGCTGAACAGATCATAGCTGAAGAACAAGCAGGATTCAGGGCAGGGCGAAGTACCACTGAGCAGATTTTCAACCTCAGAATAATCTGTGAGAAATACCTACAGCACCAACAACATCTATATCATGTGTTCATAGACTTCAAGAAGGCGTTTGACCGAGTCTGGCATGCAGCTCTATGGGCAACAATGAAAGTGTACAACATCAGCCCTAAAATTATTGAAGTCATCAAAAGCCTGTATGACAAGGCTACCAGTGCAGTCCTCCACAACAGCGCCATCGGAACTGGTTCAGAACAACAATCGGTGTGCGTCAAGGATGCCTACTCTCTCCAACACTCTTCAACATCTTCCTAGAGCGCATCATGTCAGATGCTCTTACCCCTTGGGGTCATGAGCAATCTTGCCACTGTAGATTGTTCTAACCTATAAAGGGAAAAGTGAAAGCCCCAGTTGAAAACCTGCCTTGCCTTTGTAGGCATGACTGATTCACTGCGGCAACAGTACCCCCGTTGGAGTGCCGGGGGTTTCAGTATAAATAGTATCCCCACTTTCTGGAAATTTAGTGCTTTAAATTCCCACTGTCGCTGTCTTCCTCATTTGCTCTTTCCCATTCCTGATCTGTCCTATCACTCTGCTATACTATCTTCTTCTTCGCTAGATCAATGACCTACCTTTTTTCTTGAAAACTCTTCCTGGACAAGACTCCTTGTTTGTGTATGAGGTCTGTTGGATCAGCTTGGGAGTGTTGGACGCTTTCTGCCAGGTGGTCACTGGGGCTTCCTATGATATTATTTAGCACTATAGGCATTTTATATGTATGTGTTTTGTTGATGATTTATAATGATGTTTGTATTCTATTTTGTTTTTGTAACCGGGGGTTCGAGTAGTTGGGGTAAAGCCTCAGCCGTCCCCTGCGTGGGATGTCTTTATTGTAAAGTGTCTGGCCGGTGGAGGGCATTCAATTTTCCCACTAGGGTTGTTTCGGCAGATCTTTTATGCGGATTGGGGGTTGTCCGGTCCTGATTTGGCTCGGAAGAGTCCGCTGGACCTAAAGCAACAATCAATCAATCAATCAATCAGATGCTCTTGCAGACCATGAAGGCACAGTCAGCATAGGGGGTAGAGCAATCTCCAATCTTCGTTTTGCAGATGACATTGATGGATTGGCTGGAGAGGAACAAGACCTTGAACAGCTGGTACAGAGGCTTGACACCACCTCCAGAGCCTATGGAATGGAAATAAGTGCAGAGAAGACCAAAATGATGACCAACAACACCAATGGCATCAATACGGACATCAAAGTCCAAGGCCAATCCCTCAACACAGTGCATAGCTTCAAATATTTAGGAGCCATTGTATCAGACAATGGGTCCCGACAGGAAGTCCTATCCAGGATCGCACAAACAACTGCTGCCCTGACAAGATTGAAGCCCATTTGGAAAGACAGGACCATCAGTCTACATTCCAAAGTAAGACTGCTGCGCTCCCTTGTCATCTCC
>CM072514.1:4795528-4813028 GCA_036898135.1 Oncomelania hupensis | reverse complement strand
ATTCGGTTTTTTTTTAAATCCCTTTATTATATGCTTTTAGTTTATTTCGTTTTAGTATTTTTATATATATTTATTTTATTTTTGAAAATAATTATTCTATTCTATTCTATTTAGTGCTTAATATTTTTAACCTTGTTATTTTTATTATTATATGCTTTTAATTTCGTTTGAGTATTTTAAATCTTTTTATTTTATTTTATTTTAAAAACAAATTAATTATTCTATTCTATTCTATTCTATTCTATTCTATTCTATTCTATTCCACTGATTTTTTTTAACATTGAATTTGGCTTTTTTAACCTTCAAAAAATATTATTTGTTTTTAATTTCGATTGAATATTTTACTACATATTTAGTGTATTTCTTTTTAAAATAACTATCCTGTTCAGTTTTATTATTGTTTTACGTTTTATTTTTATCCCTATAATATGCTTTCAATTTCGTTTGAGTATGATTTGTTATAGAGCTGTTTATTTTATTATAATTTTAAATAATTATTTTATATATAATCAATTCTATATTATTCTATTTAGGCCTACTGAATTGTATTATTTTTAGAAACGTGTTGTTTTTTTAAATTATTATACGCTTAGAATTTTTTGTGAGTATTTTTTAAATTGGTTTATTTCTTTATATTTTTTTTTATAATTATTTTTATCTATTTTATTTTATTTAATTAATTGAATTTTTTTTCTTTAAACACGTTACTTTCATTATTATAATTATGATTTTAATTTCGTTTGATTTGTTTTGTATTTATTTATTTCTTTCTTTTTTTCATATTTTTTTAAATTTTTTTTTATTATGCCGTTGATATTAGGTGACCTATTGCTGTTCTAATTATTTTTGAATTTGTTTGGAGAAATTTTAAACAATTGTTAATATTTTGTTAGGCCACAGATCCAGTAATTAATGACAGCAAACACTAAATCACTATAAAAAATGCGGAACAGAAAAACTTCCACAAAAAACAAAAAAACGCTTCTTTAAAAGAAATATCAAAATTAATTAATTAATTAATTATTTAATAAATTTAAAATAATTAAATAAATAACACACGGAAATATTTGATGTGTGTGTGAGAGAGAGAGAGAGAGAGAGAGAGAGAGAGAGAGAGAGAAAGAGAGAGAGAGAGAGAGAGAGAGAGAGAGAGAGAGAGAGAGAGAGAGAGAGAGAGAGAAGGAGAGAGAGAAAGTGGAAAAATACTAATGAAGAAAGGCCAGCAGCCTTACACACATAGATGAGTCAACTGAAACAGTGTGTTGGAGGAAGAAGGATGGGAACCGAAATAGGGAAATCACGAGAAGTATGCCGTGAAAATAAAGAAAAGATATTCAATGAAATAACGTAACTTGAGAAAATATTGTAAATAAATTACGCACAAAAAAAGATAATCCAGAAAAAACCCACTGTTTTTTATTTGTATTTTTTATATAATAGTGGTATAACTTGAATCATCTAAAGCAGTTCCCACGACGCTGACCTAAAATAATATACACACACATTGAAAACTGAAGACTAGCTATAGCAATAATTTCTCATTTATCAATAGACCCTCGTGTTTGGCAATATAACGCTACATAACGCAACATAACGCAATTGTAGAGTACATAATGCTGGCATAAAGGGAATTTTTACAAATAAAATAAAATTTAAAAAATCGCCAGAGTTACAGCAAGATCTGTCCCAAAGCAAACCTTGTAAATGTTTTGTTTAACTGACAAAAACAGAACCAATGGTCAAAAAGAAAATCATGAACCTCTTACATACAGTAAAACAAACCAAAGCAGATTATAGTTGTCCAGTCTGTGTGTGTGTGTGTAGGTGTGTGTGTAGGTGTGTGTGTTTGTGTATGAAAGAGAGAAAACGAGAGAGAGAGAGAGAGAGAGAGAGAGAGAGAGAGAGAGAGAGAGAGAGAGAGTATTAATATATGCCTTTGATTTTTGTTTTAATCCAGCTGGGTAAAGAGCGCCATCCGCGTGAATTGATCAACAAGCTGGAACACCTGAAGACCTGAAATGGTTGGAATTCAACCTGTCAAGTGTGAAGAATTTGATGAACAGTGAATGATTTTGATAAACGGATTGTTGATGTGGTAATTCAGATGGAACAGTGACATGTTCATGTTGTGTGGTAGATTACATGAAACGAGATTTATTATAAATAGTATGACACAATGGATTCGTGGGGTGGTGGATTCGTTCAAACAGTGAAATTATTGGTGCGTCAGATATAAAAAAATAAATTAATAAAATGGGAGTATCCTAAATTGGACGAAAGGATCTGCTGCTATTTGTGTCGTCTGGAGCACGATCTAAATATCTGTGGATAATAGCAATACGAAGACGTAGGACTATTGTCTTTAAATGTAACGTAACATTTATCAAAAAAGCACATAGACATATTAAGAGCTGTTTGGGAACAAAACTGTTGTATGACTACTCAGGAAGAGTTCAAAGGACGAAAGCTTACAGCGTCAAAGAAGTTATACCGACGTACAACAGAGTTATAAAGACGTACAATAACTCTGTGATGGAACTGTCTCAATGGGCTGACTGATGCAGAACGCTTTGATTACCAATGTGCCTCGGTAAAAGGTCAAGTTTGACATGGATATTGGTGCACGGAGGTTGTGACCACTAAGCCGATCATTTGGTGCGAGAAAAAAAATCATAAAATAAAATATAGGCTACGACGGCTGGACTGCCAGAGCGCATGTGCAAAGGGATTTTCTCCCTGATTTATCTGGATGGCGTGAGGGAGAGGCAGAATGAGCGACAGAAGACTTAACCCCTTTCTGCACGTGCAGCGTTTGCGAGAGGCCTGCACCAGAGACCCAGCCATTAAGGCAATGTGAGGCAGTAAAATTAAACTTTTGATTTTCATGACTAAGGTAACCTTTATTAGTGCCAAATGATAGCATTATAGACTGGGAGTAAAAAAAATGTTTCTGTTCAACATCAAAATCGACCGTTGCTATGGAAACCAGTGTAAACAACCGCCATATTGGATATCTAAGAAATAATTTTACTCAGTTAATACACATGACAGACAAATAATTTTTGGCACATATATACACTATGTATGTGTGCACAGAATTATAGAAGAACATTCTAATAATTATAAATGGTATATTAAAAAAAAAAAAAAAAAAAAAATTCACCCAAAACGTCGATGGTGACATGAGATTTTGCATCACCACTAGAAATTATAGAGAGTTTTCCACAAAGTCTTTCTATTAGTCTGTTCAGTAGATGCCAAGGCTCAAATGTGCCAAGTTTGGTGAAGTTTGAATAGACAGTTTCTGAGAAAAACGTTTCTTCGTGTCGCACTTATACCAAAAACTGAAAACGGAGAAAAACAAGAAATAGTGCAACAACAGCACAAATATATTTGAAATTGTACTCACAGTCAGCTGTAATGCCTGGATAATAAAAATAAAAATATGCCACACTTCAAACTGTTAAAATTGACCTGCAGCATATGCAGGGCCACCTTCTAGCTGCTCTAGTTCTTCCTGCCGCTTCAATCGTGCCGCCCTCACGGTGTCGCGTCTCTTGTTGGCCTGGTCCCGCTGGTACTTGAGGCTGTTTCTCTCCCTCCGGCCTTGTCTGTAGGTTCCCAGCCTCCTCATGTGGGTGCCCTTGGCGAAACCAAAGAAGTTAGCAGTGTCCTGAGCTGCAATTGGGCCACAGTTGAACTCTTGAATAGCGGTCAGCACTGCGAACTGCACACGGCGACGTGAGGCAAAATTGTCTTTAGAGCACCGACCCCAAATTAGGCTGTGCAGTGCCTCATTAGCGTTCTGTGTCTTGCCAGACAGACACCTGCTGAGCAAATGTTCCTCAGTGAGCCTTTCGTAGATGGGCTGGAGGTGTTCATGCAGTTTGGCACGGTTGAGAGGTGTATGGATAAGCTTTTTGTGTGGACCAGGAACTTTATGTTGGGCTAAGGCTTGCTGGAAGAAACACCACGATTCTGGGCCAGATGGACAGAATTCATGTGATGGCCGTTGGTCTGTAGAATAGCAATGATGTAGAGATGCCATCACAGCTTTCCTCATGCCCTCCACAGTTTTATGTCCTCTTACTGCCCGGTTATAATAAATGGTCAGCTTGCGGATGGCATTCTGTGTCAACATACCATGGCCACGCCCTCCCAAGGTCACGCCCCTCTTTTTGGAGTCGGAGACAATGTTGCGCAGTGCAGTACCCAAACGCTTGGAGACATGATTTATACACTCCTCTTTTTCCAACTGCACATCCTCTCCATAGGGTTTGAGGGAAGCTAGGGTGGTAAAAGTCTTCGTGTCGCCATCAGATAGCAGGATGGTGTACCGCAGCTTGTGGCGTTCCACTGACCTATTCCACAATATGCGCGCCGCCTCCACCTCCATCATGCCAGAAGAGCCTGCAGCAAAAAACAAAGTGCTTATTTCAACAATACAATTAAAAATACATAAAATATAAACTGATTTTCAATATGATGTATAAAATAAACAGTATGTATCAATGTTGTTTCTATCAGTATCATGTAATCATTTCATCATCATCATCATTACTGTTATCATCATACCTTCACACTCATTTGTAAAATGATAATATGCTGCTTGCATGATTTTATCATATGAAACCCTGTTTATGTTCTTCTATAGTTTCAGTGTGCTCAATTTTACTTTTTTTTTTTCAATCAACTTAGTTTTTACATGTTATTTGACACATTTTATAGTAGTAGTTTCAGTGCACACAATTTATGATACTTTATATTTTAGCATGATTTTTTCCAGTCAGCTTTGTTTCCACAGTTTGTAAAACTTTACATTGTTATGAAGCATAACAACTGAATATGAATAAATTCTATGAATAAAAAGCAGGCATCCACATAAAATTTATAATAAATACAACTTACCAGTGTAGTTTTTCTCACAGTTTGGTGAATGGTTCAGCGACCATGCAGCAAACTCCAAGGGCTTGTCCCTGAAGATCTTTTTGCCTGTTGTCTCACACACTTGGCAATAACTGCACATTACATGTGCATCTATGCAGAGGCCTGTGGTAATGTCAATTACACAGCCCACTCCAATATGTGATGTGTGGCCCCTAGTGAGCCAAGAACCATCGTAGCTTACTGATATGTCCAACACAGCTTCAGTGTCTGGGGGGAGACCAGCTTGGCGCGCATGAATTTGTCGCACATGCAGAGCTGCATCTTGAAACACCTTGTGTTCAAACCCTCCTAACTTGCTGTATATTGTACTTTGTGCTTTTCTGTGAAATGTCTTGTGGTGGAGACCAGGAAGGTCCATCATTTCACAGAAATTATTCAGTGAAGTGGCACCAAGGCCACACACTAGAGCAGAAAACACAATTTGTCTGTTGATGACAAAGTCTGTTCCCCCACCCTTCTCACACATGTATCCAGCTGTACCCTCAACTGGGCAATTGCACTGTGTGCAGTACACAAGTCCATGAACAGCCAAGCCTTTTGTTGCCTTGTCCCCAGTTCTAAAAGTTAGAGATGACTGCTGACATGTGGGACACAATAGCTTAGAGATGGCACTAGTGATGCATGAGAAGTCCACTATACCTCGCTGTTCACAGTCTACAGTTGTGCTTGACTGCTCATTTCTCGAAGTTTCATACACCTTTCGTTTTACTTGTGATGGAGTTAGGGTCTTGTTGATGTCTGGTGTCACAATATTTTGCTGAGATCCAGTCGAAGGTGCAATCGAGTGTGATGCAGACGCTGATGTACTTGGCTCATGTTCGACTGACAAATTATTGTCGATCGACGCCAATCTTTCATTACTCTTTCGTGCTTTGCACTGGCGAGCATGCAAAAGATGTTTCTTTCTTATTTGCTTGCCTTTTTTAGCCGATCGAATAGTTGATTTCTTAACACTAGCCATATTTGCAGTGAAAACAAGATTCAGAAAGTGCTGTCAACAACCACCATCTTGAATCTCGCGGCGTCACGTGACCCGTATTGGCCAATGCTATTTTGTAAAATTCGGTCAGGTGCCATATATGGAAGTTATCCTCAGTTGATAGTCTAGAAAAATGCCTCGGGGAACCAATGGTATTCGTCACTTTTACGAAGTAAGGTTCGGAATCATGCAGGGGAGATAATTTACTTTCGTTTGGTATACAACATGCCGGTGTTTACGTTGCCAAAAGTAGTGTTGCTAGGTTGAGAAAAGTAACATTTTATCTCTTTTGTTCGACAAAGAAAAATAAAATACACTTGAGTAGGTGTGAATAATGCATTTTTATTGTATAATAACAACATTTTTATTCAAAGCAAGGTACAGAAACAGAAAGTAGACATGTTAATTAATCTTTTTACACTAAAACCCCAAAAAGCATAAAAAATAAAAAAAAAATCATTTTGACTGGCGCACATTGCCTTAACCGTCAGTATTTTTTTTCTTCTATTTTTTTTTCTTTCCTTCTAGTTAAAACTATACACACACTTTTCTTTGGACTTGTTTGCTTGACACTATGTGTGTGCGTGCGTGCGTGTAAGTGCGCACGCGTGTATGTGTGTGTGTGTGTTGTGTGTGTGCGTGGGTGGGTGTGTGCGTGTGTGTGTCTGCATATTGCAAAAGTGTTAATATGCGTCTAGAGTAGATTATTTTTGTCTAGATCTGCCGCGATACAAATGTTCGTATTATTATTATTATTATTATTATTATTATTATTATTATTATTATTATTATTATTACTATTATTATTATTATTATTATTATTGTTGTTGTTGTTGTTGCAGTTGTTGTTTTTATTATTATTATTATTATTATTATTATTATTATTATTATTATTATTATTATTATTATTATTATTGTTGTTGTTGTTGTTGTTGTTGTTGTTGTTGTTGTTAGTAGTAGTAGTAGTAGTAGTAGTAGTAGTAGTAGTAGTAGTAGTAGTAGTAGTAGTAGTAGTAGTAGTAGTATATAAAATCTGTATCAATAATTATAAAAAGTTTGGTTTAACCATAAATTTATTCAACAAACCAGATAATAATACAAGGCAAATCATCAGGTCGCACAAGAGCACAAGGCTTAAATAAGAGCTACCCAAATAATAAATAATGTATCAAAAATATTTCTGGCCGACCACAGCATACAACAACAACACATTGATATAAATACAAGAAAAAAAATCTATTCTATTTTTATAATCTATCCCGTAACTCGAAGAAGGTCTTTGGGTGCACCACAGATGATCGTTTAACCAGCGTACTCCATCTTCCTCTGACCTTAGCAACCCTCATAGCCTCGCTCAGTGTTAAGCCAGTCCATTCTCGAATGTTGTCCTCCCACCTCTTTTTCTTTCTCCCTCTTTTTCTGCCTCCTTGCATCGTGCCTTGCAGGATGGTCTTTGCAAGGTCTGATGCTCTCGTGACGTGGCCATACCATCGGAGTTTTCGTTTCTTTACCACTTTGAGCATGTCATCGTGTCGTCCAAAGGCTTTGGGATTTAATTTCGTCGTTGTTGATGTGCTGGGTATAGGAAATGCCCAGAAGTCTTCGGTAGGATCTCATCTCCATGCTTTGTATTCTTCTTTTTAGATCAGCTGTGAGGGCCCATATTTAGCAAGCGTTTAGGAAGATGGAGATGACAAGGGAGCGCAGCAGCCTTACCTTGGAATGTAGACTGATGGTCCTGTCTTTCCAAATGAACTGGATAAAACAATACTGACAAACACATACGTCTGAGAAGTTGCCAGGCATAGTTTAAGTAAAACAAACTAACTTTTTCCAAGCAAGGGGAAATAAGTTTCAAGTTAAAAGCAAAACAAAGTCTCTCTCTCTTTCCCCACCCCCTCTCACCCTCATACTTTAATATTATAATATTTTTATATTATCCTATCCTATCCTGTCCCATAACCCGAAGGTCGTAGGGGCACCACAGATGATCGCTTAACCAGCATACTCCATCTTTCTCTGTCCTCAGCAGCCCTCATGGCTTCGCTCAGTGTCAAACCAGTCCATTCTCGAATGTTGTCCTCCCACCTCTTTTTCGGTCTCCCCCTTCTTCTACCTCCTTGCACTGTGCCTTGCAGAATGGTCTTTGCAAGGCCTGATGATCTGGTGACGTGGCCATACCATCGGAGTTTCCGTTTCTTCACCACTGTGAGCAGGTCATCGTGTTGTCCAATGGCTTGTGTGATGGTCTGTCGGACTTCAACGTTGGTGATGTGTTGGGTATAGGAAATGCACAGAAGTCTTCTGTAACACCTCATCTCCATGCTTTGTATTCTTCGTTGGAGATCTGCTGTGAGGGTCCATGCTTCGCAAGCATATAGGAAGATGGAGATGACCAGAGATCGCAGCAGTCTTACTTTGGAATGTAGACTGATGGTTCTGTCTTTCCAAATGGGCTTCAACCTTTATATTATTACTACTGTTATTAATGTATGAATGTATTAATTTATGAATGTATATATTTATTGTTTTATACAACGGTTGTGTAGGCTCTAGCAGTCTCAAATATTCCGCGTTTAATACATTTTGCTCTAAAACTCATTCATGGACTCATTGGGTTGTTGCTGATTTTGTTATGGCCATTTAAAGTTTGCTCCGAAATTGTTACAAATCATTTTTATTATTTAACTAATTAGTACACATAATATTTATGCCGAAGATCACGGGTTTCGAATCCCGCAAGATTGGAAGAATCGAAGACTTGGTTAACTGTAAAATTGGTTTTGTTATGATGAACTGGGTTTACTGTAAAATTGGCATTGTTATGATGAAGTGGGTTTACTGTAAAATTGGCATTGTTATGATGAAGTGGGTTTACTGTAAAGTTGGCATTGTTATGATGAAGTGGGTTTACTGTAAAATTGGCATTGTTATGATGAAGTGTGTTTACTGTAAAATTGGCATTGTTATGATGAAGTGGGTTTACTGAAAAATTGGCATTGTTATGATAAAGTGGGTTTACTGTAAAATTGGCATTGTTATGATGAACTGGGTTTAGTGTAAAATTGGTATTGTTATGAATGAACTGGGTTTATTGTAAAATTGGCATTGTTATGATGGAGTGGGTTTACTGTAAAATTGGCATTGTTATGAGGAACTGGGTTTACTGTAAAAGTGGTATTGTTATGATGAACTGGGTTTACTGTAAAAGTGGTATTGTTATGATGAACTGGGCTTACTGTAAAAGTGGTATTGTTATGATGAACTGGGTTTACTGTAAAAGTGGTATTGTTATGAATGAACTGGGTTTACTGTAAAAGTGGTATGTTATGATGAACTGGGTTTACTGTAAAAGTGGTATTGTTATGATGAACTGGGTTTACTGTAAAAGTGGTATTGTTATGATGAACTGGGTTTACTGTAAAATTGGCATTGTTATGATGAACTGGGTTTACTGTAAAATTGGTATTGTTATGATGAACTGGGTTTACTGTAAAATTGGTATTGTTATGAATGAACTGGGTTTACTGTAAAAGTGGTATTGTTATGATGAACTGGGTTTACTGTAAAATTGGCATTGTTATGATGAACTGGGTTTACTGTAAAAGTGGTATTGTTATGATGAACTGGGTTTACTGTAAAAGTGGTATTGTTATGATGAACTGGGTTTACTGTAAAAGTGGTATTGTTATGATGAACTGGGTTTACTGTAAAAGTGGTATTGTTATGATGAACTGGGTTTACTGTAAAAGTGGTATTGTTATGATGAACTGGGTTTACTGTAAAAGTGGTATTGTTATGATGAACTGGGTTTACTGTAAAAGTGGCATTGTTATGATAAACTGGGTTTACTATAAAAGTGGTATTGTTATGATGAACTGGGTTTACTGTAAAAGTGGTATTGTTATGATGAACTGGGCTTACTGTAAAAGTGGTATTGTTATGATGAACTGGGTTTACTGTAAAAGTGGTATTGTTATGATGAACTGGGTTTACTGTAAAAGTGGCATTGTTATGATGAACTGGGTTTACTGTAAAATTGGCATTGTTATGATAAACTGGGTTTACTGTAAAAGTGGCATTGTTATAATGAACTGGGTTTACTGTAAAATTGGCATTGTTATAATGAACTGGGTTTACTGTAAAAGTGGTATTGTTATGATGAACTGGGTTTACTGTAAAATTGGCATTGTTATGAATGAACTGGGTTTACTGTAAAATTGGCATTGTTATGATGAAGTGGGTTTACTGTAAAATTGGCATTGTTATGATGAACTGGGTTTACTGTAAAAGTGGCATTGTTATGATGAAGTGGGTTTACTGTAAAAGTGGCATTGTTATGATGAACTGGGTTTACTGTAAAATTGGCATTGTTATGATGAAGTGGGTTTACTGTAAAATTGGCATTGTTATGATGAAGTGGGTTTACTGTAAAAGTGGCATTGTTATGATGAAGTGGGTTTACTGTAAAATTGGCATTGTTATGATGAAGTTGGTTTACTGTAAAATTGGCATTGTTATGATGAAGTGGGTTTACTGTAAAATTGGCATTGTTATGATGAAGTGGGTTTAATGTAAAATTGGCATTGTTATGATGAACTGGGTTTACTGTAAAATTGGTATTGTTATGAATGAACTGGGTTTACTGTAAAATTGGCATTGTTATGATGAAGTGGGTTTACTGTAAAATTGGCATTGTTATGATGAACTGGGTTTACTGTAAAAGTGGTATTGTTATGATGAAGTGGGTTTACTGTAAAATTGGCATTGTTATGATGAACTGGGTTTACTGTATAAGTGGTATTGTTATGATGAACCCACTCAAACCCACCCCTAAAGTTTGAATTTTCCATTTCTGTTCTTATAAGGAGTGCAGTGATTTCCCTTGTTTAACGGTAGCTGTTCATAGCGCTCCGTGGGGGTGCCGGGGGTTTCAGTATAAACAATATCCCCACTTTCTGGAAATTGAGTGCTTTAAATTCCCACTATCGCTGTCTTTCTCCTTTGTTCTTTCTCATTCCTACTCTGTTCTATCAATCTACTATACTATCTTCTTCGTTAGACCAGTCATCTAGGCCTACCTTTTTTCTTCAAACTCTTCCACATCTCCTCATCTGTGTATGTGGGTGTCAGCTTTGGGGTTGCAGTTCGTCCCCTATACGCTTATGTGTCCGGGGACGTTAATCTATTAAACTAAACTAAGCTTTGGGGATATCGGACGCTTTCTGCCAAAATGGTCACTAGGGCTTTCTATGGTATTATTAGTTAGCAATGTATAGGAATTGTATATGTATGTGTTTCGTTAATATTTTATAATGATGTTTATATTCTATTTTGTTTTTGTAAAATACGATAACTTAGAGTACAGCCTCAACATCCCCTGCACGGAAAATCTTTATTGTAAAGTGACCGGCTGGTGGAGTGCCTTCATTGTTACAATTAGTGTTGTTTCGGCAGATCTTTTATACGAATCAAGGGTGTGCACTCTTTCAACCAAGTTGCGGTCCTGATTCGGCTCTTTGCAGTCCGCTGGACCCTATATACAATGGCTAACTAACTAATTAACTAGCACAAAAAAATAAGATGATTTTTTTTAAATTAAAAAAATACTATACTTTTGAAAGAGTTTATTTGTTTTTGTTTTTTGTTTGTTTGTTTGTTTGTTTTTCAAGCCCATTTTTGTTTTTGTTTGGGAAAACATTTACTGTGAAGGTTAAACGGATATGGTGGTTTCGGATGCAATCAGTCTAAAATTTCAAGTGTCAAATTGTAGTTCCATTCCGTCTTGTAAAAGCAGTCCCCTTGCCTTTACAATATACGTTGGAATGATGAATGTGCGTTTTGATGTGTATGTGAGTGTCACATGTGGGCGTGTGTGTTGCTTACAGATAGCCGCGCTTTGAGTTTGATGATGATGATGATGATGATGATGATGATGATGATGATGATGATGATGATGATGATGATGATGATGATGATGATGACGACGACGATTATTTATTATTGTCATCATCATCATCGTCGCTGTCGTTATCATTATCAGCATCATTATTATCATCATCATCATCATCATCATCATCATCATCATCATCATCAACAACAACATCATTATTATTATTATTGTCATCTCCATCTTCCTATATGCTTGCAAAACATGGACCCTCACAGCAGATCTCCAACGAAGAATACAAAGCATGGAGATGAGGTGCTACAGAACACTTCTGGGCATTTCTTATACCCAGCACATCACCAACGACGAAGTTGGACAGACCATCACACAAGCCATTGGACAACACGATGACCTGCTCACAGTGGTGAAAAAAAACGGAAACTCCGTTGGTATGGCCACGTCATCAGATCATCAGGTCTTGCAAAGACCATTCTGCAAGGCACAGTGCAAGGATGTAGAAGAAGAGGGAGACCGAAAAAGAGGCGGGAGGACAACATTCGAGAATGGACTGGTTTGACACTGAGCGAAACAATCAGGGTTGCTGAGGACAGGGAAAGATGGAATATTCTGCGGTGCCCCTACGACCTCCGAGTTACGGGATAGGATAGGATAGGATAGGATAGGATAGGATAGGATTATTATTATTTTTTAAAATCATTATTACTATTATTATAAAGTCTTAATTGTGTTTGAAAGTTTGCCAGTTTGAATGTTTGTCACAACAACGAAAATTGTATACTAAAAGGCCACATCTAATGAGAGTCAGAGTGAATGACGCAAGGACAGACCACATTTAATGAGAGTCAGAGTGAATGACGCAAGTACAGACCACATGTAATGAGAGTCAGAGTGAATGACGCAAGGACAGACCACATTTAATGAGAGTCAGAGTGAAAGACGCAAGGACAGACCACATTTAATGAGAGTCAGAGTGAATGACGCAAGGACAGACCGCAAAGCAATCAGGTCACAACTGGGAACAAAAATTCCTCCTCGATGGGGAGAAAAAAAAACAACTTTTGATTTTGGGAAGAAACAAAAACTTCCTTGATGGGGAGAGCAACAGCTATCTCTGAGCGAGATGTTAGAACCAACCAGCAAGAGTGGCACTCTGGGAAAAAAAATTAAGAAAAGTTTTCACAAACAGAGACACAAACAGACAGCCAAACAGAGACACAGAGAGGACGCCTACAAAGGATGCCTTCAGTTCACTTCTTCAGTATGCAAACTACCTGTGAAATTCCGCACAAATAAGCATCACAGCACAAAGTACAGATGTTGAAGACACAAAGTATGCACTATGCACAACCAAACAGCATAAAGCTCATAGAATTGTAAGGAAAACCTTGGAGCCTTGATCCATGGTGACTGAATCTAGTTGCTGAAGCCTTAGCCCTAAATTGGTGAGTCTGCACACACTCTCGTGAAAGTAGTTCCGTAGGAAGCAACGCAATGCAGGGTGAAATCGTCACAAGTACATTGTTATGCACAAACCATAGGCGCTCGTAATTGGACACGCGAGTGTCTACGATAACGCGTCACTGTCTGTCTATATCTGTCTCTCTTTCCCTGTCTCTCTCTCTGTCTTTCTGTCTCTCTTTCTATTTCTATGTCTTCTGTGATATGAGAAAGACAGACAGACAGAGGGACAGAGAGACGCGTTACATAGAAGACAGATACGGGCGCCTGTACAATAAACTGTCTTTTAACTGTAAAAAGATGTTGTGAATATAAAGTTCTATAAGCGACGAGCGCACACAAAATCTGATAACGGCTAGTGCACGCAACGCGGCTGAGACTTGCCGCTTCCCTCTCGCTTGTGACAGGTACTGTGCGAATCTCAGCTATTCTTTGCAGCCTACTGATGCCGTATTAATCTTTACCAGCACCCTCACTGCGCAGCTAGTCGTCATGGCAACGTGGATCCACATTCTTGATCGGCAATAATCCTGACAAGTCAGATTTTACTTTTAAATAGTTTTTAGTTTCCATTGAGGGCAAATTGTCGGTTTGTATTGGTGTTTGCCGAATCCTTCCTCACACGCGTCGCTACTATTGGACGTCCGCAACTTCCGGGCCACATTCGTTGGTTTTACAATGGACGACAATAGAAAGAAAGCCAAGGGTCATTGCTGTTGTGTGTGTCAGAACACCAGTGACATTGTGGTTAATGGAAAGAAAATTTCCTTACATCGATTTCCAGCAGACCAGCAAGTGGCAAAAGTGTGGGAAAAGTCGATGCAAACTAGTCTTGAAGGTTTGTGCACATTCAAAATAGCCGATTGTGTTCAGCACATTTTTCTAGCTGTGTAATCATGACTAACTACAACTTAGCACCAAGGCTACATAACAAAAGTGCTTTAGAAACCCCAATCTGTCGGGCACAACCTTGTTTCCAAAGAGTTACCTTACCTCATTGGAAGAGCGTTCGCCTGCCACACCTGAGACCCAGGTTCAAATCTTAAGGTGGGCAAATTAAAATCAACGTACGGTTTTGTGAAGACTCTTTGTGTCGTTCTAAACTAAACGTAGAAGCCTTTTTGCATTTTCTTTAAAAACAAAACAAAATTACAATAACAGCAGCAGCAATAATGATTGATGATTGTTCGTTTCATATCAGATTTTACACAATCATGTACTTTTTCTTGAATTATTATTAATAAGCCTAAGAGGTCCCTGGCAGGAGGAAGATGAAGGAGAGGGTTCAGGTGAGGGGCAGGAAAATGGGGTGTGTTTCCGGTAACTAAGTACATTATTTCGAGGTGACAAGATGTGAAGACCACAATAATTATCTTTAGTTTTTTTGGATTGTGTGTGAATGTGCGTGTGTGTGTGTGTGGGGGTGGGTGGGTGGGTGGGTGTGTGTTTGTGGGTTGTTTATTGTTTTGTTGTTGCTTTTTAAATGTGCTGATCAGTGAAAGTCGTGTCTAAAGCACTAACTAGCCTTACTATTACAGGCACAATCCCATCCTATCCTATCCCGTAACTCTGAGGTCGTAGGGGCACCCCAGATGATCATTTAACCAGCGTACTCCATTTTTCCCTGTCCTCAGCAACCCTGATATTTTCGCTCAGTGTCAAACCAGTCCATTCTCGAATGTTGTCCTCCGAACTCTTTTTCGGTCTCCCTCTTCTTCTACCTCCTTGCACTGTGCCTTGCAGGATGGTCTTTGCAAGACCTGATGATCTGGTGACGTGGCCATACCATCGGAGTTTCCATTTTTTTCACCACGTACTGTTAGCAGGTCATCGTGTTGTCCAATGGCTTGTGTGATGGTCTGTCAGGCACTAAAGCCTTATATTAAACACAACACTATATCACGTCCCAAATCACATGGGGTACCCTAGGAGTTACATCCTTTTTAGTGGGGGTTCCCAAGAAGTCACGTCAAGGAGTTACACCGCTTTCATTGAGCAGGTAGTTCAAACTTTAATAAGAGTAGTTATTTGGGGTGATCAGGCCTAATATGCCCGCTGCAGTGTTTGGGTAATCTGCTCTGCAAACGTCGAACATTAATTTTCTACACACGTAGGTCTATGACATTTTCAGGTCACAACAAGTTGTGTGATGTACATTTTCCCCAGCAAACGTTACACCATTTATGTGGCAGGGAGTGTGGGGGAGGGATACTGAAGACAAAGACACAGACAGACAGACAAACAGAGGCACAGAGAGGGCGCCTACAAAGGATGCCTTCAGTTCACTTGTTCAGTATGTAACACCGTGGTTAATCAATATATACAATACATATGTATTGTGCAACTTTCATATTATAAGTAAAAGCGGAAAAGTACTTTTGGTATTGAGCGCAAACTTCGCATTAAATAGTAAATGGGGTGGCCTCGTGGCGCAGTGGATAAGTCGCCGGTTTCCTATGCCGAAGGTCGCGGGTTCGATTCCCGCAAGGGGCGAACGTATGTGACTTAGGTACGAGACTATTGAGGTCACCGAGGGTTTTCTCCGGGCACTCCGGTTTCCTCCCTCCCTTCAAAATAATATTGGATGCAGTCAAATTAATCTTTCAAAAATACAAAACTATTTAACTTTCAGTTTCCTAATAGCGATCTCCCTGCCTTTACACCACGTGTATGCCTTGTATACTGTTGTCCTTGTTGTGTGTCTGTAATATATTTGTTGCACGTGAGCGTGTATGTTGGTATAGGTCGCCGCGCTTTGAGTTTGAAATCATTCGAAGTAATGCGCGTATTAGCATCCGGTATTATTATTATTATTATTATTATTATTAAATAAACAAACAAAATAAAAATTTCCACGCGTACAACAGTCATATGGCTCAACTGGAAATATTCTCTCTCTCACTCACTCTCTATCCCCTCCCTTCCCCCTCTCTCTTTCTCTTTCTCTGTCTCTCTATTTCTCTCTCTCTCACTCTCCCTCCCTCTCGCCTTTATCCATGCTGACACATCCAATCACATACAGGTGAACAAACGCACTAAGTAAGGCGTCAATGTGTAAGTAAATGCATAATAAACACACACAATTAGTAACACAATTAATGATAATCATGTTTATATTAACTTGCACATACACTCCCACCCACAGACATAACGAATATATAATGAGCACACAGAATATACGTGTATCCATATTATATATACATTAGTGCAGACTAATCAACATTCATCAAGTTGAACACACCCATGTACACACACCAAGCCTTAACCCATCACTTGCCATCTGCAATATAAACACCATCAACTCATTACAAATGATAAGTAAACTTATGACTAGAACACCTAAAAAAAAGTAAATTAAAAAATGATGAAAAATAAATATGAACGTTAAGATTTCAGCTAAACACACAAACCGGTTTGGCTGACTGAGTTAGCGATTGTGGAGGATTGAGATCGCACTAGGGATGAAAGAGTTTGTATTTCTTTCTTAACGAACGGAATCCGAAGCCTTTGACCTGATGGCAAGTAGGCTTACTGTAAACAAGTTTGAGGCTGTGGAAAAAATTCGTCGTATTTATATATGTATTTATTATTGTTGTTGTTATTTATTTATTATTATTGTTGTTATTTATTTATTTATTTATTATTATTATTATTATTATTATTGTTATTATTTATTATTATTATTGTTGTTATTTAATTATTATTGTTTGGTCCTGATTTGGCTCGGAAGAGTCCGCTGGACCTAAAGCAATAATCATGTAATGTAATTTATTATTGTTGTTATTATTTATTTATTGTTATTGTTGCTGTTATTTATTTATTTATTATTGTTGATGTTATTTATTGATTTATTATTGTTATTGTTGTTTGTAACTTTGTCCAGACCAACGCACAAAAACTCCACTGCTTTTTTTTCTCCCTGCTATTTAGGCACTATTACAACTGACAGAATAAATATAACGTCTTGACAGCACACATTATTGCCAAATCCCGAACTTTTGTTACATGCACCTTTGGCACTGATTACATCTGCCTATCGGTCGGTATTGACATCGTCACCACGGCCACTGCACGAACAGTATGCAGATGTCTTTAGGCCTGTGACAGATCCGTCAGTACCACTCGTAATGCTAGCTCTATAAACTTTTTTTTTTCTTTTTCAAATGCCTCGGAGGCCTATACATACCATCTCCTCACCGTGGGTT
>CM072514.1:4785865-4795028 GCA_036898135.1 Oncomelania hupensis | reverse complement strand
AGGGTAAATTGTAAAAATAGAAATAAAAAATAGAAATGTAGAGAAGTAGACGAAAAAAAAACTGTGGGGTAAAATTAGGAAGATCAAGAAGAGGGTAAAAATAGAAGAGGAGAAGAAGGGTAGAAAGTAGAAGAGGGTAGAAAGGTAGAAGAGGCGTAGAGTAGAAGAGGGAGAGTTAGAAGAGAGGTAGAGTAAGAAGGAGGGTAGAAAAGGTAGAAGAGGGTCAAATAAAGGTGGGTTGAAAGGTGAGGGGTTAGAAATGGAAATTGGAGAGGGTAGTAAAGTAGAAGAGGTAATTGGAAAGAGGGTTGAAGTGGTAAGGAGGGGTAGAGTAGAAAGGGGGGACATAAATGAGAGGGGTAGAAAGAATAGCGGGGTACGGTAAAGTAGGGTCTAGGAAAGGTAAACATAGAAGAGGTGTAAAAGTAGAAGAGGGTAAAAAATAGAGAGGGTAAAAATGAAGAGGGTAAAAAGTAGAAAGAGGGTAAGAGGGTAAAAGTAGACGAGTAGAAATAGAAGAAAGAGTAAAAGGGTCAAAGTAGAAGACGAGGGTAGAGAGGGTAGAAAGGTAGAAGGGGTAGAAATACAAGGGTAGAAAGATAGAGAGGTAAAAATAGAAGGGAGGTAAATAAGAGGGTAGGAGGTAAAGAGGGTAGAAAGTAGAAGAGGGTTAAACAGATAGAAGGAGGGGAGTAGAGAGGGTAAAAAACTAGAAGAGGGTAAAGTAGAAGAGGGTAAAAGTAGAAGAGGGTAGAATGTAAGTAGAAATCGGAGGGTAGAAAGTAAGAAGGAGGGTAAAAGTAGAAGAGGGTAAGAGTAGAAGAGGGTAGAAGTAGAAGAGGGGGGTAAGAAAGAGAAGAGGGTAAAAGGGTAAAAGTAGGGTAGAAAGTAGAAGAGGGTAGCCGTAGACAGTTAAGAGTATAAAAATTCGAAAGGGTAAAGTAGAAGGGGTAAAAGTAGAAGAGGGTACACAGTATTCGCAGGGTAGAAACGTAGAGAGGTAGAATTCGAAGAGGGTAGAAAGTAGAAGAGAGGGTCGAAAGTAGAAGAGGGTAGAACGTAGAATAAAGTAGAAGAAAAAGTAGATGAGGGTAAAGGGAGTAAGAATAAGTATAGAACTGTACTAAAAATCTAAGAGGGTAAGAGTAGAGAGTAAAAAAAAGAACTGTAAAGTATACTTACTCAATTAGAAAATAAATAAAAGTAAAGATAAAAGTAAAAGTAAACTAAACCTAAACTATAAGGAGAAGTACTATAGGAAATAGTAAATTACCTAGAGTATATAAGGAGTAGAATAACTTTAGACTGTAATACACCTTAGAAACTCCCTACTCCTCTTTACTCGAAACTCTTTAGAAAAATAAACTAGAAGACTGAATACTCCTTACGAAGTACTACAGACAGTAGAAATATCTAGACTCTTTAAATAAATTTAACATACTCCCTATACTCGAACTCCTCTTTACTAAGTAGAAACTAGTAAACTAAAAATAGATGTCTTTAGAAGAAGGTAAATACTACTATATAATACTCACACTATACTACTCCTCTTTACTAGAATACTGATCCCTACTTAGTAGATACAATACCTCTAGAAGAATTTACTCTACTCCCTAGACTTTTCTCCCTACTCCTCTACCTATCCTTACTCTACTCCTCTTTACTAACTCTACTAGAAGAAATACTTACTCCTCTTTACTCCCTACTCCTCCTTACCTCTACTCCTCTTTACTCCCTACTCCTCCTTACCTCTACTCCTCTTTACTCCCTACTCCTCTTTACTCCCTACTCCTCTTTTCTCCCTACTCCTCTTTACTCCCTACTCCTCCTTACCTCTACTCCTCTTTACTCCTACTCCTCTTTACCTCTACTCCTCTTTACTCCCTACTCCTCCTTACCTCTACTCCTCTTTACTCCCTTCTCCTCTTTACTCCCTACTCCTCTTTTTCTCCCTACTCCTCTTTACCTCTACTCCTCTTTACTCCCTACTCCTCTTTTCTCCCTCCTCCTCTTTACTCCTACTCCTCCTTACCTCTACTCCTCTTTACTCCCTACTCTTCTTTACTCCCTACTCCTCTTTACTCCCTCCTACTCCTCTTTACCTCTACTCCTCTTTACTCCCTACTCCTCTTTACTCCCTACTCTTCTTTACTCCCTACTCCTCCTTACCTCTACTCCTCTTTACTCCCTACTCCTCCTTACTCTACTCCTCTTTACTCCCTACTCCTCTTTACTCCCTACTCCTCTTTTCTCCCTACTCCTCTTTACTCCCTACTCCTCCTTACCTCTACTCCTCTTTACTCCCTACTCCTCTTTACCTCTACTCCTCTTTACTCCCTACTCCTCCTTACCTCTACTCCTCTTTACTCCCTTCTCCTCTTTACTCCCTACTCCTCTTTTCTCCCTACTCCTCTTTTCTCCTACTCCTCTTTACTCCCTACTCCTCCTTTACCTCTACTCCTCTTTACTCCCTACTCCTCCTTACCTCTACTCCTCTTTACTCCCTACTCCTCTTTACTCCCTACTCCTCTTTTCTCCCTACTCCTCTTTACTCCCTACTCCTCCTTACCTCTACTCCTCTTTACTCCCTACTTCTCTTTACCTCTACTCCTCTTTACTCCCTACTCCTCCTTACCTCTACTCCTCTTTACTCCCTTCTCCTCTTTACTCCCTACTCCTCTTTTCTCCCTACTCCTCTTTTCTCCCTACTCCTCTTTACTCCCTACTCCTCCTTACCTCTACTCCTCTTTACTCCCTACTCCTCCTTACCTCTACTCCTCTTTACTCCCTACTCCTCCTTACCTCTACTCCTCTTTACTCCCTACTCCTCTTTACTCCCTACTCCTCCTTACCTCTACTCCTCTTTACTCCCTATTCCTCTTTACTCCCTACTCCTCTTTACTCCCTTCTCCTCTTTTCTCCCTACTCCTCTTTACTCCCTACTCCTCTTTTCTCCCTACTCCTCTCTACTCCCTACTCCTCCTTACCTCTACTCCTCTTTACTCCCTACTCCTCTTTACTCCTACTCCTCCTTACCTCTACTCCTCTTTACTCCCCACTCCTCTTTACCCCCCACTCTTCCCTAGCCTTTCACTGTACCCCATTTTTTCGCCCGACCTTCGTACTCCGGGAAAATATAATACTGACGTAGGTGTCATCCAATTTCCCGCTCTGCTAATCCACGATACAACTCATTATTATAACCCATCTAGGAATAGGTACGGAAAAAGTACCCTTGTTGGGCCTGAAAACAATCAGGCAGTGTGCTGCCGGGTTGTGATCTACAAAAGACAACTTTCCACATTGATTGATTGATTGTTGCTTTAGGTCCAGCGGACTCTTCCGAGCCAAATCAGGACCAACCCCCGATCCGCATAAAAGATCTGCTGAAACAACCCTAGTGGGAAAATTGAATGCCCTCCACCGGCCAGACACTTTACAATAAAGACATCCCACGCAGGGGACGGCTGAGGCTTTACCCCAACTACTCGAACCCCCGGTTACAAAAACAAAATAGAATACAAACATCATTATAAATTATCAACAAAACATATACATATAAAATGCCTATATTGCTAAATAATAACATCATAAGAAGCCAACTTTCCACAACAGCCAGTCTAAAGTATCCTCAGGTGGTTGATGAGTACAAAAGGTTCAATCTTCTGGGTGGACTGTCCGCGTTAGGATCTATCCTATCCTATCCCGTAACTCGGATGTCGTAGGGGCACCACAGATGATCGTTTAACCAGCGTACTCCAACTTTTCCTGTCCTCAGCAACCCTGATTGTTTCGCTCAGTGTCAAACCAGTCCATTCTCGAATGTTGTCCTCCCACCTCTTTTTCGGTCTCCCTCTTCTTCTACCTCCTTGCACTGTGCCTTGCAGGATGGTACCCCTCACCGTACTTTAAACAATTCACCATCATTACCCAATCCCACCCTCACCTACCCCCCTCTCTATCCCATTTGCAAAACAACATCATACAGTGGTGTGTTCTGTGGGGTGTAGGGTACCATGATAAGCAAGATCAGTCCTTTAACCGTGTCGTGAACGAAGAGATATAGCCGTAGGAGTTGTATAGGCACTCCATAATGCTGGGCCTTCTACGGATACCGCCCGCACTGTCTTCTGTCCTCTATGCCGTGGGTTATAATGGCATTTCTATAGGAAGTGCAGTGTGTCGTATGTGAATCTCGTACTGCACAGTTGTACGTCGCAACGTCAACAGCAACGATAGCCGTGGCTGAATGCAACGTAGTGATTTATGTCCCTTTCTGGGCGATTCTTGTCCTAACCCGCGTCAAGTGCACTTCATGTCACAGGCTATCGCACACGGATCACAATCTGCACAGCCTTAACAGGAGACACAGCAAGTTATAGCAAGATTTTTTGTTTAACAGCACTCTCTCTAAGATTCTCAGGATACACAATAAACACGCTTCATTTTGTGCTATCAAAATGGTAGTAAGATTTAGTCACGTCCACTCAGTCCGTGTTTGTAGTTTGCTATCGGCGATGCGTCGTGTTACCGGAACTGTTATTTGCTGTCTCTGTGAGGCGGGCACATTATTTCTCTTATCGCCATTTCAGGATTACCGGCCGTCTTACGCACTGGTACCTCGTACGCAACAGACGGATACGAAAAATATGGACAAAAACTTACTAACAAGTCCTCCTTTTGGTTTCCCTACTTCACCCTCATATGGTACCACCCCCAACAATTCCCATGTCTGTGAAACTTCTTAATTAGCAGCAAATTTCAAGTTATTCATGACAAATCACATGCTTTAATTATGTGCTTACAAACGTCTTAGGTCAAGCTGTTTAACAGTAAACGGAAGTTCAGCATGCAAAGCAAGCAGAGAATCTGGATCAAAAAGTTGCGCACTGGTCAAAAGGGCCACAATCTGCTGGATGAGACACCTCACCCCCCCCCCCCCCCACCCCTTCCCGGCTCCCTTCGTCACTCTTCACACGCACACACAAACTCACACACACACACCCCACGCACACACTCTCACACAAAACAATCGTGTATAAGTGGATCAATCGGAAATTTTACCAAAATAGGGTATAATTGGGGCATGGTCTTTTTCTCAGTGATATTTGTAAATATTGTATTTTATAAAATAAAGTAGATTTATGAATGGTGTAAATGACTATATATAATTATAGTATTAATACAATTATTGGCTTTGTCCCTTAGTTATGATCGCTGAAGAAAATTGAATAGTGTTAGGGCATTATTAAATAAGACTCAAGTCTATTTTATTAAAATTATTTTATTTTGCTAGACTGTATTAGTGTATATGTGATATACTTTTGTTGTCTTAAGTTATGATAGGAAGACGATGATGAGTGAGTGGTGGGCATAAACGCAGTGGGCGTGTGGGGTGGGTATGGGGTGTGTGTGCGTGCATGAGTGACTACGTGCTTTCATTCCATGTGTAAATTCCCATCTCTCAAATCATTCTCACAACAGGTTTATTTCGTAGATAAATAAATTATTTATGATCTTGCCCTATGTAATGTGTTTTTATACAGTGAGTATCCTTGTGGCAAACCATATTTTCCTCTTTGATGGAATAAAGAATATATTGTCTTGACTTGACTTGATTGATGGGTAATCTACCCTGCAAACTTGATTTTGTTCATAGGGCAGCTTACTGCACACGTGTGCATAATTTACACACTTGTATACCTAATTTCCCACCCACCCAAAGAAGAGGGTAAGATGCGATTTCTCGATATTTAGGGTAGTGCTATATTGTTTTCGAGTGGAAAATATGATTTTAAAAAATTGGAACATTTTTGCTTCCCCATTTTTTTTAACTAGCCCATTCGTTACCAAGTTTATATGAAAAAAATCCCCAGTTGTGCGGACAGACAAGTACACACACACATACCACACACACACACACACACACACACACACACACACACACACACACAAGTTTACCCACACACACTTCCGTAGCGCGCAACTTGGTCGAGTCTTTGATACATGGTTGGTAATCAGCGGTTGTCAAAGCACTGATTTGTTAAGGGCTGATTTACGTCACCCTCCTTTTCAACTGGTGCCGCTTTACCATTTACAACAGTACAGGCTTGAGGAGAGGGCGAGACTGCGTGAGTGAGGGGAAGCGGGTACTTTCTGTGTTTGGCATACCCCTTACATAGAGAAGGCCACACAAAACATCTGCATGAAGTCTATGCGCGACACTATCATACATTTAAAATCTTGTTACAAGCTGTGAGCTATACAATGGACTAAGTACGTAGACTACACTTGTGATACGCAACATCAAATATTTTAATCAAGTTACACAATCTTCTTTGTCTCTTGACACAGCAACGTTGATCAAATTGGTGTGTTAAGTTAATACACCTGAGTAGGCTTTACTAGTTACCACACTCCACCCACTACCCCTTCCTTCCTCCCCTCGCAACCTCCGACCCACCCACCACCAATTTCACCTAGCCCCATTTCTCCTCTTCCACCTTCCCATCACATCTTTACTAATTTTAAAAGGTTTTCGACATAAAGTTGTCACTGAAATGAAGCAAGAACGGACAAGCCGTACAGGCTTGCGTTTCCAGAACACTGGACGGTCATAATAGAAGAACGGAGCTATGTCCCTATATTACTAAAGCCAATTGTGCATGGCTGGTATCGTTAGACTACTATAATAATAATAATAATAATAATAATAATAATAATAATAATAATAATAATAATAATAATGGATGCTATATACGCGCCTTTCCCCAAATCAATCAGGCACAAAGCGCGGCGACCTGTACCAACATACACGCTCACCTGTCTCATCCACCCTCACACACACACACGCACACACAACAAATACACATTCATCACTCAAACAGGTGGTGTAAAGGCAGGGAGATCGCTATTGGAAGACGGAAAGAAAACTGAATTTTTAATTTTTAAATTTTATATTGACTGCGTCCAGTACCATTGTTGAAGGGAGGGAGGAAACCGGAGTGCTATAAAGCATAATATGCATAATGCAAAGACCATCCTGCAAGGCACAGTGCAAGGAGGTAGAAGAAGAGGGAGACCGAAAAAGAGGTAGGAGGACAACATTCGAGAATGGACTGGTTTGACACTGAGCGAAACAATCAGGGTTGCTGAGGACAGGGAAAGATGGAGTACGCTGGTTAAACGATCATCCGTGGTGCCCCTATGACCTCCGAGTTACGGGATAGGATAGGATAGGCATGATATATAATACTTAATACGTAAGCTATATATAATTATGTAGACGTACCTTAGGTCTATTGAAGTAGGCCTAAATATCCCGGTCTGCATTTGCTATGACCCACACAATAAAACAGATCGTACTGCATGAGATACATGGCTTGAGACATCTACAAGTCTGAAACTAAACTATCGCTTACTGGATTTGCAAACTGTTATAAATATAGTGTTTATTTATGTTGTTGCATGCATCGACAAATTTCTTGTTTTTATCGGATAACAAAGTTGTATTGCATTATATTGTATTGTATTGTAGTCCAAGACTACGGTTTAGGACCGGACTCCATGACTCAAGCCTATAAGAAGAACTGTTCTCTTATACATGATTTACGGCTCCGTGTCAGAAAGTGGCTGAGTACACCGGAAACAAGATTCCGGTGTGGATTGTAAAGGGTCGTTAGCTGACGTCAGGAAACCGTTTAACGACTCGGAAGCAATGCACACACAATACTGTTATCTTTGCCGCACTCTTGCTGTGAGGCGTCACTTGCCGTGAGGCGTCAGCGTCGCTCTCCTCACTTTCTTTGGTGTTCGTGGGAGCTTGGGCTTTGAGTTGAGCGTCGTCTATTACAAAAGGCGTCGCCTGCTGTCACAAGATACGCTGTGTGCATGTGTGGAGAGAGTTGGGACCAAAGTGCCTAATTTTATCATTAACCTGCATGTTCACAAAGTGCCTAATTTTACCACTAACGTGCATGTTCACAAAGTACCTAATTTTACCATTAACGTGCATGTTCACAAAGTGCCTAATGTTACCATAAACGTGCATGTTCACAAAGTGCCTAATTTTACCATTAACGTGCATGTTCACAAAGTGCCTAATTTTATCATTAACGTGCATGTTTACAACGTGCCTAATTTTATCATTAACGTGCATGTTCACAAAGTGCCTAATTTTATCATTAACGCGCATGTTCACAAAGTGCCTAATTTTACCATTAACGTGCATGTTCACAAAGTGCCTAATTTTATCATTAACGTGCATGTTCACAAAGTGCCTAATTTTATCATTAACGTGCATGTTCACAAAGTACCTAATTTTACCATTAACGTGCATATTCACAAAGTGCCTAATTTTACCATTAACTTGCATGTTCACAAAGTGCCTAATTTTACCATTAACGTGCATGTTCACAAAGGGCCTAATTTTATCATTAACGTGCATGTTTACAACGTGCCTAATTTTATCATTAACGCGCATGTTCTCAAAGTGCCTAATTTTATCATTAACGTGCCTGACCACAAAGTGCCTAATTTGACCATTAACGTCACGTGCATGTTCAAAGTTCGCTTAACACCCATTTTACCTGGAACTTGATTTGATTTTGATTTTTTTTTGGACACGTTATTGTCCATTTTTATCGGGAAATTCTGCTGGGCCGCCTACCCTGGGGAAGGGGTAGTCGCAGCCTATGGCGCACCCAAACCCAATACCTAATATTCATTAATAATAATAATACTGGATGCTATATATACGCGCCTTTCCCCAAATCAATCAGGCTCAAAGCGCGGCGATCTGTACCAACATACACGCTCACCTGTTTCATCCACCCTCACACACACAAGTACACATCCATCACTCAAACAGGTGGTGTAAAGTCATGGAGATCGCTATTGGAAGACGGAAAGAAAATCGAATTTTTATTTTTGAAATTTTATATTGACTGCGTCCAGTACCATTATTGAAGGGAGGGAGGAAACCGGAGTGCCCGGAGAAAACCCTCGGTGACCTCAATAGTCTCGTACCTAAGTCACATACGTTCGCCCCTTGCGGGAATCGAACCCGCGACCTTCGGCATAGGAAACCGGCGACTTATCCACTGCGCAATTGTGTTTTTGAAAATTTTGCTGAGAGAAGCGAACCTGAGTACCCGGAGAAAAC
>CM072514.1:4435865-4780865 GCA_036898135.1 Oncomelania hupensis | reverse complement strand
CATCCACAATTTCAAATTTATTGTGCATGTGTTTCTTGCGGGTACAGAAATATAGCATTGATAACTTGTTGCATAAAAACGTCTTTAAGTTATCTGATTTTGTTTAAGTTTTATCTGTAAATGTCATTTTATTCGTGCGAAAATATAAAGGAAGAGGGGATTTTTTTTTGGCTTTGTATTCATTGGTCGCCATCTTGGAATTTCCGGCACGATTCTCGTGTGTTCTGTATGAACTTTGACTGAAACAAATTTTCGAATGGCTGGGCTGCCCAGACGAATTATAAAGGTAATGTATAGATAAATCGATTGGGATCCATGAATGCCTTTTAATATGATGGTTATGTGGTTTAGCAAATATCCAATCGCTTCGTTTGTTGGACTCTCCAAGATGACAACCACCCTTCTGCGGTGACTCGTAGTCGTAGTGTACATTGTTTGATTGCAGACTTGCGCTATCTCGTGATCTAAAGCACGATGAAATGATGAATAATGTGTTATAAAATTACAATTTTATATACTTCTTTATGCGTTTCTTTGTGGTAGTGCGAATCGGATGTTGTAACTCCAGTGCTGTGATTGTGAATGAAATTATCGGCGATGTCTGCATCCGTGACTCGCTCAAAAATAGGAACCAAAATAAATCCAGAATTGGTTTTCCTAAATAAGTAAATTCAGTCCTTTGTTATTCATTGTTTTGTTGACTTGTTTTTTTTCAACAGGAAACACAGCGTTTGCAGGCAGATCCAGTGCCTGGCATCAGTGCTATTCCAGATGACGCAAACGCTAGACATTTTCATGTAGAGGTGGCAGGGCCAGTCAAAGTATGTTTTGTTTGTTTAAATTTAAATTTTGTTAAAAAAAAATTAAACTTGCATTTGTATAATATATTTGTAGTGCATGTTTACTGTGTTATACTAGGCCTATTGGATAAAGTGCCTTTTTATTTAGGCCTTGTGATTTAAAATATTGTGTAACCCATATGTCATAATCATGATAATGGATTCATCATAATGTATCCCCTTTTAGTTACCAAAAATGAATGCAGTTTGTGAGCTAAGCCTACTAGTACTATTCTTAAACTCACTGTGAGAACCAGGGGTAAAAGCAGCTAATGTGCAAATGTTTGTGATAGCTGCTAAAATGTTTCTTTTAATTACGCTCGATTCGTGTAATAATGGGAAAACAGATTTCAGAAGCAAATTTTCTATAAACTTGGTACAAAAACAGGGGTTTGCCTGGGATGTAGTTTATTATTTGTCAGTTTATTTAATTACCTGTTTATGAGTATCCGGAGAAAACCCAAGACAAGTTGCCCAAGACGAAAGTAAATAATATTCTGAGAAACGTAACGCCCCGAGGCAGGATCGATCCCACACCTGTCAGGCGCCACTAGTTTCTAGCCTGTGGACAAGGCAAGTTAGTCCCACCTTAGACCATGTGGCAACAACGCTTGCTTCTTTCATTTATAAAATTTTATTTTGTTATAATGCATCTGACGTGGCAGAAATAAAAATTACTCGACGGCTTATCAACTGTCAAATTCACTCACTGTAAAAGATGAGAATTTGCTGCCAACTTTTTTTTTGTTTTGTTTTTTTTGGGGGGTGGGGGTGGGGGGGGCGGACTAATCTTTGCAAATATTGCATCTAATCTCCACGTCTGACCATTTGAGAGGTTGTCTGCTATAGCAGAAAATGGCTGACCTCCCTTAGAATAGAAGCCCACTCATTGTCAGTGGTGCTGGGCAAACCTATTCAAGACGTTGTGAATTAACCAAGCGGGATTATTGTGTGCTTGTAATATGGATGGACGTGTAATGACTCGTGAGGTAAAATTACCTTTTTAAGCTGTATACATGCGTATAATGTGAATTAATAAATTCTTCCCTGATCATACCTTGTGGGTTCGGGCGCAGATAAGAATAGACCCAACGTTTTCCAACGTGTCGTAAGAGGCGACTAACAGGGGTGATGTCAGCACAGCATCATTGAGTGAAAGTCTTCTACACAGAAGTCACCGGCCAGGACGGACGAACCTCATGCTACTACAGGTTCAACGACGACCGAAAAGGCATGGGCACAGCAAAGTAGAACTGGATAGAAGATCAGTGCCAGGAAATAGAGAACAGTCTGAACAAGAACAACAGCAAGAAGGCTTACCACACTGAAGCGGCTGACAAGTGTTAAACAGCCCAAGGTCTCCACGATCCAAAGCAAGTCTGGCATATGCCTTACAGAAGAACAAGAAGTCTTGGACAGATGGACAGAGTACTGCTCTGACCTTTACAACCACACACCAAACGGAGACCCATCAGTTCTAGCATGTCCAGAGAACAGAGAAGAAGAAGAAATCCTCCCAATTCTCCGAGAAGTTGAGGCAGCAGTGCAATCGCTGAAGAAGGGGAAGTCAGCGGGAGTGGACAACATACCCGCGGACCAGGAGAAGCGATGATTGATGCCCTCACCATTATCTGTAACAAGATATGGCAGAGTGGGGAGTGGTCTACACCATGGACCCAGTCGCTTGTCATCACACTTCCCAAAAAAAGGTTACCTTCAGGAATGTGAAAATTACCACACCATCAGCCTCATCAGCCATCCCAGCAAGGTCCTCCTGAAAATAATACTCAACAAGTTGAAACCCCAAGCTGAACAAATCATAGCTGAAGAACAAGCAGGATTCAGTGCAGGGCGAAGTACCACCTCAGAATAATCTGCGAGAAATACATACAGCACCAACAACATCTATATCATTTGTTCATAGACTTCAAAAAGGCGTTTGACCAAGTCTGGCATGCAGCTCTGTGGGCAACCATGAGAGTGTACAACATCAGCCCTAAAATTATTGAAGTCATCAACAGCCTGTATGACAAGGCTACCAGTGCAGTCCTCCACAACAGCGCCATCGGAAACTGGTTCAGAACAACAATCGGTGTGCGTCAGGGATGCCTACTCTCTCCAACACTCTTCCTAGAGCGCATCATGTCAGATGCTCTTGCAGATCACGAAGGCAGTCAGCATAGGGGAAGAGCAATCTCCAACCTTCATTTTGCGGATGACATTGATGGATTGGCTGGAGAGGAACAGGAACTTGAACAGCTGGTACAGAGGCTTGACACCACCTCCAGAGTCTATAGAATGGAAATAAGTGCAGAGAAGACCAAAATGATGACCAATGGCATCAACATGGACATCAAAGTCCAAGGCCAATCCCTCAACACAGTGCATAGCTTCAAATATTTAGGAGCCATTGTATCAGAAAATGTGTCCCGACAGGAAGTCCTCTCCAGGATCGCTCAAACAACTGCTGCCCTGGCGAGGTTGAAGCCAATTTGGAAAGACAGGACAGGACTATCAGTCTACATTCCAAGGTAAGGCTGCTGCGCTCCCTTGTCATCTCCATCTTCCTATATGCTTGCGAAACATAGACCCTCACAGCAGATCTCCAACGAAGAATACAAAGCATGGAGATGAGGAAGACTTCTGGGCATTTCCTATACCCAGCACATCACCAACGATGAAGTCTGACAGACCATCACGCAAGCCATTGGACAACACGATGACCTGCTCACAGTGGTGAAAAAAACGGAAACTCCGATGGTATGGCCACGTCACCAGATCATCAGGTCTTGCAAAGACCATTGGTCCTGATTTGGCTCAGAAGAGTCCGCTGGACCTAAAGCAATAATCATGTAATGTAATTGCAAAGACCATCCTGCAAGGCACAGTGCAAGGAGATAGAAGAAGAGGGAGACCGAAAAAGAGGTGGGAGGACAACATTCGAGAATGGACTGGTTTGACACTGAGTTGAAGCAATCAGGGTTGCTGAAGACAGGGAAAGATGGAGTACGCTGGTTAAACAATCATCTGTGGTGCCCCTACGACCTCCGAGTTATAGGATAGGATAGGACCCATGTATGCAGTCGTTTTGACTTGCAACTCGGGAGTCTCTTATCAGCAGGACTTTGTGTTCTCTTTTAGTTTATATATAACAAAACAAGCCTTATTTCACGTAATAAAATTATTCTTATCCTATCCAAGTCATTAGTTGTGGCTATAAAAATCACTCAGCTTAGCTGCACCCAGTAAAGACTAACTGAACTATAATGAGGCCTACACTAAAACATAGTGTAGATTTGCCTGAATTTGTGCGGTCTGCCCCTGTTTCTCTATCAGTCTATGGCTGACTGGTCTCATGGTAGGCCTTATGGTTGGCTGAGTCTGCATTAGTAACAGGCTCAGTGATGGTATTGTGTTCAGAAATATATTTTCATGGTTCTTCGCAACATACCAGTACTGCTGTTGTGTCTTCAGACTTTAGTATTATTCTTTAGTTTGTGAGATTTCCGGTTCATAAGGCACTTATGTCACACTCACAATGATTATTATCTTTAAATAGGATTGAACAGGGCTGGTTCTACTAAAATACTTTTGGAAAAGAACAATAGTGATGTTTTGTGTTGTTTTACCTGTTCAAATGCCCTCAAAATGTAACCAAATAGACAGGTAAGAGGTGTCTTTAGTATGTTTTACGTTTCCATATATTTTGTAGGAATTTCTGTATTGTTGACTGCTTGTGTGATTTGTACTTATTTGTGTGTGCAGTCACCCTATGAAGGAGGAGTATTTCACTTAGAACTTTTCTTGCCAGAAGAGTATCCAATGTCAGCGCCTAAAGTGCGATTTATGACGCGTATCTACCATCCCAACATTGACAAACTGGGCAGGATATGTCTAGATATTCTAAAAGGTTAGTACACACACACTGACAGAGTGTGATTTTCATTGTGTTAAATTGTTCTATATTGACTTTTGAATTTGCCGGATCTTCATCGTCACAGACGTTGTAAGTTTGTTGACCCCTAACGTCCTTCCATGCACCTGATTGCGCCTTTATCGTAGTCCTGTTTCAACTGGCACAACCATTCCTCTGTATTGTGCCAGCTTGGTTGATGGTCCAACACAATGTGGGGCACAACGATGGTCTGACTTGAGCACGTTGAGATCCCTCTCCTCCTTCATCTTAAATTTAAGCAAACTGTAATACCCCCAGTTACCTACATTTTTCTTCTGTGTACTGTGATGATGTAATGTAATATGATGTGAGTTGTGCAATGAAGTAAGCTATTTGTTATGCATATGATTGTCTTAATTAATGTTTTATATAACAAAAACTGTTAATATTTCTTTTAGTTTTTAATCTTTCCGTCTTAGTCTTTGTGCTACTAAAGACAAATTTCCATGTTATTGTATTTTAACTATGGACAATAAAGATTCGTATTCGTATTCATTGCCTGCCTAGCCCTATGTCACACCTGTAGACTGAGCTTGTGTCTCCTGTAGATAACATTCAGGCCAGCTGCCTGGGTGCACTGGTCAGATGTGATAAAAACAATGGTGAATGATGCGTGTTTCAGACAAATGGAGTCCAGCGCTACAGATACGAACAGTGTTGTTGTCTATTCAAGCACTTCTTAGTGCACCCAACCCTGACGACCCTCTGGACACCACTGTAGCCGAGGCCTGGAAACGCGATGAGGAAAGCGCCATTGAGCAAGGTCTTTTTTTTTTAATTACCGCTATATATATTTACAAACTTAACAGTTCCTATCCTATCCTGTCCCATAACCCGAAGGTCGTAGGGGCACCACAGATGATCGCTTAACCAGCATACTCCATCTTTCTCTGTCCTCAGCAGCCCTCATGGCTTCGCTCAGTGTCAAACCAGTCCATTCTCGAATGTTGTCCTCCCACCTCTTTTTCGGTCTCCCCCTTCTTCTACCTCCTTGCACTGTGCCTTGCAGAATGGTCTTTGCAAGGCCTGATGATCTGGTGACGTGGCCATACCATCGGAGTTTCCGTTTCTTCACCACTGTGAGCAGGTCATCGTGTTGTCCAATGGCTTGTGTGATGGTCTGTCGGACTTCAATGTTGGTGATGTGTTGGGTATAGGAAATGCACAGAAGTCTTCTGTAGCACCTCATCTCCATGCTTTGTATTCTTCGTTGGAGATCTGCTGTGAGGGTCCATGCTTCGCAAGCATATAGGAAGATGGAGATGACCAGAGAGCGCAGCAGTCTTACTTTGGAATGTAGACTGATGGTTCTGTCTTTCCAAATGGGCTTCAACCTTGTCAGGGCAGCAGTTGTTTGTGCGATCCTGGAGAGGACTTCCTGTCGAGACCCATTGTCTGACACAATGGCTCCTAAATATTTGAAGCTGTGCACTGTGTTGAGGGATTGGCCTTGTACTTTGATGTCCGTGTTGATGCCATTGGTGTTGTTGGTCATCATTTTGGTCTTCTCTGCACTTATTTCCATTCCATAAGCTCTGGAGGTGGTGTCAAGCCTCTGTACAAGCTGTTCAAGTTCTTGTTCCTCTCCAGCCAATCCATCAATATCATCCGCAAAACGAAGATTGGAGATTGCTCTGCCCCCTATGCTGACTGTGCCTTCGTGATCTGCAAGAGCATCTGACATGATGCGCTCTAGGAAGATGTTGAAGAGTGTTGGAGAGAGTAGGCATCCTTGACGCACACCGATTGTTGTTCTGAACCAGTTCCCGATGACGCTGTTATGGAGGACTGCACTGGTAGCCTTGTCATACAGGCTTTTGATGACTTCTATAATTTTAGGGCTGATGTTGTAAACTTTCATGGTTGCCCATAGAGCTGCATGCCAGACTCGGTCAAATGCCTTTCTTGAAGTCTATGAACACATGATATAGATGTTGTTGGTGCTGTAGGTATTTCTCACAGATTATTCTGAGGTTGAAAATCTGTTCAGTGGTACTTCGCCCTGCCATGAATCCTGCTTGTTCTTCAGCTATGATTTGTTCAGCTTGTGGTTTCAACCTGTTGAGTATTATTTTCAGGAGGACCTTGCTGGGATGGCTGATGAGGCTGATGGTGCGGTAATTTTCACACTCCTGAAGGTTACCTTTTTTGGGAAGAGTGATGACAAGCGACTGGGTCCATGGTGTAGGCCATTCCCCACTCTGCCAGATCTTGTTACAGTCATCTTTAACAGTTACACCCACACAAAGTCACAGAGCACAAAATTTCAAATGGGAAGGAACATGAACAAGTGAATTGAAAATTCTACAATACCCAAGAGCACCCTCAAGTGTCAAATAAATAGGTTATTAAATCATTGTTATTAAATCTATGATTCTATGATGTATTAGTAAACAATTTAAGCGTGTCTCAAAATGATTGACAAGTGTGTGCTGTGAGATGTCTCTCAGAGCGTTGAAAATGAACTTGCTGTTCCAGTTCTCACCTTTGCATCCCTGTTTGTGTGTTGCAGCTCGCAAGTTGACGAGACAATTCGCCATGAACCACTTGAACAGCGCGGGCCAATGAGAGTGGCTAGACGTTAACTATCACTACTTAGGTCTTTTTCCAAGTTTGTGCGTGTGATAGCCGCTGCGCCTGTGGTCATGCCTCGGGTCTCTTCATCATCTCGCACACGCTCCCGGCTTTCTTGTAGCGGTGTCTCTTGCCCAACAGTGCCGCCTGCTAGTATCATAGTCTTCACAGTGCAGAGACTTTGCTATCAAACACTCACTTTAAAGATCTTTCCTTTTTTTTCGTCCCCCCCCTGTAACTCTTTTGTATCCCTCTCATCTCTGCATGGGGTGTTTTAGTTGCAATTTCTGTTGGTCGTAATGAAAAAAATTAAACAAGTGTTAGACACCATCTTTAGGCCGATAGTGAGGTGTCACAGTTATGAAATTTTAGACTAAAAGTCTCCCAGCCCTCATCTTTTTACATTCTTCTTCTCTACCCGTATTTTGTTTTCATATGCACATTTACAGAAATAATGGATATGCGACCTGACCTATGATTTGGTTTAAATGGATAAATTTGTGCAAATTCATTGACTGTTATTTTTTATGCGTTTTATGTTATTTTATTCTTTGTGTGTTATATCGTCTCATGGATCTATTTCCAAAGTTTGTTGGTGTGTACTTTCCTGATGATGTGACAAATGCTGTATTATCAATAGACTGATCAATTCTGGGAATGTGCACGCTTGTGTGGTTTTTGTAAGGGCTTCAAAAAAATGAAACTGTCCGTTTTGATTCGTGAGCCCAAATGTGAAGGGTTTAGTATGAAATGGGTTTGTCCATTTGAACTTGACAGAACTTGTAGTAGGTTTGAAATTGTCACATTCTGCCCCTGCCATTTTGTCTTTTCTTCATCAATTTGAATGAAATTGTAATGGCTGACGATGAATTCGCTGATTGTAAAAGGGATTTGTTGCTTTTTATTTTTATTTTTTTTAAGTTTTGAGAAGCGAATGGCGGTGAGAATGAAGTGCTGCACGTGTAATTGAAGTTGTTCGTGTACATTTACTTTACTGTCCATGCTGGATTGGCAAATCATCAGACGCATTGTGCGCAATTGTCTTGTGAACTTGGAAAACAGACTTGCTTGTTTTTGTGCTAAATTGAAATGAATGACAGCACTGTAAATGTCAAATTCATAGTTCAACATTTTGCTTAGATTTATGTCCGCTTCTTTCTATTATCCAGTCTTAGTATTTCTTTGTGTATTTTGTTGGTATTTTGTAAGTTGACTTTTTATTGTGTTTTCTCAAAACGGTGTATTCATTCGCCTTGGTAAATTTCAACTAAATCTAACTTTTCTCTGACATATAGGGACGAACAAAAAGAAAACTCTTCACTTTTCATCATCAGCCTACAGTTCATTTCTTGTGGGTGAATACACAAAGCATCTGTGGGCAGTCTTCTGAAAGAAATATTGGGAAATCGATTAGGAGCACCGATAGCTGCTATCAAGACACCAAACATGTATATTATATAAGAATTATTATTTTAACAAATCATATTGCTGCTGCAGGTAAGACTATCAGAAGCTTTAAGATCATTGCAAAGGCCACAACAGAGAACAATGTTTTCTTAAGCCGTGGCGAATTGATTAGTGAGGATTCGCGGCAACTAAGTAGTTGGACACAATACAATGTCCATGCCAAATGCCAGTCAGGGAAAGCTACATTCAGGTCTAGTCTCCAACCTGTATTTGATAATCCCTAGTTGTATACCAGCATGTATATTTCTTCTAAACATATTAATTGTGCATTTGTTCTCTCCCTGTTGTTAACATTGTTATGTATGCATGTCATCTGAGATTTGTTTGAGCTAATAGAAGTACGGACACGAGGCGTGCAAGTGTTGTGTTGTTAGTGTAAATGATGTTTAATGATCGATCAGGTAGTGGAAAAATAATTGACTTGTGCAAGGTTTTCTTTTTAAAAAATTTTTTTTTATCTTCCATAAAATAATTTTATTTTTATTTCTTTTTGGGGGAAGGGGAAGGTGTCATTGATGATGATTGTAATCTGAAGAGTTGAATTCATCTTGGAATTTAATGGTGTTCACCGCAAAATATTAGACTTTTATTATTTATTTCTATTTTAGTGTATTTTGTTAGATACTTTCTGAGCTGGAGACAGAACAAACCATAGTGCACGTTATCTTTTATTTATCGCTAGTGTCATCAGCAATTGCATTTCAAATTACACATCAGACTGCGGTGGCCCTACATGTTTACTTTCCAGTACAAATAGTGAGCACTTCATGTATGTGTGTGTGTGTGTGTGAAAATGAACGATCACCCATGTGTGTGCATTTGTGGGTAAATCCAACATGGACAAATAAAATATTGAAAACTGTCACCAAGGTTGGTGTTGTGTTCGAAGTATTGTTATAGGCTTTAACTCCTCTTCTTCTGGCAAAATGTTAAGCACTACAAAGGTAGATCACAAAATTAAATTATAACATGTCGGCAGATCCAATAAAAAATCTACCAACTGCTGTAATGCATACAAAATAATTTTAATAATAATAATAGAAAAGTAAACACAAATAACCACCATATTTCATTTCCGTTCATTCATTCCTTTACTTTGACAAATATTCATTGTATACAAATATGTACAATGATTCCAAAAATAGTACATCGTATGTTAAATATTTGTCACATCACAATTACAACATCATCTCACCACAAATCCCATAATTACAATTAAGACTGCATCTCTTCTTTACTATACAAATTTTCTGAACATTACATAGCCTATTTCTCAGTGAACAGCACAACAGAGTTACTGCTAAACCTATTTCTCAGTGAACTGCGCAACAGTTACTTCTAAACCATGATCATAATCCAATAGACCTTCCTCATTCAGCAACCTCAACATGATATGTTCAGTTAATGTAAGCATCAACACTATCTTTTTCTCCATTCAATATGTTCAGTGCCGATATGGACTTGCTGACAATTTTTTTTGTAATCTTTTAATAATTATTTGTCCCAGCATGAAGGGTCTTTCAACACTATTAAAACAGCTTGGATTATGACTTCCCAAAAGAAAAGTTTTTTTTTTTCTTTTACAACACTGCAACGCACACTCCTTGAGTGACAACCAACAGCAGCAACTGAAAGGTGTTCTGAGTGCCACCGCTCAACCCAAGAAGACCTCTCTCTGACGTTCCATCCAGTGTTGTTACATTACATAATTGTTGCTTTAGGTCCAGCGGACTCTTCCGAGCCAAATCAGGACCGGACCACCCCCAATCCGCATAAAAGATCTGCTGAAACAACCCTAGTGGGAAAACTAAATGCCCTCCACCAGCCAGTCACTTTACAATAAAGACATCCTACGCAGGGGACGGCTGAGGCTTCACCCCAACTTATCGAACCCCCGTTTACAAAAACAAAATAGAATACAAACATCATTATAAATTATCAACAAAACACATACATATAAAATGCCTACATTGCTAAATAATAACATCATAGGAAGCCCCAGTGACCACCTGGCAGAAAGCGTCCAATATTCCCAAGCTGATCCAACAGACCTCATACACAAACAAGGAGTCTTGTCCCGGAAGAGTTTTCAAGAAAAAAGGTAGGAGACTGGTCTAGCGAAGAAGAAGATAGTATAGCAGATTGATAGAACAGAGCAGGAATGAGAAAGAGCAAATGAGAAAGACAGCGACAGTGGGAATTTAAAGCACTAAATTTCCAGAAAGTGGGGATACTATTTATACTGAAACCCCCGGCACCCCAACGGGGGTATCCAGTGTTGTGGACAATCCAGCTTTAAGTGATACAGCCCCATAGAAAATGTTCACTGCCTTCTACATTGACTTGGCCAGTGCATAGGTGTACAGAATGGAGTGAACCATAACATTATCTTCGGAATAGTCTGGAACAAATGACAATATCTCTGCATAAACATACACATTCTTCAATTAATGTTTCTCCTATTTCTTTTTTGAAAAAGCATCTAAATATATTTCTCAAAATACAATGGGCATCTTATACTCACATTTTGTTATTATTTTAAAAAAAACAAACACAAAAAACATGCACAGAACCTAATATATAACGATGGAAACAAATCTATGAAAACACACAACCTAAAACCTTCAACTCAATGCTACAACAGATAAAGGTCAGCCTAAAGCAAAACTGGTAACCTGTATAAAACTAATATGATGGACAACACAGACTGGGGTATATCATTATATTAACAGCTCAATGTAGGAGTTCATACAATTGTGTTCACTCACTGTTCAAAGCCTCCAACAACTCACTCTGGGGAACTGTTATAACCTCGATAAATTCTGCAAGCGAAAGAACTCGCAATTCATCAAAACATCATATTGCATGCACAATGAACGTCTGCAACAAGGCAGATACAAAAAGCTACAAAGCTGATGATGCTTTCTCCATCGTCAATAATAAGCACATCAAGTACTTGTTCATTTATAATTTTACGATAAATAATAATTTACTTTTACTGTACCTCTGCGTCATTTTCAGCTTTATTTATTCACAAAACCTGCTTCTGTTGCTTTAAAACTTCACGTGTTCCACAACAACAACAAAAATAATAAGAGCTTTCATGTATACAATTATCAGTTGAATTACTGATCTGTTATAAATCTACACAATAGTTATAATTGTACACTCAAAAGCGATGTACGGGAGCAAGTTAAAACACATACCAGTTTCATCTGTTGCCCAGCGTGTTCGAAAATGCCACCATCGATAAACCATGCAAAAAAATAAATATGTCAACTAATTTAGTCAAATGTTTATACATTGGAGGCCAACAGTGAAGAAAGGGCATGTAGTTGAACAAACAAAACTGTTAACATTTAACAATAATGACACGTTAACAATTGGGGTGGAGAAATCTGTTGTTGTAGTCTTATGTGCACAAAACGTTCAGACAAAACTAACCCAATGTGTGGAAAAATATAGGTTTGACCATTTTAAAACACTACCAAGGCAAAATCAAGACTCAAATGTGGGGTAGAAATGGAAAGAAATTACTTTGTACTACCTTGCTGCTGATCAGGGTTTTTGTTTTCCTCTGTATCACCGTCAATCTAAAGACACAAAGCCAGAGTTTTATAACATCAAAAACCACACTGTTCAACATACTTTGTGATAAAATACAATAAGCCAAGAGAAGCCAACCAACCAAAAAACACATACTTCATTGCATTAAAAGCATGACATAAATAACTTCAGAATTTGTCACCACCAATGCTGAATTAGTTCTCAGTACAAATGATTGATTGATTGATTGATTGATTGTTGCTTTAGGTCCAGCGGACTCTTCCGAGCCAAATCAGGACTGGACAACCCCCGATCAGCATAAAAGATCTGCCGAAACAACCCTAGTGGGAAAACTGAATGCCCTCCACCGGCCAGTCACTTTACAATAAAGACATCCCACGCAGGGTACGGCTGAGGCCAACTAATCGAACCCCCGGTTACAAAAACAAAATAGAATACAAACATCATTATAAATTATCAACAAAACACACATATAAAATGCCTACATTGCTAAATAATAACATCATAGGAAGCCCTAGTGACCACCTGGCAGAAAGCGTCCAATATTCCCAAGCTGATCCAACAGACCTCATACACAAACAAGGAGTCTTGTCCCGGAAGAGTTTTCAAGAAAAAAGGTAGGAGACTGGTCTAGCGAAGAAGACGATAGTATAGCAGATTGATAGAACAGAGCAGGAATGAGAAAGAGCAAATGAGAAAGACAGCGACAGTGGGAATTTAAAGCACTAAATTTCCAGAAAGTGGGGATACTATTTATACTGAAACCCCCGGCACCCCAACGGGGGTTTTAAAGTAAATTAAACAAATAAATAAGTGACCTCTAAAGTGACCATGTTGACTGTGCAGTCTGAAAGGCCAGGATCTAAACACACTCCTGCACAATATAGACAGCAAAATAACACACTCGTAGAGAGAGAGAGAGAGAGAGAGAGAGAGAGAGAGAGAGAGAGAGAGAGAGATCAAGAACAAAATGATATACAAACATTCTGTTGCCAAATACCAAACAAAGCGTGAAAGCAGATCCTCTGGTGTTGATACCAACCTATTTAATAAGGCATTTGAGCAAAGTAACTGTAGTGTAGTGTAAACATCTAGCTTGTTCTGTAAATACCATGCAGAACTCCAAGAAGCAGAACTTTCACCTCCAACGCTAAATACATACAGTGGTAGTTCCACTTTCTTCGTCCTTGTCCTTGATTTCAACGTCTAAGAAGTTGGCCTTTGAACAGCCTCACAACTGACGCGGCGCCAAGTTTAACTGTCCACCATTCTGTCATTTTATTCCAAGACTCCAGCAGTCGCCCCTCCCATTTTATTACCATTATGAGTGAACGCTGAGGTTCAGTGTTGCTGCCTCTCCGTTGAGACCACTCTCACAAAACAGTGTTGCCGCACTGCCTCCACTCCATCACACACTATGTGGTTTGAACACGTATCCACTTCTCTTCCTCTCTCACTTAGTGAATCGTATTAATAATAATGTAGGGAGTTCTTCACCCACTGACTGTAATAATGTGCCTTTGGCATTACAACACTGACATCAAAGAAAACTACCATGTCAGATTAGGAGGGGTGAGGAGAAAGACAGTTGTTGAGACTATAACTATAATTAAACAAGCATAATAGTAAGAAGAAAACATTGGATGTTAAAACACTAAAATATTAATAAATATAACAATAATAATAATAATAATAATAATTATAATGTACAGATTCATAATGCATGCGTGTCTCTTACAGACAGTGATTTGAGGAGCAGATCTGCTCCAAGCTGTAAACTGTACACATACAAAAGCCTTATGCAGCCATACAAAGTAAGGATCACACAGACCTGGTGAGGTGTGTTTGTGTGTACCAACGTAACCTGTCTCTTCCTTCAGCTCACGCAGAGCACAGTGGACTGGCTTCTCTCCCTTGTCAACCAGCCCTGCAACCATGGACCAGCAACACAAAATTGGTTAAAAATAAAATGCCCCAAAATACAATAATAAATAAATACATTACGGCGAATTATGATCACAGTGATATAACTGGTTTAAAGCTATAAGCATTGAACATATGACCATTAATGTATGTAGAATTTGTAAGCATTACGATCAAAAACACAACAATCAGTCTTGTGTGTTTCTCTGATCTCTCATTTATCTAGACAGGTGGTTGATAATGGTATGACACATTCATCCATGTAGACGTTGTGGAACTGTTGGTCTGAATCATAATAACAATAATAATGCACCTTATAATGTGCACACATGCATATATCCTAAACAATATGTACAATGATTTAATTTCATTTTGTAAACTTGTTTAATATCATTTAATAATTAAGAAATTTATTTCTTAGATTTATTTATTTCTTAAACTTTTTTGGATAAGAAATGCGTTTAATCACTGTAAAATTAAGTTGATAGCTTGCAATGCGGACTATATTATATACCAACCTGCAGGAAATTCCAGCGTGTAGGCTTTGAGTGGAGGTCTGTACTGTTTCACTAACACCACTGCATCCTCCTGTCCTGCTCTCTTCAACACTGGGATGATCACTACAGCTGTACGCACACAGGCACACACACACACACAAATCACTGATGCACATACACATATTCACACACAACCACATATTATATACTCAGTAAATAACTCACATGCACTAATTTATCATGTTACAGACATTACATAAATAATGAAAGAGCTGGGCATAATACAATGTATAACTTGTAACCTATAAAATGTATCCTATCCTATCCTATCTCTTCCCGTAACTCGAAAGTCGTTGAGGTGCCACAGATGATCGTTTAACCAGCGTACTCCATCTTTCTCTGTCCTTGGCAACCCTCATGGCTTTGCTCAGTGTCAAACCAGTCCACTCTCCAATGTTGTCCTTCCTCCTCTTTTTCTGTCGCCCTCTTCTTTTGCCTCCTTGCACTGTGCCTTGCAGGATGGTCTTTGCAAGGCCTGATGATTTGGTGACATGGCCATACCATGGAAGTTTCCATTTCTTTAACCATTGTAAGCATGTCATCGTGTTGCCCAATGGCTTGTGTGATAGTCTGTCAGACTTTGTCGTTGGTGATGTGCTGGGTATAGGAAATGCCTAGAAGTCTTCTATAGCACCTTCTCTCCATACTTTGTATTCTTCGTTGTAGATCTGCTGTGAGGATCCATGTTTCGCAAACGTACAGGAAGATGGAGATGACAAGGGAGCGCAGCAGCCTTACCTTGGAATGTAAACTGATGGTCCAGTCTTTCCCATTGTCTAATACAATAGCTCCTAAATATCTGAAGCTTTGCACCAAATTGAGGGATTGGCCTTAGACTTTGATGTCCGTGTTGATGCCATTGATGTTGTTAGTCATCATTTTGGTCTCCTCTGCACTTATTTTTATTCCAAAAGCTCTGGAGGTGGTGTCAAGCCTCTGTACCAGCTGTTCAAGTTCTTGTTCTTCTACATTATGTAACAAGACAGGACAGGATAAAGATTAAAGAGTCTCTCATCCAGAGTCCAGTCCAAATAAGGAGTTCGGGTTATCCCCTGCTATATGTTTATTTTTCGAAGATGTCAGATAACAATTGTTGTAGAAAAGAAAGATGAAAGATCAAACCCTGAAACACACAACATAAAATCCATGCTCACTACCAATCTCCATTCTGTTTCATTCTCACTATATATTCTCAAAAGTATATTTATCAATATTAATTCTATATATATCACATTAATAACGGATTAAAATAATAAACATTAATAGGAAATAACTATAGACTAGACTATATTACAGAAAAGAAAATCCACAAAATTATTTTAAAAATGGCTACAGTGAACATGTTGATGCTCACTCATACTAAAGAAAATCCAATGACAATGAAAAGATATAATTATTGTCCCAATGAAAAAGGTAATTATATTTTACAGTACAACATTAATAACAATAATAATAATAATAATAATAATAATAATAATAATAATAATAATAATAATAATAATAATAATAATAATAATAATAATCTACATGTATGTTATTCACATAGATGAAAATAGTTGACTTATGACTTACCCTATTTGTGGAACAAGGGCTACACAATTCATAAAGAAGTCTTGCTTCTAATGTTATCATAGCAAAAGTCCAACAAATATCTCATTACAGAATATATATATCCTATTCAAAACTAGTGTTCAACTTTCTCCCAGCAATAAAAAATAACCGGTTTATACAACTTACTAATATGAACAATACTCACAATATGATTAGAACAATAAAAATACAACCAAGAGAAATAACCAAGGTAGCTCAAAAATAATCTTAGTCATACACTTTTTACTTCCCTCTTCCTCATCATCATCATCATCTCTCTCTCTCTCTAATTACCACTAAGGCACATCAGACAAAATAAAGAAGAATAAAGGGAAATAACCCATTAAAAATACTGCTGGTAACATATACCCCTCTGATAAAAAATGGCGTCCTCGACATTCAAAAAAAGAAATTTCGCAAAGACTATGAGAAGAAAAACAATATAACATTTCAAAACTCTTTCACCAAATTATATATCAAAAAGATTATCCGGACAACTTTGCGTTCTCCCGATGTCTACATGAATATTCCTAATAAAAATGTTCAATGTGAAAACTAATGAAAGTTACCCAATTTAAACTACAAAATCATGAACCAAAAATTAAGAAGTAACAGTCTTTTTGCTTTTGATTTTTTTGTCAACGTTCTGATGCACAATTAGTTAATGTCTCTATGCCAAGCACTCGATGGACTACTGCTTTAGCCATCCAATCGGGCATGTCTCTTAGTGAACTGGACTCTTTGATCAAGAACTGAACACCTTGGAACCATTCGGGTTGGCAAGAATTTAAAGTCATTAGGTAATCTCCTGACTTCATCCACGGTGGCTGCTGCTTGGCTCTCAGTGATCGACGAGGTGGAGGAATCGGAGCTGCCCGAACCCTGTCGTCGGCGTTGTCACTCTCATCACCATCGCCATCCGTATTAGCTACGTCACCCTCTGGTACAGGTTCCACAACCTGGTCTACAGGCTGCTGCAGACCTTCATCGCCTTCCGGCTCCTGGGTACCCGTCTGCTCTGCTGGCTGATCGGCAAGAGGCTCTGGCTCTTCGTGCTGATCTTCCTCCTGCATGTGGGCGTCCCCACTGGCATCAGTTGCAGAGTCACCCTCGGATGTAGTACGTACAACTACATCATCATCTTCTTCTTCCTCGTGTTCTTCAGATTCAGATCTACGATCCAGTATCACCATTGGTTCTTCAATGCTGCTGTCAGTCTCTGTCCCTTGACTGCTGCTGCTGCTCCACTGCCTATGTTGCCTCCGGCGTCTGGCATGGAGTCTACTGGCGTCACCTCTCATTGGTTTCTCCTGCTCTGACACCATTCTCTCCACAGTATCACCCAGTGGCAACAACAGGTTGCGGTGCAGCGTTCTCCTCTTTCCAGTTTTGTCTTCCCTCTGCACCACAAAAACAGGAATGTCCTTGTTGGGTTGATCCAACACCACATAAGCACTTTCTTCCCACTTGTCAGCCAGCTTATGTTTGCCGTCGAAAGCGACGATCTTCACCAAGACTCGGTCACCGACTTCGACATTGGCATCTCTGGCCCGACGGTCATATTGTTTCTTCTGCTTGGCCCGTGCTTTGTCTGCTGCAGCAGTCGCCAATTCAAATGACCTATTCAGGCGTTTACGCAAGTCTGCTACATACTTGGTAAGTGGAATGCTGTCAGCTTCGCCTGTGTCGATACCAAACGCTATATCCACTGGAAGACGGGGATCACGGCCAAACATCAAGGCAAACGGTGAGAAACCGGTCGACTCATGCCGCGTGCAGTTGTAGGCATGAACTAGTGGTCCGATGTGACTCTTCCAGTCTGCTTTCTGCTGTGGCTGCAGCGTTCCCAACATGGCGAGCAAGGTCCGATTAAACCGCTCCGTCATCCCATTCCCCATCGGGTGATAAGGAGTGGTTCTAGACTTGACGCAGCCTGAGATGTCGCAGAGTTCTTTGATGGTTCGGCTTTCAAAATTGGCGCCTTGATCTGAATGCAGTCTCTTAGGCATGCCATAATGCACGTTGAAGTGGTCAAACAGAGCCTGGGCCGTAGTGCGTGCCGTCAGATTACGTGTTGGAACTGCTTGGGCAAACCTCGTAAAGTGGTCCGTTATAACCAACACATGCTGATAGCCGCCCTTGGATGTCTCCAGTGACAGATAGTCTATGCAGACCAATTCCAGTGGTTCAGTGGTTACCACGTTGACTAGTGGAGCCCGAGTGGCGGTCATCTTGCGGCGTCGACAGCGGGGACACTTCTCGATCCAGGTGTCTATATCTCTGGTCATACTTGACCAGAAGAACCTGTCTCTGACCAAGCTCAACGTGCGGTCTCGTCCTGGATGGCCGGAGTCGTCATGGAGACTGGTCAGTACTTGGCTGATGTAACGAGCCGGTAGCACCAACTGCTTTCTTGGCTGCTCACTGATGCAAGTGTTTCTGTACAGTATGCCATTCTCCAGCTCCATCTTCTGTACCCCTGCTGACTGACTGCCACTGCCAAGCCCGTCAATCCATGCCTTCACCACAGAGTCTTGTCTCTGCGCTTTCTGGATGTCGCTCGCAGTAAAAGTTGTCAGGCTCTGACCCGCTGGCATGAAGTTGGTGTCAATGACATCTGCTGATGCCACCAAACACTCCACGTAAGACACTGGTTGTTGACAGTTGCAAACGGCTCGGACCGACCCTGCTGGTACATGTAGGAGGGCATCTTCTGACTTCTGCAACTCCGGCAAGCGTGACAATGCATCAGCGTCGGCATTACTCATTCCTGGCCGGTACTTGATGTCAAAGTCAAAAGAAGCGAGTGCAGCCAACCAGCGATGACCAGTGGCGTCCAAACGAGCTGTCGTAAGCACATAGGTGAGAGGATTGTTATCTGTGTATACAGTGAATGTATGGCCGTATAAGTAGTCTTTGAATTTTTCTGTTGCAGCCCACTTGAGAGCTAAAAATTCCAGTTTGTGAGCTGGATAGTTACGCTCACTCTTGTTCAGACCACGGCTGGCATAGGCGATCACTCTCTTGCCATTTTCCTGGTCTTGACACAGCACTGCTCCACACCCTGAACCACAGGCGTCAGTGTGAAGCTCGAATGGCCGTGTGTAGTCAGGAAAGCCTAGGATAGGAGGCGATGCCAGACGCTTCTTCATCTCCTCAAAGGCTGCCTGCTGTTCTGCGCCCCAGACCCACTTGACTGCTGCCAGAGAGGATTTCTTTCTTTCTTCCCTGCTTCTTTTCTTTTGGATTGGGCATGAGGTCAGTCAAAGGCTTGGCTATCTTGGAAAACCCTTGGACGAAGCGGCGATAATAGCCAGCAAAACCAAGAAACTTGCGGACCTCTTCCGGTGTCTGAGGTACTGGCCAGTTGACGACCTTTTCGCACTTTTCTGGGTCTGCTTCAATGCCTTGGGCAGAGACAATGTGGCCTACGTAGCGGACTTTCTCTTGGCAGAAGGAACACTTTTTAGGGTTGAGCTTCAAGCCGCACTCCTTCAGGCGAAGCAGGACTCGCTCAAGGCGCTCAAGGTGTTCTTCAAAGGTGTTGGAGAACACGATTACGTCGTCCAGAAACACCAGGCAAATGTTCAGATGCAGATCTCCAAGGCACTGCTCCATCAGTCTTTGGTAAGTGGCAGGCGCGTTGACAAGACCCATCGCCAACCTGTTGAACTCAAAGAAGCCCAATGGTGCAACAGTGAAAGCTGTCCGTTCACGATGTTCTTCAGCAATTTCAATCTGATGGAACCCGCTTTTCATGTCCAGCACCGAGAAATACTTGGCCCCAGAGAGACTGTTGAGCAACTCTTCAATGCGAGGTAGGGCGTACGAATCTTTGACTGTCCTCGAATTCAGCTGACGAAAATCAACACAAAGTCTCAACGTTCCGTCCTTTTTCTTGACCAGTACAACGTTGGACGACCATGGGGATTGGGAGGGTCGGATTACTCCACTGTCCAACAGCTGTTTCAGGTGGTTCTTCACATCGTTGTACATGCCGGGTGGGATGAAGCGATGGCGTTCCTTGAACGGCATGTCGTTGGTGAGGTGAATGAAGTGCTGCACTCTGTCGGTGTGACCAACATCGGCATCATACTGCACGAAGCTATCTGGGTGCGCTTTGAGCAAACTTTCCAGCTGACGTACTTGCTCCGGTAAAAGTTCTTCAGCAGATATAGTCACCTTACCCAGGTGGGTCTGTTCAGTCTTTACTTTGCCAGCAAGGTCCTCAACACCAGCCAGACTCACCGGCTGCATTTCGCACAAAACAGCTCTCGGAGGAACAACCACAGTCTGAGTCGTAATGTTAGAAATGTGTACATCTACATAGCCTGTCTTCTTGCCTTGATAGTTGACGATTGCCGGTGCGACATCAAGCAGAGATAAAGAGGAATTGCTGGAAACTGGCTGCAGGATAGCACAGGTAGGCTTATAGTCTAATGCATGGTCGATCATCCCATGTAGAACGCAGGTGCTATTAGGCTCTATGGTGATGCTGCAGTTTCCACCATTCTTCACAATAGCGAGACGATTTCTGTTCTTGGTCAATTCTCTCTCCCTGAGTGTCATGCATCTGAATGACAAGTACCACTGAGTGTGCAACCTGGCTACTTGAAGGAAGCGACTGCCGTGCTGAGTGCGTGACATGTCCATGAACTGTTCCAACACGTTGGTCCCCAACAGCACTGGCACTTTGCTACTATACTTGCTGCCTGGCACCACCAGCAATAGGCAGGGGTGACCAGTGGTGTCATCGAGTCCAGCCCCTGTGGTACTGATAGAGGCCTCAACATAGCCAGAGTATGGTAGGTACTGTCCATCAGCACACTCAATACGAATGAAGTCGGTCAGAGGGTGGATGGGGAGATGGGCCAACTTGTCTCTGTGAAATGTCTCTGACACTGTAGACACTGTAGCACCAGTGTCCAACAGAGCTGCTGTAACCACGCCTTCAATGGTGATGGTGACGTTGTTACTGCCCCCCACCAAGTTGCTGTCTACAGTCGGGCGATGAGGTTGCGCGTCTACAGGTTGCCCTCTGCTGCAGACTGCCTGGAGTTTAAAGGGCGACGTAGATGGTCCAGACGCGCTCTACAGCCAAGTTGTATGTGTCCTCTGCCACCACAGCGGTAGCAGGTAGGTCCTTCTTCAGACCAACCAGGTCGCTGATGCGGCTTGCCAGCCTGACGTGTATCAGAATACTGCTGAAAAGAGCTTCGGTTCTCTGGCGTGATGCCACCAGCACCTCTTCCACTCTGATGTCCATAGTGCTGCTGTTTTCCAGACTGCACTACTTTCTTGAGTGAAGCCATTTCTGCCGTCAACTGCTTCAACTGCGTTTCTAGGCCAGTCTCTTTAGCAGGCTGTGCCGCCTTCATCACTGCTGACTTTGTAGGCTTCAGGTTGTAGTCCTGTTCAATCTGTCGAATGGCCAAACACAACTTGTCCACATCGGAGATGGAGTCGTACTTGTGTGCAGAGCGTTCTTTCAGCTCCGGGCGAAGGCCCAGCCACAACATGCTGTGCAGCATTTCAGGTGCTTTGGAACTCTCCACCTTCCCCACCTCAATTGCCTTGTTGAGCAGATCCTCCAGTCGACAGCACCACTGTGTCACGTCCTCATCAGCCCTCTGCTTTGCGCTGTAAAAGGCGGCAAGTAGAGACTCTTTCATCTGCGCTGCCCCAAACACGCTGTCGAATTTAGTGAGAAGCTGATCAAGTTTCACAGCAGGTCCGAGTCGCATGGCAACAAGAGCAGCCTCACCACGAAGAGAACGTCGGATGGCCTCCATGATGGTGGACTCTGAGTATGAAGGGTCAGCACGCAGACAAGACACCTCATACCTCCACAAGTCATAAGTAGCATCTGAGTCTTTGCCTGTACTGCCAGTAAATGTGGAGACACGGGGCTGACGTGGCCACATGATGTTGGGTATGGCAGACTCTCGACCACCGCCACCTCCAGTCTGTTGCTCACTTGTGTGATGCAATGGCTCTTCTTTGACAGGTGACCCCATAGTAGTCATGACCTGCTGTTTCATCCATTCCATCAAGTCGTCTGCAGTGTCGGCCTTCGGCTGAAGACCCAACGAACGGAACGCCGCCAACAGTTTCTTCTCTCCCTCTGATACCTCCATGATGTGAGCCAGATGTCGCCAAGCTCAAGTCTCAGTAGTCAATAACTTCTGCAGTGATGTGTAACTCTTCTGTATCTTCGATGCAGGGTCCCCTATTGGGCGCCACTTGTAACAAGACAGGACAGGATAAAGATTAAAGAGTCTCTCATCCAGAGTCCAGTCCAAATAAGGAGTTCGGGTTATCCCCTGCTATATGTTTATTTTTCGAAGATGTCAGATAACAATTGTTGTAGAAAAGAAAGATGAAAGATCAAACCCTGAAACACACAACATAAAATCCATGCTCACTACCAATCTCCATTCTGTTTCATTCTCACTATATATTCTCAAAAGTATATTTATCAATATTAATTCTATATATATCACATTAATAACGGATTAAAATAATAAACATTAATAGGAAATAACTATAGACTAGACTATATTACAGAAAAGAAAATCCACAAAACAATTATTTTAAAAATGGCTACAGTGAACATGTTGATGCTCACTCATACTAAAGAAAATCCAATGACAATGAAAAGATATAATTATTGTCCCAATGAAAAAGGTAATTATATTTTACAGTACAACATTAATAATAATAATAATAATAATAATAATAATAATAATAATAATAATAATAATAATAATAATAATAATAATAATAATAATAATCTACATGTATGTTATTCACATAGATGAAAATAGTTGACTTATGACTTACCCTATTTGTGGAACAAGGGCTACACAATTCATAAAGAAGTCTTGCTTCTAATGTTATCATAGCAAAAGTCCAACAAATATCTCATTACAGAATATATATATCCTATTCAAAACTAGTGTTCAACTTTCTCCCAGCAATAAAAAATAACCGGTTTATACAACTTACTAATATGAACAATACTCACAATATGATTAGAACAATAAAAATACAACCAAGAGAAATAACCAAGGTAGCTCAAAAATAATCTTAGTCATACACTTTTTACTTCCCTCTTCCTCATCATCATCATCATCTCTCTCTCTCTCTAATTACCACTAAGGCACATCAGACAAAATAAAGAAGAATAAAGGGAAATAACCCATTAAAAATACTGCTGGTAACAATTACATTACATGATTATTGCTTTAGGTCCAGCGGACTCTTCCGAGCCAAATCAGGACCGGACAACCCCTAATCTGCATAAAAGATCTGCTGAAACAACCCTAGTGGTAAAACTGAAAGCTCTCCACCAGCCAGTCACTTTACAATAAAGACATCCCACGCAGGGGACGCTGAGGCTGTACTCTAATTTATCAAACCCCCGTTTACAAAAACAAAATAGAATACAAACATTATAAAATATCAACAAAACACATACATATAAAATGCCTACATTGCTAAATAATAACATCATAGGAAGCCATAGTGACCACCTGGCAGCAAGCGTCCAATATTCCCAAGCTGATCCAACAGACCTCATACACAAATAAGGAATCTTGTCCCGGAAGAGTTTTCAAGAAAAAAGGTAGATGACTGGTCTAGCGAAGAAGAAGATAGTATAGCAGATAGATAGAACAGAGCAGGAATGAGAAAGAGCAAATGAGAAAGACAGCGACCGTGGGAATTTAAAGCACTAAATTTCCAGAAAGTGGGGATACTATTTATACTGAAACCCCCGGCACCCCAACGGGGGTTCTTGTTCTTCTCCAGCCAATCCATCAATGTCATCCTCAAAACGGAAGTTGGAGATTGCTCTATCCCCTTTGTTAACTACGCCTTCAAGATCTGCAAGGGCATCTGACATGATGCACTCTAGGAAGATGTTAGAGAGTGTTGGAGAGAGTAAACATCATTGACGCACATCGATTGTTGTTCTGAACCAGTTCCTATGGCGCTGTTGTGGAGGACTGCACTGGTAGCCTTGTCATACAGACTTTTGATGACTTCAATAATTTTAGGGCTGCTGCTGTACACTCTCATGGTTGCCCACAGAGCTGCAACGCATTTTTGAAGTCTACAAACACACAATATAGATGTTGTTGGTGCTGGAAGTATTTCTCGCACATTATCCTTAGGTTGAAAATCTGCTCAGTGGTATTTCGCCCTGCTCTGAATCCTGCTTGTTCTTCAGCTATGATTTGTTCAGCTTGGGGTTTCAACCTGTTGAGTATTATTTTCATGAGGACTTTGCTGGGATGACTCAAATAAATGTATAGAACTGTGTAAATTGTACATTACCATCAGTGCCATTGCCAACCTTTGTCGTTCGTGTCACAACTTCCCATTTCCTGCCACATAACAGATACACATATAACATAAAATCAATGAATATCAAATACATCAATTAACCAAATACTTCACTGTTCAACAACAGAAACCTTGTAATGCTATTTTACAACACGTGACTGCCACAGTATTTATAATCTTAACAGCAAATACGTATTTGTTGTCCATCTTCTGGTGGGTAGGTAAAAGGTAAAGGTGGTCCCATAGCCTTGTGGCCGTAGGGGAGCGTGGTGTTGGAGATCACACTTATCTTGGGCCAGCGTAATGAGGGTGATGCCCATCTCTCTCCCTCGCTGCTTTACCTTCCCCACCCTTAAGAGAGTAGGTACTCAGTCACAGTTGAGTCAACTGGGGGCGTTGTTATTTGTCGCTTCACGTTTTGCGGTCACCCATCCAAGTGCTAACCGCACTGGACGGTGCTTAACTTGTGACACAGTACCGACACCCCTGGTGAGTATACATGTGAAAAAAAAAAGTTAATTCAATAACATTCACAAACTGACTGATTGACTATTGCGTCCTGTACATGTAATGTATGGTACAATGCTGCATACTCTATCATAAATGAGTCAGTAGATCAAAAATTCACATTATTACAGGAACAACATACCCTGCACATCCCTGGATGAAAGGTTAAAGGGAAGAAGAGACCGAGTGCCTGCTGTATGTATTTATTATTTTATGTAGCCGGCATTCACTCATCTAGGACTTGAGCTTCAGTATCTCTAAAATCTGTACGGTGGAATGTGTGTGTGCACAGACTATATCTCGGTTTATGCTCTCATCTGAAGGTAAGGTATGCTGTATTTATACTAACATTGTCCTAACCTGGCTCACCTCTCTGTGCTGGTAGGGTCGGTGTACGTCACTTCATGCAACGCTATCCACTTCCCTCGCGACTTCTCCTGCAACAGTATTGTCAGCAATGTTGCTTGTGAAAGAAAGGAGAAACAGGTTACAAAGTAAATTCATACCTCACAATGGAGATGAACCGAACCTGTGAGATGGCTGGGTCAGCAAAGGCCAGACGAAACGTTTAGAAAGAAAATGTATAATAATTATGTGTGTGTGTGTGTGTGGGGGGGGGGGGGGGGGGGGGGGGGGGCATATTACATCCTGAACACATTGCATATGAAAGAATCTGTGTATACTGTATAATGACAATAATTAATTACTGACATACTGTGCATTATAAAATTATTATTACCAAGAAATACAAACAAATTTCATTAAACACCTTTTTTTTTTCAACAAAAATTTACATGATACCTCACTGCTGACGTGACGGCACAGTGGAAAATCGCCTTTTTTGCAGTCCTTGATCATTGTAGTCGTTAATGTTGAAAAAGAAAGTCTTGGTGATATGGTGGTAGTGAATGATGTTCGATTACCCTGTTATGAAGTCGGGCAAGAATCTCACCACTGCTGGCTTGAGTGCAACGTTCAGCAGTCTTCTTGATACATGTTATGTACAATTCCTTGTTAGCATCTGTAGCAGTTCATAGGAACACTGGACAAAAATAAGTATAAGATATTTATACCAGCAAAAGTGCGGTGATACGCATAATGCTGATTAAATATAGACCTGATTATACCAAAAAAAAATATAGACATGATCATGCTGATGTTTCTGATGATTGACACACACTGATACAGATTATAATGAAACAGAATATTTGGTCGATATACTAAAGTATCACACTTTAGTGAAGTCTAACTGCACTTTAAAAAATAATAATAATAACAATAAGCAACTTGCAACACCACTTGTGTAAATCGCAACAAGATTAATTTTATTTGGTGAAACTGAAAGTAGTTCATACCTATAGTCTGCTCTTCAAATCTCAGAGTAAACTTCCTGTTTCAGCAGGCATGCGCATTGGTTGGAGCTTCTGGGATGATAGCTGTGGTATTTCGGTCTTGAACTCCCATGCAACTACCACCCCCGTTTCCCGAAGGAAAGTTTGCAGCTCGGGGTAGCTTTCATAGTGTTCTGATACGACATGATCTGATGATGTCCGTCCGGATAACTAGGTAACTAAAAACAAAGCAAAAAGACAAATTACCTCCCATTTATGGAATAAAGCCTAAGTATGCTGATACAGCTGTTCACCTGTAGAGGCCTCCCCAGAGAACCAAAGGGTCAGCCTTCCTCTCCCTCTCTCTCTCCCTCCCTTCCTCTCCCCCACCTATCTCCTACCTACTTTCCCCGCCCTCATTCCTCTCCTCTCCTATCCTATCCCGTAACTTGGAGGTCGTAGATGATCGTTTAACCAGCGTACTCCATCTTTCTCTGTCCTCAGCAACCCTGATGGCTTCGCTCAGTGTCAACAAACCAGTCCATTCTCGAATGTTGTCCTCCCACCTCTTTTTCGGTCTCCCTCTTCTTCTACCTCCTTGCACCGTGCCTTGCAAGGTGACGTGGCCATACCATCGGAGTTTCCGTTTCTTCAGCACTGCGAGCAGATCATCGTGTTGTCCAATGGCTTGTGTGATGGTCTGTCCCTCATTCGATCTTGATATAAGCAACGATCTTAGAAGACTTTTTAAGATTTTAAGATAATCTCTCTCTCTCTCTCTCTCTCTCTCTCTCTCTCTTTTTTTTTTTTCTCTCTCTCTAGTGAAGGTTCAGCTATTTGTTTTGACAGTGCCCAGGGGAGAGGGACGCTCAAATTGATATTTCCTTTTAATTCCTGCCTCGTTTCTTTCCTTCTGTCTTTCTTTATCTTTCTTCTACCCTTCCTCTCCGCCACCGCCCCCCTCCCCCACTTTCCTCCTCACCCTCACCCGCTCCCCCTTCAGCAGACGCCTGTTGACAACTGAATGAGCGAAAAGAGTGGAGAAGACATGGCATTGATAATCAATACGCGCTCTGAGGTGATCGATCTCAGTCTTCAGCCATGATCAATCTGAGAATCAGAGGCTGCTGCATGGGGTATTAGATAAGGCCGTGGATCAGCGTGTAATTCAGCAGTCTATGATACTCCTATTGATTGTAGTCAAAATCACTGTCACCGCTACTGAAATCACATTCAGTCACCCTATTCGAGTCCATTCTAGGAATAACACACCACAAGCCAATTGATCAGCCAATTCTGAGACGGCAGACAGCCGTTCCATTATTGAAACCTATTCGCTTTGGCTTTCACGTATACCTTTTTATATTTCTTTCTTCAAGACAGTCCCTTTTAGACGTCAAATCGCTTTTTTTGAAGGACAATCTTTCTTAGAAATGACTCTCTCCTAGAAGGTAAATTTCTGTCAGAAGAACAATCCCAGTTCAGGGAGATTTCTAACTTACCAGTATTGATCGACCTCTAGCTCTGTGGACCTCATGTTACCGTGTACAAAGTCTTTGGTCATACTCAGATCTTTGTACATTCAATAAGACAATTCACTGTAGCTCGGCAAGAAGACAAAGGGAGACAACAAAGTAAGTAGACTAATTATCTCGCCTTCGGAAACGAGTGCGATTTTGTACGCTTAATTAACAGTCTCCAGAATCAGCGTAACTAATGATGTTAATTGATCTCCGTCTGCGATCCAAAAAATGTCAAGGAAAGATTAAATCTTGATTTTTTTTTTCTCTTTCTTTTGTGATACTCGATATTTTTACACTGTGTTAGTCGGTTTTCTCCTTTAGTTATACTGATGGCAAAGGATTTAGTATTAACTTGTAGTTGGGATTAAAGTATAATTACAGTATAATTACTAGTGATGTGTGTATTATAGACTTCTCTAGTCAGTGCATTGTTTTTAGGTTTCTTTCTAGGCCCAAGTATGTGGGTATAACGTTGCAGGTGATGACATGATATGTGAATATGTGATGCCAACCTGTTATTTCTGCATGATTTTGATTAACTAATTTTAAAGACCCACAGTCAAGCTTGCAATTTCTCTTTTTGAGATGAATAAAAACATGTTGTATTGTATTGTATTGTATTGTATTGTATTGTATTGTATTGTATTGTATTGTATTGTATTGTATTGTATCGCGAATCAACTTTTTTCAATGACGAATAAGTCGATCAGTGAAAGCGTTTGGCGATTCTTCCCTGGATAAGCCCTATATACATAGTCTGCCACAGTGTCAATAGTGTTTTTTTGTTGAAAATTAAAAGTCAGTTCAACAAAATTACAAAAGTTGTAACAAGTTTGAAGTTTCTTTTATATATTGACACATATTCTTCCGCCGCTCGCCAGAAACTAGCTCCAGTTTGTTTACGTCGCTTACGACGCTAAACCGCGTAAGACGGAACGACGCGTAATATTATTTATTATATTTTATGGGGAGGAGTATCGTAACCACGAAACAACGTGAGTCGAGACCGGAGTAACCCGAGGACTTACTGTATTTCGGTTCAGTTATTTTTTTAGATAAGGCAAAAATTGTGTTTTGAGCAACAACAACAAAAAAACCTTAGAGCGACGAACTGACAATCTGACTGTCATTGAAAGAAAGCCCGTGATTGTAAGTAGGCCTACATGTATACCAAAATTCTACAAAATTGCTTCAGCCGCTTTTAAGATATTGGACAAAACGTGTTTAGCAACAAATGACTCCAGTGACCTTGACCTTGGCGGTATAATAAATATGATCGCATTGAAGACAGGCCAGTACTCAAAGTAAGGTTTCTAGGAAGTTGGGTTTTTAACAAAATCCGTTTAGTGGTTCTTGAGATAGGGCTACCAACGGACCGACATTTGGCTTGTTCTGATTCCCACCCCTATTTGAAAGTATTTATAGATAATTCAGGAAATACATAAATCAGTTTCTTTTCTATTTCTGATCTTATTTAAGGTGAAACTTTCTTGTGACTAAACAGGGATCGATGGAAAGGACAAAAACGGTATCTACTTCTCTTCCTTAAAGTTTCTGAAAGGGCGTGTGTGGTTGTGTGTGTGTATGTGAGTGCGCGCGCGCGCGAATGTGTGTTTGTGTGCGTGCGTGCGTGCGTGCGTGCGTGCGTGGATGTATGTCTGTTTGTGTGTGTGTGTGTGTGCGTGGCGATGTAAAAACCGCGTTATTGTTATACACACTTTAGACTCTACATACGTACGTTCTTTTGACGTCCCCGTTGTTTTGACGTCAAAACAGTGCTCCGTTAGGGTTAAGGCTGTGTTATGCTTAGGGTAGGTTTAGGGTTAAGGTAAGGGTTAGGGTAGGGGTTCGGGTTAGGGTTAGGGTTTGCGTTAGGTTTAGAGTGAGGTTTGGGTAAGGATTAGGGTTAGCTTAAAAAAATGGACAAAGTTTCCAAAAAAATGTCAAAATATTGTATGTGGCGGTTCATTAAAGTCATAACATGGGCGTTTTTACACGGTTGTGTGTGTGTGTGCGTGTGTGTGCGTGCGTGCGTGGGTGTATGTCTGTGTGTGTATGTGTGTGTGTGTATGTGTGTGTGTGTATGTGTGCGTGTGTATGTGTGTGTGCATGCGTGCTAGTGTGCAAACGTGCGTGCGTGACCACATAACCTTCAACTAATTACGCGTACAGAATATAATTATGTACCCAAGTTATGAAGGCCACGTCAACTTGGGTGCTGGTCGTTAGTATTATAACAGATAATACAGAGTTTCTGATTTTTATGCAAAGCCTGGTGAGCTTAGGCCAGTGCCTCTGCTGAGCAGACTCGGAGACTTTGCATGATCACAGCTACCATACACAAGCTTTGGTACGTCAGTCTGGCACTGCCTAATAGTCTGTCCTAATTGGAAGGTTTTCGTGGGGGTTCACGAACTTTTATTTCTATGTTCTCAGATCTCGAACCTAGGTTCATGGACATTTTGGACAACAGCAACACAACAACCACCACAACAACAATAGACTAGAAGGGCAAAGCCCATATGACTCACAAGCTTCTTATGGAACTCGCATTATTTAACGTGAAAATGAGTGCGCAGAAAAAAAAACCAAAATGAAACGATGGCATTAAAATGCAAAGAAATACTGACTTTGATCTTTCTATGCTCCTGATTTTGAGATGACCGTGACCTCGGCTCCAAATATACTCATGTAAAAAGTTGTATTATGCCCCCCAAAATGGTGATCTTGGGATGACCTTGACCTTCAGTGACCTTGATCTTGGATGACCTTGACTTTCACGTGACCTATCACACATGTCTGATCAAATAACCCAATGTAGTTGTATACTATGAGTTAAATAAACAACCATTCTACTGTACGGTGACCTATTTTTTTGTATGTTTTTGCAAGGCCTAAAATGACCTTGACCTTCAAGATCAACGCAAAACACTGAACAAATATGAAAGCTCAACCTATCAGCTCTAAATGCAACAAGTTTGGACTTTATACCTCTCATAGTTTAGGATCAAGGTCACTTCAAAGTACCTATACTAACCGACTTTAGAAAGCTCCAGTGGTCGACCTTGATCTTAAATGAGGTTGGCCAAATGTGCGCAGTAGGTGTGTCGCTTTAATATCTATCATGCCTCAAAAAATCATTAGTTCAATATGAATAAACTAGAAAAATTTGAAATTTGGTTAACAATTTTCATTTGATGACCCTGTGACCTTGACTTTGAAGTGAAGTCATTCACTCACTGATCATTTTCGAGGTCTCAGGGTATAAAACCATCTTACCAAGTTTGGTTATGATAGTTAAAATAGGTTCTGAGTACTTAAAGTTTTTGCACAGACGGACGGTGGACAGACAGACGGAAGGACGGATATTTTTGTTTGATATAATTTTTGGACTATTTAAGACTCCTCTCGCACAGATTTGGAAAAAAATTGAAAAAACTTTTCTTTTCTTTTTTTTGGGGGGGTAAGACTGATTTTCGTATTCATGTGAGTCAAAAAAGTTCAGGAAATTAGGTTCGGAATCTAAGAACCTCGGGAAAAAAAGCAAAAAAAAAAGTCTGTGAACCTCGACAGGGATTAACCGGTGTAACAGGCCGGAATATACCCCTGGCTACGTTATACCCTGGGTATAATGTAGCCTAGGCGGGTTTAACCCCCTGGGAATAGATCAGCCTAGGCCACGTCATACCCCTCGCGCCTGGAATATACCCCCACCTAAAGAGATTTCACTCATGGGTTTCTTGTACATGACCGTTTGCGTGACCAACTCTCAGGTAACAGCCTTTTGCTTGCGTGTAAAAAAAAATAAAAAAAATAAAAAATAAACCTGAGTGAACTCAGCTAACAGCTTTTATCTTGCGTGTAAAAAAACAAACAAAAAAACTAACCCTAACCCTAACCCTATCTATCTATCTATCTATCTATCTATCTATCTATCTATCTATCTATCTATCTATCTATCTATCTATCTATCTATCTATCTATCTATCTATCTATCTATCTATCTATCTATCTATCTATCTATATCTATCTATCTATCTATCTATCTATCTATCTATCTATCTATCTATCTATCTATCTATCTATCTATCTATCTATCTATCTATCTATCTATCTATCTATCTATCTATCTATCTATCTATCTATCTATCTATCTATCTATCTATCTATCTATCTATCTATCTATCTATCTATCTATCTATCTATCTATCTATCTATCTATCTATCTATCTATCTATCTATCTATCTATCTATCTATCTATCTATCTATCTATCTATCTATCTATCTATCTATCTATCTATCTATCTATCTATCTATCTATCTATCTATCTATCTATCTATCTATCTATCTATCTATCTATCTATCTATCTATCTATCTATCCGTCTGTCTGTCTATCTATCTATCTATCTATCCGTCTGTCTGTCTATCTATCTGAGTGCATCAGAACAATTACAACACATAAATTAAAGAGTAACGTGAAGGCTAAGGTCTTCCGTAGTGGGGGGGGGGGGGGTATAATGGGCAGGAGAGGGTTAAACGAGCCTAGGCCAGATAATACCCAGGGGTATAGTCTGGGCTAGGCCAGTTTATACGGGGGCATAGTCTGGGCTAGGCCAGTTTATACCCTGGGTATACTTGAGGCGGGGTATAATCTGGCCTGCTACACCGGGATTGGCCGAGCGTGATGACGGTTCACCTCTCTAATAAAGGAAGGTACTCAGCTATGCTGTGTGCGTCAGCCTGACACTGTTCACCACTTTATTAGGAGGCATACAGCGTGCCTGGGACTTTTTCAAGTTGGGACAGGGGGCAAAAGGCCTGGTCTGGTCTCAGATACGCTGTACGTATCAGGGCTACACCTCCCGTGCGGGGTGGGGGTTGTTCTTTTTCTGTTGACCGCAGACTTCAGTATGGTTCTACCCTACCGTTTGCCAATGCCGATATGGTTATTATATCTAGCTTATGTAGGTGCAGGTTAGTTCGTGCTGTATAATTACCGGTGGGTAGGTTACACTATATTGAATGTGTTACATAGTTCAGCTCTTCAATATCTGCACATATGTGAATTAACGAACGCTGCTGTTACTACAAGCGAGACGGACTAAGGAGATTTCTGTTTTTTCTGCCTGCAAATTTCGTGAGTATGTTAAATGATTGCGTTTATTTCAAATTATGAATGGAATCGTGGTTGTAGTAACTAAGCTAATAGAGTTTGCAACACACATACACACACACACACCCACATACTTGCAATTGATCATAAATGGGTTTATTTAAGAATGTAGGAATCGGAAAGTGATTTTTTGACGGAAAGAACGCAAATTTCTTCTAGAAATGTAAGAATCTAAGTCAAAATTGGCTCTTTCCGTCTAAAAAGTTGACCTATTTCGTCTCCTATAGGTGACGAAATAGGTCGACTTTTCTTCAAAATTTCTCCGAAAATGGACTGTATTTTCTCCGTCCCGGATAGTGCACTCCTCTGTACTTAAAAAACTCTTATGCACTACAACTGCACTCATGCACTAAAAGAGCACTCCCGCGCACTTAGAAAAAAGTGGGGTCCTGGAAAAAAGTGGGTTCCAAGCAAATGAACCCATTTGTTACTAAGAAAGACAAGGTCTGCTACACATTTGTGCGCTTTTGTGGGTACCCACGCACACACACCCACCCACACACACACACACACACACACACCCACCCACACACACACCCACACCCACCCACACACACACACACACTGAAGGCATTCAGATTCACGGAATATAGGGTAAACCCAATATGGTGCTATAAAGAAACCAACTCAATTGGAGAGCTATTAAAGGTATCAAGCACAAGTAAAGATCCGGCCAAATTCAAATCGTTGAATCAAGAGCTTTAAACTTGTATTGGATTTAGCATTATTATAAACAAACACACAAATTCTATTTTACTTGCTCTCATTCAGTTACGTAATGTACTCGGAATGTTCGCATTTTAATTCTGGCAGGCGCTTGAATTTGACTGGAAATAGGCCTTACTGCTAAATTGTAATAGGGGTATGGGTGTAAGAAAGGGGGTACGCGTGAAATAAGCCTAATTAAATTATATACTAAATAACTGCTGGTCTTGGACATCGACTTATGTTTCTCTCGGGGTTTTCTTGAGAACAACGAACAGATGTTTTGATCGATGACGTACAGTCCTTCATATCTTTTATAAATAAATTTTTTAAAAAAAAATCATTGGACTAATGCAGTACATTACGTTACATTGTGAATTCATGACAAGTTCCCACAAGCCATTGGACAACACGATGACCTGCTCACAGTGATGAAGAAACGGAACCTCCGATGGTATGGCCACGTCACCAGAGCATCAGGCCTTGCAAAAACCATCCTGCAAGGCACGGTGCAAGGAGGCAGGGGAAGAGGGAGAAAGAAAGAGAGGTGGGAAGACAACATTCGAGAATGGACTTGTTTGACACTGAACGAAGCCATGAGGGTTGCTGAGAACAGAGAAAGATGGAGTACGCTAATTAAACGATCCTCTGTGGTGACCCAACGACATTTGAGTTACGGGATAGGATAAGATAGGGATAGGATAGGGATAGATAGGAAAGGGATAGGATAGGGATAGGATCCAGTGCGTTAAGTAGACCTACGTCCTCAAATGAGAGTCATGGTGAATAAATGGTTGCGCTTTGCAGGTGTTGTGCCACAGGTATTGTATTGCCGATGTGCACAGGTGACCCACATGGACATTTAGACCTATAAAATAACCTGTCAAAAAGAGATATAGGCAAGGTGCACTATGATTTACCAGATATCTCTGGATTTACGTAGACTGCTCATGAGTGTACGGGTCTTATCTTTGGCAGTCGTCATAACAAATCCGGTCTACCCCCCACAGACTGCCACACTTAATCATATCTTATAGAAATGAACCCATAGGGAAAACCGCCATTTGTATTAATTAGGTAGGTGTGTGTGTGTGCGCGCGCGTGTTGGTGTGTGTGTGTGTGTGTGTGTGTGTGTGTGTGTGTGTGCGCACGTGAATAAACGCACAAAAATGGGTAGCAGACCTTGTCTTTCTTAGTAACAAATGGGTTTATTTGCTTGGAACCCACTTTTTTCCAGGACCCCACTTTTTTCTAAGTGCGCGGGAGTGCTCTTTTAGTGCATGGGAGTGCTGTTGTAGTGCATGAGAGTGTTTTAAGTACACAGGAGTGCTCTATGCGAGACAGAGAAAATACAGTCAATTTTCGGAGAAATTTTGAAGAAAATTCGACCTATTTCGTCGCTTATAGGAGACGAACTAGGTCAACTTTTTAGACTAGGGTTCGGGTAAGGGTTAGTTGTAGATCTATCCCTAGCCCTTGCCCTAACCCTTTTCTCTACAAAAATCACTTTCCGATTCCTACATTCTTAAATAAACCCAGTTGTGATGTATTGCAAATATGGGTGTGTGTGTGTGCGCGCGCGCGCGAATGTGTTTGTGTGTGTGCGTGCGTGGATGTATGTCTGTTTGTGTGTGTGTGTATGTGTGTGTGTTTGTGTGTGTGCGTGGCGATGTAAAAACCCCGTTATTGTTACACACTCTTTAGACTCTACATACGTACGTTCTTTTGACGGCCCAGTTGTTTTGACGTCAAAACAGTGTTCCGTAAGAGTTAGGGCTGTGCTAGACTAAGGGTAGGTTAAGGAATAAGGTAAGGGTTAGGGTAGGGGTTCGGATTAGGGTTTGCGTTAGGTTTAGAGAGAGGTTTGGGTTAGGATTAGGGTTAGCTTCAAAAAATGGACAAATTTTCAAAACAAATGTCAAAATATTGTATGTGGCGGTTCATTAAAGTCATGACATGGGCGTTTTTACACGGTTGTGTGTGTGCGTGCGTGCGTGGGTGTATGTCTGTGTGTGTGTGTGGGTGTGTGTGTGGGTGTGTGTATGTGGGTGTGTGTGTGTGTGTAAGCGTCTCATATCACATAAAGTAAATATATATGAACCACTCCCACCCCAGGCTATACGAACCACTGAACTAAATTAGATCAGTGATACGAGCACACAATATAAGTCTCAAGTTATGTAATCCCCAAACACCATCCAAAATCGAAGACAGTGCACCTAGAGTTGATCTCTCGTCTGCTCTAAAATTGTCAAGTCATCGCAACACATTTTGCTGTAACTATTATACGTGAAATGGTACTGGGCCACTTAACGTTTGTAGTCTGCTTTCTTAAGCTTATAGCAAACCTCCAACTACAGCGCCGGGGTGGCTGAAAACTAACTCCCTATTAAACATTGCTAACAACCTGTAAAAGTATTGGTCGATTGTACTGCCGCAAAACTGCTAGAAACTGTCCTCAGTGTTGAAACTCCACATTGGCATCAGCGTTGTCCACCGTCCAATTTCTCCACCATCTCTGCACCACACGGATAGCCACACTTCGTTTAGGGAGGCCTGCTGATTTCGCTCGCGCAATGTCAGGTGACGTGGGCCAATTTTGAGCTGCTCTCGTCATCGTGAGACGCCGTCAGAGACAGCAATAATATTGTACCACTGTAAGGATCACAGTACACGTAGTTTCATGCAAGTACAGCACTACTTACGCCAGTTACGGGACATTCTCAGTACGGAGCTACTTTTCAACCACCCTACCCAGCTTACACGCACTTCCGCCCTTTTTCTTTTCCTCCTCCCCTACCCCTTGGGGTCATGAGCAATCTTGCCACTGTAGATTGTTCAAACCTATAAAGGGAAAAGTGAAAGCCCCAGTTGAAAACCTGTCTTTCCTTTGTAGGCAAGACAGATTCACTGCGGCAACAGTACCCCCGTTGGAGTGCCGGGGGTTTTCAGTATAAATAGTATCCCCACTTTATGGAAATTTAGTGCTTTAAATTCCCACTGTCGCTGTCTTCCTCATTTGCTCTTTCCCATTCCTGATCTGTCCTATCACTCTGCTATACTATCTTCTTCTTCGCTAGATCAATGACCTACCTTTTTTCTTGAAAACTCTTCCTGGACAAGACTCCTTGTTTGTGTATGAGGTCTGTTGGATCAGCTTGGGAGTGTTGGGCGCTTTCTGCTGGGTGGTCACTAGGGCTTCCTATGATTGTATTATTTAGTAGTATAGGCATTTTATATGTATATGTTTTGTTAATAATTTATAATGATGTTTGTATTCTATTTTGTTTTTGTAACCGGGGGTTCGAGTAGTTGGGGTAAAGCCTCAGCCGTCTCTTGCGTGGGATGTCTTTATTGTAAAGTGACTGGCCGGTGGAGGGCGTTCAATTTTCCCACTAGGGTTGTTTCAGCAGATCTTTTATGCGGATCGGGGGTTGTCCGGTCCTGATTTGGCTCGGAAGAGTCCGCTGGACCTAAAGCAACAATCAATCAATCAATCAATCAATCAATTCTCCTCCTCCCCATCCCCGTCCGTCTCTGCTCGGCTATTACGCCATTTCACTATAAAAGAGACCCTTCTCTGGCAGCAGTCACATAGGTGTCCCCTATACGCCATGTGTCCGGGGACGTTAATCTATTCAAGTCAGTCAGTCAGCAGTCACAGCTCAGACAAGTCACACGCAAACACACATAAAAAGCAGATTCAATACAGGGGGAGAAGGTGGGAGGGGGTGGGCCTTTTGGCACAAAGCATATAGATTCCATTGAAAACTACTTTCACGTTTGAACCCTGGAGGGCATATTTTCATTGTAAGTTTTAAATGTGCACATTTCTATGCCGCTGTTCTGTGTGTCCTTTCGTGATTTAATGTACAACTATAGGCGACTACTGGTCACATTATTCTGACACCAGCGAACCAGTTGATGGTAAGGGGAAAATAATATGGTCACACATTGGCCAATCCGGGATTCGAACCAGGTACCTTTCGGTTACTAGTAAGACGCTCTACCAACTGAGCTACCCGGTGTCACGTCCTCAAAGTTTCGGGTGTCTTACTTTAGCCGGGTGCCTTTGCGCATGCGCCAGGTCAAGTCGTGCCGGCTTTTTCACGATGTTCTTAGGCGTCGTAACCCTAACCCTAATCCTTACTAAGACTACGAAAGCACTGTGCGCATGCGTCGAATTTTGTAATGCTTCGACCAATCAGAATGCTCCCCGTCGCTCCCAGCCAACTAAGATAGTAGGAACTTTGACGATGTCACACCGGCCCCTCTGAGAGAGAAAGAGAGAGAGAGGCGTTTTTATAGACGGGTGGGGTGTAACATCGCAGCTTGACCGAGTACTTATTTTGACCGGGCGCCTTGCACATGCGCCAGGACAAGTTTGGCCGGCTTTTTCACGATGTTCTTAGGCGTCGTAACCCTAACCCCTTACTAAGACTACGATAGCACTGTGCGCATGCGCCGAATTATGTAATGCGTCGACCAATCAGAATGCTCCCATTCGCTCCAAAGAAAATACTAGGCCCTTTGACGATGTCACTCCGGTGTGACATCGTCAAAGTTTCTAGTATCTTTTTTTGGGTTGGGAGCATTCTGATTGATCGACACATTACAAAATTCGACGCATGCGCACAGTGCTACTGTAGTCTTAGTAAGGATTAGGGTTAGGGTTAGAATTAGGGTTTAGGGTTAGGGTTACGACTCGTGAAAAAGCCGGCCCGACATGACTTGGCGCATGCGCAAAGGCGCCCGGCTAAAGTAAGGTACCAGGAACTTTGACGATGTTACACCGGGCTGCATGTGTTCCAGACAGACACTCGTTGCTGAAAGGTTCACTGTCGCAAGATGCCTGGGGCCAAGTACAGACTGACCTACTTCCCAGTGAAAGGGAGAGGTGAACTCATCAGGTTGGTCTTTCACGCGGCTCGCGTGCCTTTCGTCGACAGGCGAGTCACAGGAGAGGAGTGGAAAGATCTCAAACCCAGTAAGTTAATGCTGTTGTTGTTGCTGTTGTTGTTTCTTTTTCTTCTTCTTCTTCTTCTGATGATGATGATGATGATGATGATGATGATGATGATGATGATGATGATGATGATGATGATGATGATGATGATGATGATGATGATGATGCACAGTCATGACAACAACAAGAACAAACCACATCTCAACTTTGAGTGTTTTGTTATTTGGGTTCATCATTATTTCAGCAACAGGGGAGACTACTTATAATACTACTACAAACTTGTTATCTCCCTTTGAGAATAATCGCTGTTGGAGGGTCATTCTAGAAAAAGGGAAAAAAAACTAGAAGGGCAAAGCCCATATGACTTACATGCTCCTTATGGAACTTGCAATATTTAATATGAAAATAACTGCCCAGAAAGAAAAAAGACACCAAAGAGTGGCACTAAAGTGAAAAGTAATACCGACTATGATCTTTCTATGCTCTTGACCTTGAGATGACCTTAACCTCCGGCTCCAAATACACTCATGTAATATAAAATAAACTACAGCAAAAGTTGAATTATGCCCCCCTCTCCCCCACCCCCCGCACCTCCACCCAACCCAAAAAAGACCTTGGGATGATTTGACCTTAGTGACCTTGACCTTAGGATGATCTTGACCTTCATGTGGCCTCTCAAGCTTATGCATTATTAAATAACCCAATGTTGTTGCACACTATGGGTTAAATAGAACCCGTACATTGTACGATGACTTATTTTGGGTATGTGTTTGCAAGGCATACAATGACCTTGACCTTCAAGATCAACGCAAAAACGGAACATGTACGAAGGTCATCTATCATCTCTAAATACAACAAGATTGAACTTTATATCTCTCATAGTTTAGGTTCAAGGTCACTTCAAAGTACATAATACTAACTGACTTTGGACAGCTCCAATGACCTTGACCTTGGAGTGAGGTTGACCAAATATGCACAGGATGTTTCTCATTGAAATCTATCATGCCTTAAAGAATTATAAGTTTAATATTAATAACCTAGGAAAAAAGTGAAATTTTGTGATTTTTTTTAAACTAACAAATTTTGTTGACTCTGAGGTGAAGTCATTCATTCACTGATCATTTATGAGGGCTCATGTATAAACACCAAATTACCAAGTTTGGTTGTGATAATTTAAATAGGTTCTGAGATGTTAATCTAATTGAAAGTTTTCACGTCCAGACGGCAGACAGAAATTTTTTTTTTTAATTCCCTTTTGGACTATTTAGGACTCATTTCGCACAGATTTGCAAAATCTAGATTTGTTTCTTTTTGGAAGGGAGTGGGGGAGAGGGAGGGAGGGAGGGAGGGAAAGGAGTGTGTGATTATATAGATTCACACTGCTATGCATGCCAGTCAAAAATGAAATCTATACTTTTACAATGGATGTAAGCCATCTTGGTATAGCTTTCGACGAAGACAAGAGACATTCTGAACACTGGGATCAACGTTTTGTTAGGACTCTTTGTAGGTCCCCATGTGTCGACTCGGTTACCCATTAAAGAACCTGTCATTCTACCCCAGTCGTTACCATTAGTACGACTTCTGTGCCACTGTGTGTCTGCAGAAACACCAACAGGAAAGCTGCCAATGCTGGAACTAGAAGATGGACTGATGTTTCCAGAAAGTGCTGCCATCGTCAACTGGGCAGCCAGAAAATTCGGTAGGTTTAAAAAAAAATGATGCCATTGGTCACGGTCTTGGATTATGTTATTACCTTATGATGTTATTAGCCGGTTTCCCGTGTGCGCAAGAGGTGTAATGTACAAGTATGTCACGTTTCTCTTGTACAGCCAATACAGCTCTTTTGTCGCCATCATCCTTACTCTCATCCACAGATAACATTGACAGATTCATGACAATTTAATTCTCTCTCTCTCTCTCTCTCTCTCTCTCTCTCTCTCTCTCTCTCTCTCTCTATATATATATATATATATATATATATATATATATATATATTAATCCAATTTTTTTAATAACGGCTGGAGAAGTTGTTTTTATGGAATGAGTATGAGTGGTTTGTCTGTCAAATGACATTTTGTATATATTTGTATTATTTGTTGATGTATACATTTTATTATATGTTGATGTATACATTTGTATTATATGTTGATGTATACATTTATATTATATGTTGATGTATACATTTGTATTATATGTTGATGTATTTATACTGAAAAAGCTGGAAGCGACTGTGACTGAAGTGTGGGTGGGGGTGGGGGTGAGTGTGTGCGTGTGTGTGTGGGTGTGAGTGTGTGTGTGTGCAGATATGAGAATATAGTTGAAAATATAATGCCTAACTGCATGATTTCCTTATTTTGTGTTTTTATGTTTTTAGTCTACTTGTATTTTTAATTGTTTAAAAACGAAATAAAAAGTATCTTTTTCCTAAGATGAATTTTCCATTGTAATTGACTTGACTTAACTTGACTTGAGATATGCTAACTTACACCCTCTACCTGGACAGGTTTGAATGGCAAGACGGACTGTGAGCAGCTGAAGGTGGAAGGCATCGTGTGTCAAGCCACTGACCTGAGGGAGAAACAGGTCATCCCTTACATCTTTGAGAAGGACGCTGAGAAAAAGGTCAGATTTAGGATGTATAATGGCTGAATGAGTCATTTGTAACGGAAGATCTGCGGGCACTTGTATGTGGACACGCGAGCGACTATTTACACGCGACCGTCTATGCTTGTGACGCGTAACAAAGAGAAGGGAGACGCGTCACAGGCGTAGGCGCTCGCGTGTAAATAGTCGCTCGCGTGTCCAGTTACAAGTGCCTGTGCGGTAGACTTACTCTTAGCGCCTTGACTGTAATGGCAGTTTTAAAGACCTCTATACAAAGCGTTATTCTACAGAGTATAGACCTATATCGCAATGCTATGGACTCACTCACGACAACGACGGTTTGCAGGAGAGCCTGAAGAAGGCTTTGGAAGCAGAAGTACGGGAGACGTTCACCCTCTGGGAAGGTCTGGTGGTGCAAACCCCGTCCAACGCCAAGAAGACCTACAGCTACATGGTCAGCCAGTCGGTCAGTACATTAATGATGATAACAAGATGGCAGTACATTAATGATGATAACAAGATGGCAGTACATTAATGATGATAGCAAGAGGGCAGTACATTAATGATGGTAACAAGATGGCAGTACATTAATGATGATAACAAGATGGCAGTACATTAATGATGATAGCAAGAGGGCAGTACATTAATGATGGTAACAAGATGGCAGTACATTAATGATGATAACAAGATGGCAAGCATTGAGGCGTGTTTCAATCGTCACCATAAATGTGTAAACATGCAATGTCACTAATCTACGGGGGAAAAAAAAGATATGAAGTCTACTTATGGCAAATAACTACAGCCGATTCTTGTTGTCCACTACATGGCCAAATAGGACAGCCATTAGTTTGCCCACCCGGAACGTCAACTAGATTAAAGTCGCCGGATACAATAGCATATAGAGGACTGGGATTTGCACATCCATCACAATCCCCTCGGGTTATCTCTTTATGAGAGTCACTGACCCTTGACCAATAGTTACCGTCCTACTAATTTTGAATTATTTTTTGTTTGTTAAGGGTAAGAATTACAGGCTATGCATGTATAATCTGCTAAACCGTAAGTACGAAATATACAAAATTTTATGCAGAAATTCTCAGTCGTGACCCGGACAGCACTGTAAAAACCGTAGTGATTGGTTTGGTTTGAGATCTACTCAAGCAAACCTTTTGTTCTCTCGGATCTCCCCTTCTCCTGTTCCATGACTGGAACGAGTTTGAATGGCTTGCCATCTTGATTCCAAACGATTCTAAGAATAACAATTTTACATATAAAGTATTCATGTGTAAGTAGTACAACAACAACAAGAATAGTAATAACACAGCACGCTATATTCGCGCTTTCCTTAGCCAGAATCAAAGCGCAGCGATCTGTAAACAACGTACACGCTCACGCGTTACACACACTCCTACCTACGCAACAAAACACACAAACGTCACTCACACATGTGGTGTAAAGGCAGGGAGATCCTTGGCTTATAGTGCTTTCTCACCCACTTTTGCAAGCTGACGGTTGCTGACCTGGCGGTGATGTATATCGCGGACCTAGTGGAGACCATGGCCAAGGTGGTGATTGACTGGGCACATTATCCACGACTGCGGGCCGTCATCGGCACCGTCAGCAACGTCCAGTCCATCAAGGCTTATCTACAGTGCAGAGACAAGGTCACTGTGGACATTCCCGCCGCCAACACCAACAATAACGCCACTAACAGCGCCGACACCACCACCGCCCCCGCCAGCAGTGGTAGTGCAAGATCCAAGAAAGACTAAAGACTGATACTGTCATTAATTCCAAGTAAAATAGCCTAATTGTGTTATTATTTCTGGTGAGTTTAGGAACGTTTCTTCTTCTTCCTTGAATGTTTTTCTGTTCTGTCGTAACTTGAAAATTACTGACGTATTAACCCATATGCCACTTGGTCAGTGTCACAGGCAGCATGTTATATAATATTCTAATTCTGCGCCTGTGCCATTGGTGATTCTTTGGTGATAGTTTATGATAGGAATTGATAGGGAGAGGGTGGAAAAGATATCGGTTATTGCGCAGCAGTAACCGGGTAACTATAGCTTTGTCAATAACCTATACAGTCTCATGTGAGCGATAACGTATATTGCGTGGAACTGCCAATATTTATGAGACATATATATAGACAGGTAAAGCTCAAAAACGTTACGGATTTGAATGCGAGCGAGATTGGAAGATGAATAGGCCGAAGCAGACGAATTACATTTATAAACTTTTTCCATCATTGTGATATTTCTCTAAATCGTTTTGGCTGAAGTTAGGGCACAGTGAAGTGAATATTTTGTGATAGGTGTTTTTCTCTAAATTTAATTGTAACAAAGTTCGTTTTGATAGTTATAATTATAATTGTGAATTGTAACTTTAATGCTTCAAAACGTCTGCTTCGACATGTGTGCGAGAATTTATTATTTGGATACTTTATTTTTTGGTGTGTGAAGGTTGGTAGTGTTGATTTTGTTGGAGGTTTGGAATTTATCATTTCTTTGAAATAATTTTGATTATTAGTAACTGATGGAATAAATATTAAATACGCAGACTTTAAATTTTGATGTAATAACGTTTGTGCAACTATTTTTATATTTTCGTTATTGTGAATGAAAGAATCCGTCATAAATTAAGTTAAAAATTCAAAGCAAGTGTTGGGTGAATTAATTGTTTCCTATAACTTCATCCTTCGCTGTTTCTATAGTTTGGTGTTGTCCAGTGTCTTGAGATTTCAAATTTATTATATTCTTGATTTATTTTCCTTGTCGGTGCGCTCGGGACCGAATGCGGCTTTCCGAACCTATGAGTCGGATAGCGGTGCTCGTGACCTTGCGCATTACGAAGCTGTAATAAAACGAATTAATAATATATTTGGTTTCTTTTCATGAAATAATTTAACGGTCATGGAAACAGCTTCTTGACAGTCAGTTTTGAGCTCTCCCTTATTTAGTACTCAACGCAGGGGAAAGAACTCGGCAAAATGTTCATGCCACGCTTAGGGAAAGAAGAATTAAAATACAAAATGAGGATTTACACCTGTTTTAATGTGATGGAAAATACCACCAAATGTTGAATTTTCACACTTTGTATTTAAAATGTGTGAGGTTGGTACAGAAAACGCACACAAAAAATAAAGAGACAACAGTTTAATGTTTTCATATAGGCCTATGTCCAGATTATAACTCTTTTCTTTAAGGCTATTGTTCAGCACAGGGTTCACAAAACACGCTGTTATTAAAAATACAAGGCATGTTGATCTTAAAGAAAATAAAATTACCAAAATGGCAGAAAAAAGCATGAGGAAGAAACTGTAAAAATGTAACTGAAGAAACTAGGTCACATTTCTTTTGACTATTAGCAGGCCTACCTGTCTTCTTCCGTTAGAACAAAAAGACAAACGAAAAAGACAGGTAGGCCTATTGATAGTAAACAAAAACAGAAAGTAAGAAAGAAAAAAACAAAATGTACAGTGTTACTGTTAGCGACTTTGGTGTCTTTACTCATTCAGACGTTGAATCACTTAGTTAGTCATTATTTATAGTAACTAAGTCAACGTCCCAAATGGGTAAAGAAGACACCAAAGTTGAAAACACTGTACAGTTTGTTTCTACTTTCTGTTTATTTTGACTATAGTCCTTCGATCTGTCTTCTTAGTTTGACTTTTCTTCTTTCTTTTCTTGGGAACAGCAACAGTTGGCAACTCCTGATCTGAATCACTCTCTACTGAACTCTTAGAACTGACCGACAGATCATCTGTGAGTTCTGCTGATCAAAATTGTCAAAATCAAGGCGATTTGGGATTACTGCTAAATCAAAGTCAACATCAGACCTCTTCTCCTTTCGCTATTTATGTTAAAGCCCATAATTTCATAAAGTCATTGTCATCGTCGCTTTCACCGAAAATCTTCCTCCTCCATCTTTGTGACACCGAAATTTGGGCCAAAAACTTTCTGGTTTACAAAAAATCACCAGAAAAGACTATCGCCTATTCCACCATGTAGATCCGGAAACTGAAGTTTTTCCGCGATAAATTGTAAAGCGATGTTGGGTACTTCCGCTTCCGGCAGCTTTCTTTTTTTTTTCTTTTTTTTTTTCGCTGCGAATTTTATCATTTTACTTTGACATCTGTACTTAAATTTAAAATTAATATGAGCTATATTGCATTGAATTGTTTTTCTTTAAGAGTTACAGTAATTACTTTGAATGGATATGCTTGAATAGAACCTAAACTCCAACATAGCAGCCTCCACGAGTTGAAAATATTTTTACACAGCTACCAAGTACATGAGTGTTAGTTATCTGCCTCTGGACTCTTATGTTGCGATCCTCATAACAATTCTCCTTTCTCATGCCAGCACTGGGCCGGATCCAGGGGGGGGGGGTTACCTGGGTTCCGGAACCCCCCCTCCAAACTAAAAAAAAAAAATTAATTTTGTTTTATGCAAAGAGGTTTAATTTTTTTAAATTGTTTTTAAAACATTGCAGTTTTTATTCACTTTTGGTCCAAGGTACAAATAGTTATTTATAGACAATTCAACAAAAATCCATTTCAAGGGATCCGTTAAAACGTCCAAAGCCTGTTCCTGTTGAAACGACCAAGTAACCCAACCCCTAAGCCTAAATTAGTAAATGCAGCCATATTTTCCTGTTCTGTCCGCAAGCCTCTTCCAGCACCTTCACCTTGATACTGCCCTAATCCCCCACCGCAAGCCTCTTCCAGCACCTTCACCTTGATACTGCCCTAATCCCCCAAAAACGACTTTTTAGAAATATTAATTAAGATGCTAAGTTGATAATTATGAACTATAATTCGTTGCCTGGTTTGATGAAGTCAGCAAAATGGCAAATGCTTTGACAACTGATGTTCTTGTTCCTCGTCAAGCATCCCGACAGACTCTCCGTGACAACCAACTTGCGGCCACTCCAGAAGAATATTTCAAGATTAGCATTGCCATTCCTTTCTTGGAACACCTGTCAACCGAATTGGACTCGAGGTTCAAAAATGCTGACCTAGCAAGTTGATGGTCTCTGTCTGGTGCCAAGCACTTTAATGGACAACCAGGATGGTTTCATGCAGGTTCCAGAAGGGGTGAAGACACTGGCAATGTTGTGGGAGTCTGACCTACCAGACAACGCTACCCTTGATGCAGAATACCAACGGTGGGTTTGCAAATGGCGAAGTGCTGCTGAGAATGCGACAGCTATCATCCCATCCACGGCATCAGAAGCACTGAAACATTGTGACGGGGATTTTTATCCCAACCTGTTCATCATGCTAAAGAACCTTTGCACCCTGCCTGTCACTACTGCCGAGTGTGAGCGTTCAAACAGTCAGTTGCGCAACCTGAAAAACTACCTGCGCTCTACAATGGGGCAACAGAGGCTCAATGGACTTGCTTTACTGAAAGTGCACAGGGATGTTGATATTGACTTCAAAGAGGCAGTGAACTGTTTTGCCAGAAGATACAATTCACAAATGGTACTAATGCCGGAGAACCTAGTGCAGCAAGACTGAAAGTGAAAGCAGGGCGGTGATGTTCATAAACTACAAGGTAAAGCTTTATACCGTTAGCGATCGACAAAAAGTAGTGAATAATAATAGTATACAAAACATCTCTGCTGATAAATAAATGTTTGTGTGTGTGTGTTGTTGTTTTTGTTTTTTTTAAAGGGATGTGCAGAGGATAATTTTTGTACCTCAGAGTTTGTCAGTGCAACTGTTAAAAAAGCTAAAAGTCCCAGACCATCACAAATGGCTTTTTAAAGGTTCAGATAGCACCAGATTGCACCATTTTGCATCCTTGAAAAAAAAATTTCCTGGGGGGGCATGCCCCCGGACCCCCCTAGAAGGCTCGGCGCTTCGCCCTTCGCTGAACCTGTAACCCCCCCTTCGACTTTCCCCAGGTCCGGCCCTGCTGATGTGTGTACACCTTTCATCTCTGCTCGTCCGGAATTCGTCAAATATACTAGCTCTGTTGTCAATTGCCAATTTATTCTACTTCTAGTTGTAACCAAAAAGAAAAATGCTTCAAATGAACATTACCCTCCTCTCACTCGTGATTATTGCACTTGTGCATAAGGTAACAATACTTGATATTCACTTGCCACCTGACATTCATGATGTACGCCATGTAAAATTCAATGAGAAAACGCTGTATCGTACTCTTGGCACCGGACTCTGTCTGTTTACTCAGAGTCTGGCAGACAGATGGCGTAAACATCATGGCAATATTCCTACTCACCACAGAAAGAGGTTGGTACTACTGTACCTTACTACTACTACTACTACTACTACTACTACTACTACTACTACTACTACTACTACTACTACTACTACTACTACTACTACTACTACTACTACTACTAACTACTACTACTACTACTCATCTCATAGGCCCCTGAAGCCAACCCTGGTCCATCACACTCCGCTGATACAAGTGATACCAACTACCCCTGCGGAACCTGCAATGTGCCCGTCAGTTCGTCAGGGAAAGGGATAGCATATGATACATGCGGGACGTGGTTCCACGCTCGTTGCCAGAATATTCCTACCATTAGGTACGAGAGGTTGGGCGCAGAAGATACCCAGTGGCACTGTGCAATTTGTGGCAATCCCAACAGCATTACAGCTATTGTCCTCCATGGTGTGGACTGGCCAGATCCCTCTCATCACTCAACACCTTATGACTCAACCTCTGACAACTCATGCTCAACTTCAACTGAAACCAACTTTAATCTACACCATGCTTCTACCCCCACAAGAGCCAACCAGCAGAACAAGTGAAAGAACAGACCCTTATGTGTCTTCACCATAAACTTCCAGTCATCAGTAGGTAAAAGAGCTTTAACGGCTCACCTAATCGACTCCATGAAGCCTGATATTATAATAGGCACTGAGACTTGGCTTCATGTAGAAATAGCTGATAGTGAAATCTTCCCAGAAACATACAAAACCCATAGGGAAGATAGAAACAGGCTCGGAGGTGGAGTATTTGTTGCTGTTCTCAAAAGCCTTAAGATTTACAAGATCCCGAACTGGACACCAACTGTGAGATTGTATGGGCAGGATTCAAGCTGCAAGGCAAGAAGACACTTTATGTATGTGCCTACTATCGCCCCAGTGTTGCTGACGAATCCAGCCTGGTGAAGTTTGGAGAATCGCTGGGTCGTGCTGCGGGAATCCCCAATGCTTAGTACTACCTCTTGATTGGCGGGGACTTCAACTCCCCAGACTAGGACTGACCGACAATTACCATGAAAAGGAGATAGCACATTCCCGCTTCCGCAACTTGCTTGTTGACACAATCAACGATCATGGTTTGGAACAGCTCGTCCATGAACCAACCAGATTTGACAAAATTCTCGGCCTGATCCTGACAAACTGTCCATATCTAGTCCCAAGAGTAAAAGTCATCCAGGCTTTTCAGACCACGACATCCGATATTGCGAATTCAACATCGCGACCCAGAAGATTAAACAACCTCCACGGATGATCGCTCTGTACTACAAGGCAGACTGGGAGAGTATGAAGAAGGCGTTAAGGGAACTACACCCAGACCTGGTGTGAGACAAAGACAACCTCACTACAGAATAACTCTGGAGCAGATTTAGAGACACCCTAACAAACGCAGTGACATTCTTCATCTTCCATAAAGAAGCTCGACAACAGAACAGCAAGCCATGGATCACCCCAGACATTCGCAAACTGGTGAAGAGACGTGACAGAGTGTACAAACAAATGAAGAAACAAGTCACCAACGAACTGAAAAAAGAGTCAAGACACCTCCGCCGCCAGATTCAGTGCCTAAAACGTCGCTCTTACTGACATAGAATCAGCTGAAAGTAATCAATTTCTCAAGCGATTCTGGACCTTCATCAAGCACCAGCGATCCTCCAAGTTTCACGTCTCCCTCCTGAAAGAAAAGAGACAGCTTGTTACAGACCTTAAGGCCCAAGCAGAAATCCTTAACAACCAGTTCCATTCCGTCTTTAGTGATGGGAGAGAGTACACGGATGAAGAATTCAAAACCAAGTGCCACATGAGTGAAGCTACCACTACATCCATGCTGACTGACCTTGTTATCTCAGAAAACGGTGTCTATAACAGACCTGATAGTGATCTACGAGAGGTTTCCGCGGAACGAGCGACTATGTCACGCCTTGTGACAGACATTTTGAAGTCCAATGAGTCTGATGACGTCCACAAATCCACAACTTGAACGGCGAAAATATATACACAGAAACAGTCAACGCTGCACCACTATTCCAAAACAAAGTATGGCGCCGCAAAACCGGAAGCGAGTAAAGCAACTTTCGTCTTCCGATTTAAAAAAAAAAAAAAAAAAAAAAAAAAATTTAAGTGTCCGCAGATTGTTTCGCATTTCCTTTTTTTTCCCGTTTTCGCGGATTTCCGCGATTTCGCGGAGAACTACCAGGTCTGTATAAGATCCTTGCCAGCCTGAACCCCCACAAGGCCTGCGGACAAGATAACGTCAACCCAAGAGTACTTAGAGAACTGGCAACAGAGATAGCCCTGATCTTGACCATCATCTACCAATCCTCTATCGACACAGGCGAAGTACCATCAGACTGACGAGAAGCGAACGTCGCACCAATCTTCAAGAAAGGCGAACATTACGACCCAGCCAACTATCGCACGATCTCCTTGACAAACGTGCCATGTAAGATTCTCGAGCATGTTATTGTCAGCGCTCTGATGAACCACCTCGAGAGCAATGAGATCCTGAGACCAGAACAGCACGGCTTTTGCAAAACAAGATCATGCGAGACCCAGCTACTAGACTTTATTCAAGAACTGAACGAGAACATGGAACAGGGTCACCAAGCTGATATAGTCATCATAGACTTTGTCAAAGCGCTCGAACGCGTCAATTACAGTCTGCTCCTTCATAAGTTACACCATTACGGAGTCCAAGGCAAAGTCAACGTGGTTCAAACCTTTCTTATTGAGCGCCGGCAGGCTGTAATGGTCAACGTAGCCACGTCAGGCTATGTCAGCGTGCGATCAGGAGTCCTACAAGGCTCTGTCGTCAGCCCAGAGCTTTTTCTACATCAATGGCCCGTCAGAACAACTCACCTCACTGACACGCCTGTTCGCTGACGACACAGCGGTCTATCGCCTCTCTGCACCAAACTATGACCAACAATAACTGCAACTTGTCCTCCAACGCCTGGAAAACAGAAGCAGAGCAGGGACATGGCTTTCCATCCAGGGAAATGTACGATGCTCCCTGTCACTCGCAAGAGGACCACCACAGAGACTCAGTACCAGCTACATGACCATACCTTGGCCACTGTCACCTCCGTCAAGTACCTTGGAGTCACCATCACCCAAGATCTCAGCTGGGACTAGCACATTGGCAACATATTTGCCATAGCCAACAAGACCCTCAGGTTCTTACGCTGCAGCTTCAAGATCAGCGCCACCAACCTGCGAGAAACAGCCTACAAGACCTTTGTCCGACCTTACTGGAATACGCCTGCACAGTGTGGGACCCCTACACCCAGGACAATATCAACAAGATCGAGGCAGTCCAGAGAATAGCCGCGCGATTTGTTATCAACCTCTACCACAACACCTCCAGTGTCACTGCGAGGATCAGCAGACTGACCATGCTGTACAAGATCCTGAATGACCAGCCGATTTTAATAAGACCAACTTAGCTCTTGCCCCAGAGAGACAAAGAAGAGACCATTCCAAGCAACTGCAACGTTAAATCCAATGCAGAACCCAATACAGGCAGACCTCCTTCCTGCCAAACACCATCCGAGACTGGAATCCGCTGCCCTGAAACAACTATAACAGCTTTCACCCTTGACACCTTCAAGTCAAAGGTGTCTGCAAACTAAAGCCCCACACTTAGGTAGTATTAGCACTTTTATGGGAATGGGTGAGTGGGGCGGGTGGGGGATTGAGGGAGGCCCTGCGCTGCATTAGGCAGAGCCGGGATCATGTAGCCTCTGGGCGAAAAGTCGTAGCCTGTTGATAAACCCCACAAACGGTAGACTTCCCATTTGGTTTTTTTTTTACTTTCAACTATCTATAGGTCCTTTTCCTCCTATTATTGATTTATACACAACCCCCTCAGTCCGGCAAAGTAATCATCAGATTGATTATGGCCGTCAGATGGATGAAGATGAAGATGCATTGTGGTTGACCGTTGCTAGACAGTTACGATGCGGTAGACTAGACTAGGCTAGTACATGAATGGGCCTTGTGAGGAAACAAAGGCACCGAGTTTACGGGCCTAAATGGTCCTTGCGAGTAGCAAAAGGTTAAGAGGTATATTGTATGACCGTGCAGTGAATTGGGCCCCAAAATTTTTGTTTTAAAGTAGCGATGGCACCTAACTGAAATAAGATATATTTCCTAACTAAAATAAGATATAGTAGCTAACTGAAATTAGATATAGTACCTAACTTAAATAAGATATAATAATAAAACCAACAACTACTTAAATAAGAAATCGTAGCCAACTGAAATAAGATATAGTAGCTAACTGAAATAAGATATTATACCTAACTGAAATACGATATCGTAGCTAACTGAAATAAGATATAGTAACTAACTGAAATAAGATATCGCAGCTAACTGAAATAAGATATAATACCTAACTGAAATAAGATATAGTACCTAACTGAAATAAGATATAGTAACTAACTGAAATAAGATATCGTAGCTAACCGAAATAAGATATAGTAGCTAACTGAAATAAAAATATAGTACTTAACTGAAATAAGATATAATACCTAGCTGAAATAAAATATAGTACCTAACTGAAATAACATAGTACCTAATTGAAATAATATAATTATAGTACCTTGCAGAAATAAGTTTTAGTACCTAACTGAAATAGTACCTAATTGAAATAAGATATAATACTTAACTAAAACAAGATATAGTACCTAACTGAAATAAGCTAGATATAGAACCTAACTGAAATGATATAGGCAGCCGCTGGATGTGGACCTGCAGAAGGCGAGAGTTGCCCTAAAACCCCAGGGGTAAATGTGTGGATACAACTACTACCACCAACCAGCATCAAGCTTGCACATCCTCAGCAGGCAGCAGCTTTCTCAAACTGTGAAAAGCAGCCAGTGTTGTGTTGACCCCTTGGCCGAATTCATTACTCCGTACCCAGTGCACAAAGACACTTCCATGTTTTATGGCGGGGTAAGTAGATAAAATCCAACAGCTCTTACTATTTGAAGAGAATACAAGCACCTTTCAAAACAACGCAAATTTCAATTTTTGATCACAAAATGTTTTCTTATAACAATCATTATGAAGGTCGCCTTATAGAACTTTTATGTTTAATTCCTTTGTGGTACCCAGTTACTTCGCACAAAATGATTTTGTGTGAAAGCTCTAGCTATGTAAACCAATTATCTTTATAATTTATTATTCTTGATTTTGTATTATATATATATTTAATGTATTATCACCAAGATGTGACCATTTTCAATGAAGTATAGTTCACTGCAACAACACAATGTTTAGTGTTATTTTCTGAATCAAACTGAACCCATTGACACTTTTAGACATTTTATAATGACATGAGTATGTGAACAGAATAAATACGGATTATTTCATGTAAGCTAAGATCGGGTCAATACTGTCCCGCTACTTTAATGTTGAGATTTTCTTCAGGTCTAATTTCTGGATTTATCTCTTTCTCTCTCTCACACACACAACCAAACACCACCACCCAGCACACACAAACCAGCGCAACCGAACACCACCATCCAGCACACACACACAAACCAGTACAACCCCCAAACAGCACACACAGGAACCAGCACAAAACCACCAAACAAACACCACCACCCAGCACCACCAACACAAACCACCAAAATAACACCACCCACAACCACCAATCGCACACCTGCTCCCAGCACAACCAACAATCAAACACCACCACCCACACAAACCAGCACAAACTACCAATTAAACACTACCACCCAGCACACACAAAAACCGGAAACAAAACATTTGTTTTTCTTTTCATTTTTATTTATCAAACATTCTGACGCAAGTTCCACATATTTCTGGCTCTGGAAGTGTGAAGGTCAAGTACTTGGTTGAAAAACAAACTGGTACAGATAGAATTCATAGTCCAAGCTACTAAACAATATAACAAGGAGTCTACAGTACACTAGCAATACAATTCCCCTAGGTCTTACTTAGAATAGAATATCTAAAGATAAAACAATTGAAAACATATATATATTATATGCAATTGTGCTAACACAAAATATTATTTGTGTGTGTGTTAAAGTGAAAGACGTTTGCCAAAGGCCTTTGCAGGTTTGATCCACTTCTCGCAACAACCTTTTTCTATAAGAAGATTTTTTTTCCCCAAATTATGACCAACTATGACCATGACCTGAAACACAAAGGTACTTCATAACATGTCCACCAGTTTCATAAAGCTATTCCGCTAAAGTAGATCAAAGGTCAAAGACAGTAGTGACCCTCATGGTGTAAACAATACACGCAATGGTCACAACAGAGGCAACTTGCGTTTGTGTGATGTATGGCAGTCTGTTTGCAGCAGACCTTCTCTGAGATGTCACATGTCCAGAAACAATGACACGCACACCATTATTAATCAAGAATGAAAGAAAAGGGGAAAAAAAAGAACGCCTGCTAACACGATACAACCGAGCTTTGTTTTTCGTAAATAATTTATCAGTAAACTTACAAAAGTTAATATGAACTACAAATCTGTGGCAGATGATAGTTCGGTAACATGGAGCTAGTGTACAACTTTCACTTCTCTGTATGGGAAAATGAACAGTGTCTAATTTGATTTATAATATATAGACTATATGCAGAATGATTTTATAATCTAGGTACATGTTCAACACCCATTACATCTAACTGTTTTCTCCTGAGTTGTTTTATCTTTAAAGCAACTGCACTGTTCTACCGAGAAGCAGTGAGGTTTTGCCGTTATTATTTACTTTAAACCGGGCTGGATTCCCTTTCCGGTTGATGTATGCGGTAATGTCTACAGCACCTATCGGCACAGCAACACACGCTACAAGAAACCTCTCTTAACATCCATCACAACTGTTAGTGGAGCCAGCTCAAAATGCTCTAACTGCCGTTATTATGTTTGTGCATACGGCAACCATCGCTACCAACAACGGAGCAGACAATGTGCAGTGCATGGTCAAACCAAACAGCCTGCTGTATCCCAATCCCACCCTCGTTCATCCTCCAACACTATAGTTAGCACAGAATGCTCACGTGTGCACTTGGCACCCATGACTGAGGTTTGTGCAATGGAGGGACACAGGCGACAAATAGAATGATACTGCCACTGCTCCGCCATTTACAACGCCTCCACTGTACCAGCTTAAGGCAAGGACTGTATCTCTCACATCAATGTTTAGAAAATGTGCGTGTGAGCGTGTGTTGTACAAATGATCTACAATAGGTCAGATACTATAGCTACCAATATAAACCATTATAAATCTAATACAGCACTGTCGCATTACGAGTTGCTACATAACAAAGTGTGCGATGTACAATTGAATGGGATGAAACGCAATCACAAGCATCACTGCCGTTTGGTCACAAGGACTCTCTTAAACGCGTGGAAAGACTCCAGTTTGCTAGAATAAATAAAAACGCATCACTTTCACCAGAACGTGAGCCATACGCATGTCAACGTTCTGTAGTGAAATGACACAACCATTCGCCCCAACTCAGACAAGACTCGGTCGCTCAGTGGTACAAAGCAGTGGCTGGCTGATGTCACTGTAGAAATGCATAAAGAGAGTGTAGGACTGAGCCACAGTCTGTACCACCAGTCATCTGCAACACTCGCAACCACAAAATAACAATAGCTTGCAGGAAATGTTGTAAACAGTGGCACAGATCTTACAGATGGGACAACACTACAAAAGCGCAGATCATAATGTACAAAACAACGCCTTAGGCCCTGGCAGAGCCAGCATAATGGCTAGCAACTGTAACCAAAGCAAACTAAAAAAATATATCATCATCTACCAACGTCTTGCAGGAAAGAAGGCATGCAGGAAAGAAGGCATAGCATATGTGTACCTGATCACCACCGACTCCTGTGATTCTGCCTCACTGCTGACTAGTGTGTATACCCATGTCTAACCTACAACCGCACAGTTGACACCGACCAAGCAGACACAAGGTGCCAAGTGTAGAACACACACAATTGACAAGCGGAAGCAATTTCAATCATAAAAAGTGATAGTCAAAAACAAGATAGCAAGCGCTTGCATATTGTTCGTAACGCAATGTCGCACAAACCAGGGAAACAAAATGACAATGTTTGTGCTGTGCAATAGTGAGGCGGGAACGCCTCACAACTGTTACAAGTTAGGACTGTCCTCGGCTAGAAAACAGCTACAGTTACAGCTACATCTGGCTCAGAAAAACATGACCAACAGCAAAACATGGCCAAGCTAGGCTTGTGTGGTTCTATGACTTCTCCGGCCAGTTTCTTTGTATTTTAATTTCCAGTTATTTCCAGCATTATACAGTGTTTGAAACCGTCAGTTTTCATTGGCAAAAGGTCAGGTGGAAGTATTATGACCCTTTTTGGGTGTAACTATACTAGTGTCTAGTGTTGGTACTGCTAGGACCAAGATTTGCTTATAACACCCTGAACCCTGTTGCAATTAAATTCCATCAAGTGATCCCATTAGAAACACTTAACCTTCTCTTACTGAACTGGACTACTGTTCAAGCTGAAAGGCCAGAAAGGAAAAAAGAATAAGTCTACGTGCTCAGTGGGGCCAACTTGAGATTTTGTAGGTAGCTGCGTTGTATGACATAAAGCGTCAACTATTGTGTAGGGTTGATTAGGGAGGCTGGTTGTCTTTCACACCACAGGTGCCACACACACACACACACATTCAGCACGGCAACCATTCCATGGACAAGGACAAAATATACACAGTAATCTTGTATCAATCACACCACCAGTTGTAGCCAGACAAGACAGCTGATGCAGCTAAGTGACAGTCAGGCGTACAGTTGCGTTGAGAAAAGGAGCAGTCGTAGAAATATGTACCCACCTTGGACCTTTATTAGAACACAAAACTTTTATTTGTTATTGATTTTTTTGTATATACAAAACACTTACTGCCGTAGGAAAAACTGATCGTACGCCACACAGGACAATGTCTGTCAAATGTGGAACTGCAGGAAGAGACTTTTCATGCGATGGGAGAGCACTCTAGCCACAAACACTACCTACTTGTAAGTCTCCACTCCGCATGTCCAAACATCTTTCCCCGACCGCCGAACTGCTTCGTGAAGAAAATCAGTTTATCTTGAGATTGAGTCCTGACCAAAGCCTAAGCTTAGTGTGCTCACAACATCAGTTTTGCAAGTTTTGTGTTCACAGAAAAACCAGAACACCAACAACGTGTCATCACAACCACCTCCACCGCAGGGCAAGCGCTACCTTTCGCCCGGTCCTGGCGTGAGCGCGGTCAGACGCTGTCCAGGTTCAGCCAGGGGTGTTCTAAGCACTGGGCGGCTGTGGCGCGCTTCTCAGGGTCAAAGTCCAGCATGGGTAGCAAAAAGTTGGCAAAAGCCTTGGCGTCCTTGGGGTCCCACTCGTACTTCTCCATCAGCACCTCCATTAACCCCCAGGGCTTCAGCTTGGTGATGTGTCGCAGCTCTCCTGAACAACACACACAGGCCATTGAAATGCAATACAGATATATCCTACATGGGAATGGGAAACAGTGATACAACACTGCCTTCCAATGCAACCTACCTACATACACCTAACCACTACATCTCAGCAAGGGGGTTGCAGTAGAAACAGGGTAGTCCAAATGCAAATAAGAAAGCATTCCTGTTTCAATGGCTGATCAATGTCTGCCTACTGAGGAAGCAAGGTATCTTATCCCCACACAGCACAGTAGACAAGGATTGAGGCTTTGTTCCACACCACAAACATCCAGCATTCGCCTCTAGTCCCTACATCTCATTGTCTCCCATATTTATCAACGTCATCACCAAATGAAATCAATCAACCCCCAAGTTTTTTTTTTTTTTTTTTTTTTAAAGCGCGACTACCAATGCTAGATTACATTACATGATTATTGCTTTAGGTCCAGCGGACTCTTCCAAGCCAAATCAGGACCAACCAATGCTAGATGACATCAACCAATGCACAAGATAGTTTAAGTACTCAATGGTTGGTGACAACAGTTTCAGTACTCAATGCCTGATGATGTCAATGTGTAATTGAGCAATGGTTGATTACAACATAGTTTTAGTACTCAATGGTTGATGACATCATAGTTGTAGAAGTCAATGGTTGATGACATTATAGTTCTAGAACTCAATGGTGGATGACAACAATAGTTTTAGTACTCAAAGGCTGATGACATAGTTTCATTATCAATGGTTGATGACATCATAGTTATAATACTCAATGACATAGTTTTAATACTCGATGACATAGTTTTAATACTCAATGACATAGTTTTAATACTCAATGACAGTTTTAATACTCAATGACATAGTTTTAATACTCGATGACATAGTTTTAATACTCAATGGTTGATAAAATCCACTGTTTTAGTACTAAATAGTTGATGACATTTTCTTCTTCGGTAAATTAATGTCCCCAGACACCTAGGCGTAAAGGGGACAGCTACCTAGTTGATGACATCATGGTTTCAGTACTAAATGATTGAGGGCCTCTGCCTACCTTTCCTGTTGAAGAATTCTTTGGAATATTTTCCACTGAGCGCAAGGTGTCGTGGGATGGGTCCTACCAGTTCAATGATGTGTGCTAAGTGGTCCTCATCTCGACTGTAGTCCTCCCCTGAGTGAGGTTCAAACAAGTAATCGCCCGTTGCCAGCTCAAAAGCCTGCAACACCAAACAGCACAGTCTTCACTGGAGTACATCGCTGCTGACTACAAAGCGCACACAGTGAACGCTCAGAACATTTACACTGTGCCCTTCCGACACTTCATATGTGCTTGCCTCAAACAAACAGCCCTACGCACATTACACACACCTCTACAGCGCAGTACTAGTCAACAAAAGGGGAAAGACTGACCATGCAGGCAGTACTCCATATATCAGCAGGCGGCCCATAGCCAGCTCCCACCAGAACCTCAAGGCACCGGTATTGTCGTGTCTGAATGTCCTCTGTGAAGTGGTGATACTGGCGGACACAACAAAACAACGCTGTACACTTTCTAGCCTGTAATCCAGCCAGCATTCTGACAGTGGCACTCATTGTTAACACATAACTACACTCTCACACTACTTGCAATTGCATACTCCAGAAACAAATGCCAAGTGTAGTTTTCAAAAACAACTGAAGATCTAACATGTGTAGCTTCAGCTTACTGGCTAAAAGCTGTCCTCATTTATCTAACTATTTTTCTCTCTCACCCCCTTCTTTTGACACTAGCTGATAATACGGTTGTCAAATATCACTGAATCTTGCATGGTCTCTTATATTTCAAAAGACCAATGTCAGTTTTATTTTCACAATTTTTATGTCAAAGCTGACTACAGGCTAGTAAAAATTCTGGTGGACTCACTCGGCGACTTTAAAATTCTGGCTTTTAACAACCTTGACTCTCAATGGATGATTTTGAAATCTAGAATGGCGTAACGTTTTGTATTGTAGTGTTCAGTCTACGCTACAGCCTGATAGAGGAAAGAGAATGACCCACATCATAAAATGGCTAAGCCCAAAACAGCATGAGCTAAATAAATATCCCTCTTACCGTCCAGCAGGCATTGCCTAGATCAGCAATCTTGACAGGAAAATCTTGGCAGATCTCATTCACAGGGTCGGGCTTGTTCTCCTCTGCCTTGGAACCTGTGATAACAGAATATGAATTGTGTCCCTTGGCTCAAAGACTTCTCGCCTATTTAGGTCAAGGCAGAGAGGGCACCCAAGCACGCACTTGTTGCTCTAACGCTCTGCATCATCAAAAAAGGGCGACAAATCTATTTATATGTCTCTAAGAGGGGTGGGGAGGAGAGTAATTACATTAGAATTAAAATTACTAGGACGATTTTATTGATATCAATGACAATTAAAACCTTGCAGCAAGCTGCAACCCCCAAGCGCTCTTATCCAACGAATGATTTCGCTCACTGAGCTTCGGACTGCAGAGCTGTCCTAATCGATCCTTCCAATCAGGCACCATACTTACCTCCATGTATAAACTACTCGTGCCACCACTTTGTCACTGCTTGTTAACACTGGCACATACAAATACCAAATAGGCACAACAAGTGAAAACAAAAAAAATTCAAAAATTCCCATGGGTATTCACCGTCAGGGGAGGTAGCACAGTCATTTTGATCCTCCTGGCTCTCCATGCGCACCAAACCAAAGCCAGAGCCGAAGCCAGAGTCACCTTGCTGGCTGCTGGCCTCCGACAGAGCGGCATCTGTAAGCGTGACAGGGTGGGGCAGCGGAGTGTCCCCGGCCTCGCGGCCCTGCTCCGCCTGCACTTTTGTGGCCTGCACTTCCTCCCCCTTCATCCCGTTGGTCACCAGCTCCCCCTCACCACCGCTCTGTCCGTTGACCTCAGGGGTGGGGGTCTGGCCACCGCCATAGCCGTTGCACAGAATGTGAGTGGCAGCGGTGGTGGCCGACTTCTTGTTGGAGGCTTTGCTGTCGTCCACGTTCAGCTGCGAGATGGACGGCGAGTCATCCTTACCAACGTCTTTCTTATCGCCGCCGTTGTGGTCGTCGTCGTAGTTGGTGGTGTGGTTGGCCACCTGCATGCCGTTGCCCTCGTCCTCCTCTTCCCCCGTCATCTCCACTTCAACTCCATTGCTGTCCTCCGCTCCACCTGTGGCATTGACACACTCTCTGTGATATCAACTGGACATGGTTCAGGTCATGTATCATGACACGGGCGACATTCTCATTATAACAGATGCAGAGGTGCCAACCCCCTAATCTTCTTGTCAGTATTTCCGGACCCGTTTGTCAGTATTTTTTAACACTTGTCAGTATTTTGTTTCTCGCAAAACCCAGCCTATGACACTATAAAGTAACGACAGGCTTCCCTCTGAAACAGCAGGCTATTTTCAGTCCTCTAAAATCACGATGAAAATCAGGTGGTTGAACAACAGCGACGTTCAGTGAGTGCAGGAGTACTATTATGAGACCAGAAACCGGTACAGAAGCACTGCTGGCAACTTCTCCATATTTTTATAAAAGCTACCGTATTTCCATATTTAATTCACTTCGCCGAAATTAAATACGGTCAATCCATACTGGTTGGCACCTCTGCAGATGATGTGACATGACAAGGGTGACATTATCATTATGGCACCGATGACATCACTGTCAAGACAAGAGCTGATCGGGCTAGCACCATCAAGCTCATATCATACCCATAACTTGTCTACCCCCGAATGTATACGTAAAGTGCACAAGTCAACTTACTCCTGCTGTTGAGATTTTTGTCTTCCTGGCCAATGGTGATGATGGTGGTGGTGGCGCCGTCAGGGCTGGTCACTCTCTCCACGCTGGCCTGGGCTGATGAGCTGACCACCGGCTTGGCCTGTACTACTTCGCCATCCTTGGACGCCGGCACACCGTTTGTGTTGGCATTGACGCCATCGCCTTGGGCCTGAGTGTCTTCCTTGGTGGTGGTGGTGGTGGTAATGGCAGCTGTAGGGACGGTTTCAGTGGCAGCAGAGACAAAGCTGGCGGAGGTGATAGAGGTGGTGAGTGTGCTGGGGCTGTGCACCATGCTGTCTGTGTCTGACTGACCCAGGCTGGCCAGACTGCCACTGTTGACCATCCCTGCATCACCCTCTTCTGCCTTGCCCTCTCCACCCTCCTGCACAACAACCACACCCATCAGCCATGGACAGCGGTCACACTCTTTGCACTCACTGGATAGCGGTCACACTCTTATCACTCAAAGGATAGCGGTCACACTCTTATCACTCATAGGATAGGAATCACATTCTTAGCACTCACTGGACAACGGTCACACTCTTAGCACTCACTCGACAACGGCCATTCTTAGCACTCACTGGACAACGGCCACACTCTTAGCACTCCCTGGACAACGGTCACACTCTTAGTACTCACTGGACAACAGTAACACTCTTAGCACTCAATGGGCAACGGTCACACTCTAGCACTCACTGGACAACAGCCACACACTAACAGCCCTCACTCATTATTTGTTGGGGACACAGCCAAGGATTATTCAATACCAAACATGCACGCTCTATGTTCTGCCTTTGCTAGCGAAGGCCAGTTTCTGTATCACAGCAGAGATTATTTTTAGCACCACATCGCATTGCCCTGGCGCAGTGATATGAAGTCAACCTTTTTTTTTTTTTTTTTTTACTTTGAAGTACTCTTTACTAATATGATGCACTTTATCAATGGTTTATGTCATTTTTAGTTTATTGAAAGGCAGATACAGAACCAGTAGCCACCAAAACGTCTTAATAATAACAACCCAGCATGTGCACACTATTTTTCAAGGCGTATTTATAGAACAGAAAGAAAGCGCAGTTTAGATTCCAACATGGAGGCGTTTTGTTGTTAGATTGCACTTCACTGTGATTGTTTTGTGAGTTTTCTAGCCTGTGTTTCATCAACATGCCTAATAAAGGTGGTGTTGCGAATGGAAAGGCCATGACAATGATGCAAATAAGCACCGTGCGTTTAAAGCGCCCGCAGAGGAGTCAGAAAGAAAGAAGCGGTTGGATGTCTTGCCATCTCGTGAGAATTTTGTTCTTGATCCTGCAAAGCTTTTCTTCTATGAGAAAGATTGTTCTTCAAGCCTCCCATGACCAAACTCCCGGGAGGTTTGACTCCAAAAGCAGTTCCTCCTATCATCTTTAACGTTCCTTCTTCTTGTTTGCCTACTGCAAATCTTCAACCTCGCCCAACAAATCTAGAAGACCAACAACTATAGCACTTTCTGAAGAAAGATAGGATCCCTTCATTTTATGAATTTGCTCCTGACAAAAAGTTGCATAAAAAGTATGATAATGTGATTATTTCTAGGTCTGGGGATACATTTGTTTGTGCATTGATGACAAAGGAATATCAAGAATGTAAAATGACTGTCATAGTTGAAAATCAACAAACCTTGTGCTCTCCACTCATCTAGTCTGCTTAAATCAACCCAAATAATGGATTTGCGTCATATTTGCAGTTTTTTGTGGCAATGTGTTTGTCTCTAAATTATGACATTCCTGTGGATGATTTGATAGAGAAAGTTGTGACAATGCTACAGGATCAAGAGAGCAGTCACCCATTACATTACATGATTATTGCTTTAGGTCCAGCAGACTCTTCCGAGCCAAATCAGGACCAGTATTGCCGAATCAGGACCATAAAATCAAGACCACAACTTCGTTGAAAGAGGACTCGCCCCTGATCCGCATAAAAGATCTGCCGAAACAACCCTAGTGGTAACACTGAAGGCACTCCACCAGCCGGTCACTTTACAATAAAGACATCCCACACAGGGGACTGACTTTTGTCAAAAAGGCAAGGCCCAGAGCTTGTTGTCTCCAGAGACTTGTTGCCACTTTGTCCACAACTCAATTCTTTGACAATGGCCCACCCTGTGAGACATTGGCAAAGTAGCTTTTGAATGAACAATTTGGACAACAATCGCCAAAAGAATGGAGGACATCTATCAAAAGAGCCAGTCTGTAAGATTAATTCATGTTCACTGCACTAATAAGTTAATTTTGTTTTATGCAGCTTACATGTCCAATACTATGTTTTTTACAGACATGCCTACCCTCAATTTGAAGTTTCCGTATTAGCTTTTAAAATTTCAGTATTACTATTACGATTTCCGTATTTACTTTTACTACCTATTGTTTTGCACTCATCCTTTTTGATATTATAATTATGCGAAGAATCCAGTGATAGATTAATTTGCTGCCACAATGTTCTTTTTCTTCTCCAAAGCCTCGTAATTCTTCATATACTGTGGGCCTTCCGCGTGCCGCTTGCATAGCTGCCAACCTTCCAAAGTTAAAAAGAGTAACATGTGGGGGGTGGGTCCGGGAGGGGGGTACGGATAGCCCGAATAGCGGGGTTCAGGGGGCGCAGCCCCTGAAGCTGAAGCCTTTTTTGCAATCTGAAAGGCACATTTCTCATCTCCTGAAAGGAAAACTTATAATAATAATAATAATAATAACAAGAAGAAAAAGAAGAAGAAGACGAAGAAGAAGAAAAAGAAGAAGAAGAAGAAGAAAAAGCCCATTATATTACAAAGCTTTCATTATTTTATGTAGATTACTTTACACAACACACAAAAGATCAGCTTTTAGCTTACACAAACTGCATTATTCTTTTGAATGGTGTTGAATGAACATTGATGCACAGCCCTTCGAAACGCTGAACATTCTCAGTTCTAGGAGTCTATAGCTACACCTTACATTCTTAAAGCCCATTCCATCAACTTCATTATTAGTAATAATAACAAGAAGAAGAAGAAGAAGAAGAAGAAGAAGAAGAAGAAAGCCCATTATATTACAAAGCATTCATTATTTTATGTAGATTACTATACACAACACACAAAAGGTAACTGCTTTATTCTTTTGAATGGTGTTGAATGAACATTGATGCACAGCCCTTCGAAACGCTGAACATTCTCAGTTCTAGGAGTCTATAGCTACACCTTACATTCTTAAAGCCCATTCCATCAACTTCATTATTAGTAATAAGAAGAAGAAGAAGAAGAAGAAGAAGAAGAAGAAGAAGAAGAAGAAGAAGAAGAAGAAGAAGAAGAAGAAGAAGAAGAAGAAGAAGAAGAAGAAGAAAGCCAATTATATTACAAAGCATTCATTATTTTATGTAGATTACTATACACAACACACAAAAGATCAGCTTTTAGCTTACCCAAACTGCTTCATTCTTTTGAATGGTGTTGAATGAACATTGATGCACAGCCCTTAGAAACACTGAACATTCTAAGTTCTAGGAATCTATAGCTACACCTTACATTCTTGAAGCCCATTCCATCAACTTCACCCTTCTGCATAATGGACAGTTATGTTTCATGAATAATACAACACAGTCATGTTTCATGAACAATATAACACAACACAGTCATGTTTTATCGACTACACCCCACAGTCATAATAAAATTCACCTCCTATGTCCTTGGCAATGCCCCAAGTTGAGTTTACAGCCTAGTTCTTTTTCACCATCTGTGTAGTCGAGGATTTGGCCTTTTTCAGAAAGTCCTGGCTGAACGAACTTCTGCTCATAGCAAGACAAGAGCCACGGAGATTGGCCTTTGCCACCATCATGTTGTTCAGCATGCTGGAGCATGCATGCAGTACAGAAAGCAAACTTTTCACCTCTTGATAGACGCGGAGCGGCCCATGGAAACTTTTCCTTGTAAGCCGCAATGTATCGCTGAAATCGTTTCGGCTTCGCATTAGTTTTCTCTGCGCTAGGCGAACTCGACGCCATGTTGACTGCAGCCGCTATGCGCATGCGCGAAATTCGCAGAAGAGCTCCCTTCAATTCCTGATTCCAGCCAGTAGGCTAGGCCTAGTGCGTTCAAAGGTGGTCAGCTAGGCGCGGAAAACGAGAGCACAAAAACTTCACTCGATAGACTAGCGCAACATGTTGAAAGCCAAAGTTGCTTCGTTTAAAATTTCGTTTTTTTTTTTTTTTTTTTTTTTTTTTTTTTTTTGTGTGAAATCGGAAACCGTATTTTTGTTAGAAAACAACGAAAACGACGACAGATATTAAAAAAACGAGTTTTTCCGGTTTTTCCGTAACAGTTGGCAGCTATGCGCTTGATGTCGTTCATATCACCGGCGGAGATGCCAAACTGGTTGGCACAAATCGTACTTTTGAGTCAGTGCTGCCGCAAATAACGAAAGGACACTTTTCCGAATACGAGGCAAGAAATGTCTGCCCCTTGAGCGTTTTTTTTTTTGAAGATTCAGATTCACAATCACATTGCTTAGCCATTCGTTTGAACGCTATGTTTTAAATTCTGTCTCATGAGCACCGATCTTTACTGCGACCACTGACCTATATTCTATTACTTAGAATACATAATTCTTAGAATACAGGTCAGTGCTGCGACTGTGCAAAAACGGGTTCGGCAAACTTCGGTGCCTCTACCGGAAACTTTGATGTCACAGGTCTCCACTGCGACTGCGCATTGGGGCATTAAACCTTCGGAAAAAGGTCATGCGGTGCATTACCACAGGCCAACGATTTCGATTTTATTTTCTTTATCATTTTTTAAAATTTCCGTACCGTAAAACAAATATCCATATTTTCCATAGCGCTTGCCGAGTTTTTCAAATTTCCGGAAAAAATACGGAAATTCCGTACGGGTAGGCATGTCTGTTTTTAATGGACTTAAAAAAAAAAAAAAATTTAATACCACAACCATGATGACATGAGTAATGAACCTTGTTTTAAAAAAAAAAAAAGTCTTAGGTAAGGAGAAAATGAATGGCCTTTCTAGCGAAGTCAGAAATTCAAGTGTCTTTTCTTTAATAGTCCTTAGACACAGCTTAAAACTCCATAAAGTGGGGGGTGTTGCAACCAGTCCGGTTTTGTAGCTCAATTAGTTCATAATTTTGATCATCATGCTAGAAAAGTCTTGCCATTTTCTGTTTTAGTTCTAAGTACGAGGGGCTGAAAGGAAACAGGCATGTATCATGGTGCAAACAATTTCACCGCACTAACCACAACATTTACTTGGGGTTCAGAAGAATCTTCTCAACATACAAAATCCCCCAAAACAGCATTTTTTACCAGTCTTGAAATAGGCACTTTTTTCCTTTCTCCTTTCCTTTGCAGATCGTTGTAGCCATTTCTGGTCTTACTCCCAATGCACATACAGCAATGGTTTAGGGACGGACGGATACATGTGCAATACATCAGCATGCTACAAGGAAAGAGAAAAATGGTTGAGGCGCTGAGAGTCGTAACGATTCTCACCTCCACCTTTACCCTGTCCAGCTCCTCCAGCTGCTGCATCTGCATCTCAATCAGCTGCTGCTGCCGCTTCTTCTTCTTCTTCAACTTCTTCTTCTTGTTCTTGGACATCTTGGTGTCCACCACCTTCTCCTTAGGGGCTGTGCTCACTGCACAAGGCAAGACAGCAGTCACAGTCACAGCACTGACTGCACAATCATATACAGCAGTCATAGTACTACTGCCCAACTACAGTCAACAGTCATAGCATAGCATAGCATAGCCTAACCTAGCCTAGCCTAGTATTGGTGGCATCATAGGCTATGGGCCTTTTGCCCTCTAGATAGATGTGCATTTAAAAGCACACGTTTTACTAGTTACACTGGCAGGCTTGCAGGCATCAGTTGTGTGATGAATGTTGCCTACCAGATGGAGGTGGGATAAGGGAATCCCCACCCCAGTCAGTGGAGTACACTATCAGAGGTGCCAACCCCCTAATCTTCTTGTCAGTATTTCCGGACCCGTTTGTCAGTATTTTTTAACACTTGTCAGTATTTTTTTTCTCGCAAAACCCAGCCAATGACACTATAAACAGAGCTGCCAACCCCTAAAAAAAATTTCAGTAGCAAACAAAGAAAAATATCAGTAGTTTCAGCTCAATTTCAGTAGCAAATGTACGAACAAGAATTTTCACATGATAAAATGAGCATTATTTAAAATGTTGATATTAGCTTAAATAAAAACCAAACACCAACACAAAAAGCAATAACTTTCAAATATTTATTTCTAAAATGATAGAAATGTTCCTGAAAAAAACCAACAGTTTTAACATTTTGTTCGGAAAAGCTAACCCAATGGCTCACTACATGTACTAATGGCATGGATACTGCATTGGTTTAAAACCAAATTGTTAAAGCTGCTATTTATTTTAAAAAAAAAAAAACATTGTCAGTTATAGGTTCACAGGCATAGACATGTTAGGGCTTTTCTTCTGCTAGGGCAGAAACAGTTGCCCTCTTGCATCTCTGTAGCAGCTCTACTGGTTTTGAACTTCTTAGATGAAAAACATTAACTGGTATGATGTACTTTTTGTTATATAAACACGGGGATCACAGGACATGACTGTGGTCTCTCTCTCTCTCTCTCTCTCTCTCTCAGTCTACCGCGCAGTGGCTGCTGAGCTAAAAATAGCGCACACGCAAAGCGCTATACGAAAGTCTATGATATTGACGAATGCCTAGTAGGCCTACGTCTCTCGCGGCTTTGTTTCGATACTTGTAAAAAAAATAGGTATGCTTTGAAATTTTTCTTCCGTAGTATTTCTTGAAATGGCGTAGTTGCGGAATTAAAGAACATTTTCCGGAGAAACTACGGACGTTCCGTAGGGGTTGGCAGCTCTGTATAAAATAACGACAGGCTTCCCTCTAAAACAGCAGGCTATTTTCAGTCCTCTAAAATTACGATGAAAATCAGCTTGTTGAACATCACACTTGTTTTACTCTAAAATCACCATGAATATCAGCTTGTTGAACACAGCGACGTTCAGTGAGTGCAGGAGTACTATTATGAGACCAGAAACCGGTACAGAAGCACCGCTGGCAAAGATAAACGATCGGCAACTTCTCCTCCGTATTTTTATTAAAGCTACCGTATTTCCGTATTTAATTCACTCCGCCGGAATTAAACACGGTCAATCCGTACTGGTTGGCACATCTGCACTATGTTAGACAAAAACGTATCTAGACCATTTTTCTATGAATTTGTAATGCCAACTGTGACAAAGTACTGCACAACCTGTTTCACACATCAATGCCATGCCCCACTATTATCCGGATGTGACAACTGTGGTTCCATGTCATCAAGCTTTTGTATTTCTACTTTTTTTTAAATTTTAGATTTTACAGCTATATCAAAAACAATTTCAACAGCCTAATGAACAAAAAAAATAATCCAGCAATGAACTTTGTTTTAAGTGATGAAGAGGTAAACAATAACAAACAATCCACTGACCAGCAGAGCCTGGAAGCTTCAACCCTAGTCTCTGCCACTCAAAAGCGTCGGCTGCCAGTTTACGAATGTAGTTCTCATCCACGCAGATCAGAATGTTCTCTGGCTTGATGTCCGTGTGGATGATCTTGCACTTGGCGTGTAGATAGTTCAATCCCTCCAGGACCTGCACACATAACACATTATATCATTCTTATAAATACAAACAGCCCCCAAGCTTCACTTAACCACCTTGTCCATGGTAAGAATCCGTCTCCAGCCAGTGCAAGTTCGATAATGAATTAAAAGTCGAGGACACCACATTTGAGGTGTAGCACAACTCAAGGCAGGCTGAAGTCAAAACTGTTCTTATACTATAACTAAACACTCATGGAATTTACAAACACACACAGAGGATAGTGCTTGCTGCCTGCCTGCTGATGAGATCTGCTGTGACACACACGTTCACACAGATTTTCTTCATCAGTACACACACCCTCCCTCTCCTACAGACCTGCTTGATGATGAGTACAATTTCTCTCTCCTACAGACCTGCTTGATGATGAGTACAATTTCTCTCTCCTACAGACCTGCTTGATGATGAGTACACTTTTTCTCTCCTACAGACCTGCTTGATGATGAGTACAATTTTTCTCTCCTACAGACCTGCTTGATGATGAGTACAATTTCTCTCTCCTACAGACCTGCTTGACGATGAGTACAATTTTTCTCTCCTACAGACCTGCTTGGTGAAGAGTACACTTTCTCTCTCCTACAGACCTGCTTGGTGATGAGTACATTCTTTCTCTCTCTCACACAGATCTGCTTCATGATGAGTACACTTTCTCCTACAGACCTGCTTGATGATGAGTACATTCTTTCTCTCTCTCACACACACCTGCTTCATGATGAATACACCTTCTCTCTCCTACAGACCTGCTTGATGATGAGTATATTCTTTCTCTCTCTCACAGACCTGTTTCACGAGTACGCTCACTTAATAACTCTCTCTCTCTCTCTCTTTCTCTCTATCTCTCACAGACCTGCTTGATGATGAGCCGAACGTTGTGGACGGGGATACCCTGGTAGTTGGATCGGATGATGAGCTTGAGCAGGTTGTAGCCCAGCACCTCAAACACCATGCACACATGGGTGCCGTTCACACCCGAGATCTTGAAATCATCCAACAGCATCACAGACTTCTCCCTGGCTGGGTCCGACTCATCGCTCTCTCGAACCTGCACACCACAAAACACAGGGTTTTAAACTCGTTTCTTCAACTTGTAACAAAACACAGGGTTTTATAACGCGTTTCTTCAACTTGTAACAAAACACAGGACTTTATAACTCGTTTATTCAACTTGTAACAAAACACCGGGCTTTATAACTCGTTTCTTCAACTTGTAACAATACACAGGGCTTTATAACTCGTTTCTTCAACTTGTAACAAAACACAGGGTTCCATACTTCCTTTCCCCGCACATTTTATTTTTATTTCATCATTCTAATATGGTGCCTTTTCCAGTTCAAGAGCTGCTCAAGGCGCTCATCATCAAACAGTCTGCACAACACACCACAACGTGCAGGCTTCATGGCCCATTTCAGCTGTTTCTTCAAGATGTGACAACACATTTCAACTCTTTCTTTAACATGTGACAGCACATTTCATCTGTTTCTACAACCTGTCAAGATCAATTTGGTTCCATTGAGCTGCAACAAGCAATCACATATACTATCAAACCTACAATCCTAAATTGACCTCCACACTCAGCTCAGTCACTGAGGTTGGAAGAAACCTGCCTTCAACCATCAATCTAAAACACTGAAGTGAAAGGACACACTGTAACCAGCCAAATGTTGTAGGATATCTGTGTAGGCAACCAACAGCTAGGCCAAACTTACACATTTGAGCAACTTGATTTCGTCAAGGGCAGTCTCGGTATAGTGCTGGGCACTCTTGACCACCTTCAGAGCCACAAAGCGTTTACAGCTGAGGTCCCAGCACAGCCACACCGTCGAGAAATGGCCCCAGCCCAGCTTTCTGACAACATGGTACCTCCCCACGAACAGGTCTCCATTCTTCACTGGATGATAGCCACCTACATGCACACACACAACGCAATTCAGTTTGGTCATTTCATTCCATGAGCAAAGTATTCCAACATACAAGTGCTGGAAGTGCTGGCACACTCACCAAATGCAAATTAAAACATTGTGTGGACAAGGTAAAGCTCACTTATCCACGTTTTCACAGCATCACACTTATTGTGCACCACACTTCTAGTCATGTGGGGACAAATTTGAGTTCCATCTTGGTGAGAATTATAGACTACTGACTTGGGATCAGTAACTAGTCCAGTATTATTTGACGTATTTTATACAACGTCTATTCACGCCTGTCCGGTCAGCAAATTCAAATTTCCAGTTTTCACCACCCTTGTGAATGGACGTTTTCTATGCACAAAGTACAAAGCATGTCCTACTATCTAAGCCCAAGGGTACAATGCATGTTACCTGTTATCTCACTCGACTCATTCTTACTGCAGTGAAGTAGTACTATCAGTAAGTACAGTGAAGATCTAGCCAAAGTCTTCACTCTTAAGATACAGGGAACAATGATGCAGCAGAATGGTTACTACCCACCTTTGCAGTAGTCACGGGGGTCTTCCTGTTCATCATCATCAGAGCCCAAAATTTCCTCGTCCTCTTCATCATCGTAGTCATGGTCGTGTCTTTTGGGATCATCCGACCTAAAACACACCACCACACAGGGTTGTCAGGATCGTGCACAACGAGGTCGCTAGCATTACATAAAAATCATGTGCAATCTCTCTGCTACTGGGATGGGTGGAGGTGGATGGGCAGGAATGGTGGGAGATAAAGGGTGAAAGTTGACAGCAGATGTAACAAATCAGATGTACCAGTGGTGAAAACATACAGAGGCTGTTTTCCAAATATATATATAGAGAGCAACACTGCACAAAGCTGAAACTGCCTAAACTGTAGTCGTGGTGATTATTCTACCGCAACAAAGACAAGCTTCCCTAACAAAATGTCTTTGTGAAAGTGAATTACAAATAAATTTAACATAAATTAGAAACTTGTAAAATTCTAATCTTATGAAACACAGTCATGACGCAGGAATTAAAAAAAAAAAGGTATAAATTGAATTACAACTAAAAAACTAAACAAGAATATAAGAAGTGCTCCACAGAGAACAACATACATCAACAGAAAATAAACTTCGCAAACTATTGATTTGCATGCCTGCAAGTGAAAACATTTAGTGAATGATTCAAACAACTGTTTAAAATATAACTTAGATTAACTCATTAAGTGCTTATGAACAGTGTGCAAAACACAACATTTAGTCCTAGATCCTGATTTGGTCAAGAAGTAGCAGTGTGTCTTTGCAGTCAAAACTACACAGACTGGCCTCACGATATCTACCGCAGACATTGCATCAGCTGTGGGGCTCAGTTGTATGTCACAAAATACTGTAGACGATCCAGTAACCCAAGCAGTCTACGTTTAAACAAAACAGTGGTTGTTGTAAAAACGTCAGCCATTGACTTAGTGGCATGTGGTTGTTTGCTAAAGGTCGCGTAAGGAATGGGAAATGCAACAGTGGGTGTAAGTGTCACTCGCTCACAGGCTCCCAATCTCAATGGGGTCTACACACTGCTACAACTACTGGTCAGCTGATGCAAAATCTTCTGCGCATCATCTATCAACAGCCTGGCACGGAAAACATTTCAAAAAGTATTAAATTGGATGATCCCCCCCCCCCCCCCCCCCCAAAAAAAAAAAAATTATGACTTCAACACTTGGGGTGTTGGGAAGGAGGGGGGGGTGGGTGGGTGGTTGGGAAGAGGTGTGTGGATGGAGAGGGAGAAGAGAGAGAGAGGACGAAATACATGTTCCAGAGAAGTAGATCGCTCATCTACCTACAGACTGCTCACACGTGTCAAAGCTCAGGCTGTTGACCGTTGATCCATGACCGATTATGGATAGGTGTCATCCCACCTTAAAAAATGGGTGGATGTAGGTGTGAACACAAGAATGAAGTCATGGAGTAAACATCTCCATGGGGCCAAGGCGGGCTCTAAACACTGCATGAAGTCATGGAGTAAACATCTCCATGGGGCCAAGGCGGGCTCTAAACACTGCATGAAGTCATGGAGTAAACATCTCCATGGGGCCAAGGCGGGCTCTAAACACTGCTACAACTTTCTTCTTGCCAATCCCATAGCTCCCTCACTCACCACACTTATTTTAACTACACAAATATTTTATTTTACAAATAAATATAACAAAAATAGTGGGAGCTGAGGCTGTTTGACTTCAACCCACTTTTCATGCAAAACAACTGAATTAGGCTGGGATTTGAAACGGCCGGCCTCCAACGTAACTTTGTAAGTGAACAGAACTCACGAGAAAGAGGAGGAGGAAGAGGCACTAGAGCCACTACTACTCTCACTGCCGCTGCTCCAGTATTTGTTTTTTTTCTTCTGCCTGAAATCACAACCCACACCCCCTCCCACCAATGGTCAACCAACGTCACAACAGTACTAGGGGTTACCTTCAGTGCGGTAACAAGCATTAGTGCAGATACAAGGTGAAATTCACATGTCGTCTTAGTCGTACGCAGAACTGGGATATGGGAGATGTCGGCCATTTTTCCCATCCAAGCTAAACCAAATCTAAATGTTCGTTATGTCTTGTACTACCCACCTTGCCATCACTTCATCAGTAACAAACTACTTCAACACTAGTCACTACAAATTTGATATCTATCATGCATCAAACAATCATAAGTTCAATATTAATAACTTTTGTAAAAACAAATTGTCATTTTTTGACTGACACTTGTTGACCATGTGACCTTGACATGAAGTCATTAATTCACTGACCATTATTAGGTCTCATGGATATAAAAAATCTTACCAAGTTTGGTTGTAAAAGTTAAAATAGGTTCTGAGATATTAATCCACTTACACGTTTTGCACAGACAGGCGGCAAATGCCAGACAGGCAGACAAACTTTTTTGGGGGGGTGTAACTGTCATTTTGGACTATTTAGGACTCATCTTGCACAGATTTGCAAAAATCTGGACATTTATTTTGGGGGGAGAGGGGGGTGGGGGGGGTAAAGATGGTGGGTGGGGGGTGGGGGAGGGGATTGGCAGTACATAGACTCAGTATCTGTATTCTCACATTTTTCATCAACGCATTGTTTTTTAATTCTCCATCAAAGCATTTCACATTATTCTCTAATTTTTCATTGATACATTATTATCCGGGGTGTCGGATAGTGCAGTGGTTGGAGCACTCGCTACTGTGTCGAAAGTGAAGCACCGTCCGGTGCGGTTAGCACTTGGATGGGTGACCGCTAAGGTGTGAAGCGACAAACAACAACGCCCCCAGTTGACTCAACTGTGATTGAGTACCTACTCTCTTGAGGGTGGGGAAGGTAAAGCAGCGAGGGAGAGAGTTGGGCATCACCCTCATTACGCTGGCCCAAGATAAGTGTGATCTCCAACATCACGCTCCCCTACGGCCACAAGGCTATGGGACTACCTTTACCTTTACCTACATTATTATCCACCAACACAATATTCTCTAATTTTCCATCAACATGTCACAATATCAACACATGCCACATTATTTTCTAATTCATCATCAACACCTTATTCTTTAATTCTCCAATAACACACTATTCTCTAATTCTCCAACAACACATTATTTTCTAATTCTCCACCAAAACATTAATATCTAGTTCATCATCAACACATTATTATCTAATTCGTCATTAAACACATAATTCTCTAATTCTCCATCAGCGCATTAGTGTGTAATTCTCCATTAACACATTATTATCTAATTCTTCATGAACACCTTAGTCTCTAATTCTCCATCAACACATTATTCTCTCATTCTCCATCAACACAGTAGTTACGTTAGGCAGCTAAATGTTAAAACAATTTCTGTAAATGATGTTTTGCTTTTTGTTGATCATTTTCTCGAGCCTCTCATAATCTGCAGTGCCTTATGTACTGTTGATATTGGATTTGTTGCTGTCATTCTTACAAACAAACAAAACAAAAAAGAGAAGTACAGCATGGTTACATTATAAATACAGATGTATACGTGGGTAAATTAAAAATACAGATGTGCACCATGGGTAAATTAGAAATACAGATGTACACCATGGGTAAATTAGAAATACAGATGTATGTATACCAAGGGTAAATTAGAAATACAGACGTACACCACGGGAAAATTATAAATTTATACAGACGTGCACAATGAGTAAAATAGAAATAAAGATGTGCACTATGGGTAAATTAGAAATATGGACGGGCACAAAGCGTGAATTAACATAGAACACTGAGGTTCCAGTTTCTATTCATAGCTGATGTTGTCATTCCATTTCTAGCAATGTAGCATTCACCAATCTTTTTGTAGTTGCCTACTTTTGAAACACAAGTTGCAGATTCTTTTCTTATCCTCTATTATGACTGTCTGAAAGACATTGATGAACAGGCAGCGAAAACACCTCCCAAAGACTCCCAACCCTAAATCTCTTGCCAAAAATCAATACACTTCAAGCCAATGCAAGCAGAAAGGTCCACATCAAATCACCATCATTAGGTCTATTGTTGGCTCATCTCACTGCTGCACATTGAATTAGTCAATGGCTTTACATTACAGCAAAACAACTTCATTTTTAGACATTTTAAGCAAGTCATTATTAATAACAACCATGTCATTTGTTTAATTTCTATTCAACAAAATGTATTTAAACATTTACCTCCAAAGAGCGAGAGAGAGAGAGAGAGAGAGAGAGAGAGAGAGAGAGAGAGAGAGAGAGAGAGAGAGAGAGAGAGAGACAGACAGACAGACAGACAGAGAAAGAGAGAGAGACAAATTCAAGAATACTTTATTATCTCAAACAGAGAAATTAAGACTTGCTTTGCTGATAGTACTACAACAAACTGCAATAAATGTGTAGTTAGCTATTCATTGCTTACAGGGTCCAGCGGACTGCAAAGAGCCGAATCACGACCACAACTTCGCTGAAAGAGGACTCACCCCTGATCCACATAAAAGACCTTCCGAAACAACCCTAGTGGTAACACTGAAGGCACTCCACCAGCCGGTCACTTTACAATAAAGACATCCCACGCAGGGGACGCTGAGTCTATACTATAATTTATCAAGCCCCCGTTTACAAAACAAAATACAATACAAACATCCAGTGAATTCGTTTTCGTCGGCAAATCTGCCATTCACCGATACAATTCCAAAATGTCCGAAAGAGTCATGTTCTGATCGTCCCGTTGTCCTAAGGTTTTACACCTTAATCGGCCACCCTTTGTCCGTTTTTTTTTTTAATCGGCCACCTTTTGTACGTTTTTTGTTTGCTTGTCTCATGTCTGTTTCGTTGTTATTGCTTCTGGCCATATTAATTTCCTATCGTATAAATAAAGGTGTTATGAGTTATTGTCGAACATCGCCTATCGGAAGCGCCAAGCAGACGACACATGCATCAGCAGAGAGGGTTGGAGTAACTCCCCTTGTTGCGAACGGCGTGCTTCCAGCAATAAAACTTTTCGTTTTTGAAATGCCACCGAAAAAGAAACCGAAACTTATCAGTGTCCTCTCGTTTGGTGTTGGAAAGAAGTCAAAATTATGGCCGAAAGATTTTCAAAATGTCCTAAAGGTTTGTGACTGAATCGGCCAAATGGCAAATGGCCTATGCTGAAAATTTCTAGCAACATCACTGGACATCATTATAAAATATCAACAAAACATAAAATGCTTACATTGCCAAATAATAACATCATAGGACGGACCATTTGGCAGAAAGTGTCCAATATTCCCAAGCTAATCCAACAGACCTCACACACAAATGAGGAGTTTTGTCCCAGAAGAGTTTTCAAGAAAAAAGGTAGGTGACTGGTCTAGCGAAGAAGAAGACAGTAGAGTAGATTTATAGAACAGAGTAGGAATGAGAAAGAATAAAGTAGAAAGACAGCAACAGTGGGAATTTAAAGCACTAAATTTCCAGAAAGTGGGGATACTATTTAAACTGAAACCCTCGGCACCCCTACGCCTACGGGAGTGTGGGGGGTAGGGAAGGGGGGGGGGGGATAATAAATGTGTAAAATAAGGCAATTACAAACAATTAAACATTCACTTATTAAAAGGTTGAAAAATGCATAGGCACGAATCAACAGGCAACAGTAAAATAATTAAATGCACGAAGTCTCCAAATTAAAAAAGTTGGAGGGGAAACAAAATTAAGACAATCCAACACTCACACATTTTAGCACACCATAATGCACTTCTCTGAGGGGGAGAGAGAGAGAGAGAGAGAGAGAGAGAGAGAGAGAGAGAGAGAGAGAGAGAGAGAGAGAGAGAGAGAGAGAGAGAGAGAGAGAGGTGGGGAAGGGGAATAGACAGGGGTTAATGGTGAATCAACTGAGTATTCACTTCAACTCACAAAGGTAAAAGAGTTCAAACAAGTGTAAGGATGTTTCTCTGCAGCACTCATTGCCTCATAATCCCAAAACAATGTCACAGGGACTGGCCACTGGTCCACGCAAATTGAATCACCAGTCTCCTGGCATGAGATGGCGTGTCTCACTGTGCTGGCTTTGCCAAGGTTGCCAAGGAATGTGAACATCAAGGACGAGTGGTGTCCAGTTCGCCATTCATTTCATTCAGGGAGCACTCACACAACACCCAGCTAAACGTGACTAGCCACTGCCTCGGTCAAGACGATTTAGCGCAGGATCCGGTTACTCAACCTGCTCAAGTTTCGTCTGACCCCAACACTGCTTTTTCACTAGCTGACTGACTCTTTACTCCGTTAACTGCTGGGAAATTTATACACCGGTTAACGCCAACACATCTGTATGCACACATCAAGAAGAAGAAGAAGAAGAAGAAGAAGAAGAAGAAGAAGAAGAAGAAGAAGAAGAAGAAGAACAAGAAGAAGAACAAGAAGAAGAAGAAGAACTGATTCAGTGATTGCATTCCAAAATACGAAGGTTGCATTCCAAAATACGAAGGGTGACAGGTAAGGCTGGAGCGGAATGGCGTGAACCACAGAAAGGACAACTGTAACATAATAATAACGAGACAAACACGGATTCAAACAGGGCGATGAACTTACAAGCTGCTGCTTTTGGATGATGAAGACGGCGCACCTGTGGTCAAGCAGATGGAACGACTGGCGCCTGATAATCGGGGAGAGGTGGAAGGGAGCGGGATGAGGGGTGGCGGCCCGGGGGAGAGCGAAGGCTGACCAATGTCACTGTCAGTGTGAACCATCTCCCTCATGGAGGATTCAATTTACACCCACACCGACCCCGTCACCCACCGCACCAACATCGCCCCACTTAGCGTCAGCAAACCACTTCCTGAGCACCGAGGTGGAGACGACATCTTGCTAACCCGCAAGCCCACTAGTCACACTTGTGCCACACACGGCATCACAGTCACAATCGGCAACACAGTCACAGCAGTGTCACAATCGGCATCACAGTCACCGCAGTGTCACAATCAGCAACACAGTCACCGCAGTGTCACAATCGGCATCACAGTCACAGCAGTGTCACAATCAGCAGCACAGCAGTGTCACAATCAGCAGCACAGTGGTGTCTCAATCAATCAGGCATTCATAGCAAACACCGCATGACGATCTTAATGCTAATAATGGCAGAGAGGCACAGGTTGCATGCACATCACTGTGACCTGTACTAGTGCTGGTTCTGAAAGTGAAATACCTACCAGAATGAAATACACCCCCGGTCTCTATCATGCAGTTCTGATCATCCAGTCTGGCAGTCTATAGACCTCACATCAACAGACTGCACCCCATTTTTTTTTATTTTTTGCAATGTAAACTGACAAAGAATTCCCCCAAAACGTCCAGATTGTCCTATCCTATCCTATCCTATCCTGTCCCGTAACCCGAAGGTCGTAGGGGCACCACAGATGATCGTTTAACCAGCATACTCCATCCTTCTCTGTCCTCAGCAGCCCTGATGGCTTCGCTCAGTGTCAAACCAGTCCATTCTCGAATGTTGTCCTCCCACCTCTTTTTCGGTCTCCCTTTTCTTCTACCTCCTTGCACTGTGCCTTGCAGAATAGTCTTTGCAAGGCCTGATGATCTGGTGACGTGGCCATACCACCGAAGTTTCCGTTTCTTCACCACTGTTAGCAGGTCATCATGTTGTCCAATAGCTTGTGTGATGGTCTGTCGGACTTCGTCGTTGGTGATGTGTTGGGTATAGGAAATGCCCAGAAGTCTTCTGTAGCACCTCATCTCCATGCTTTGTATTCTTCGTTGGAGATCTGCTGTGAGGGTCCATGCTTCGCAAGCATATAGGAAGATGGAGATGACAAGGGAGCGCAGCAGTCTTACTTTGGAATGTAGACTGATGGTCCTGTCTTTCCAAATGGGCTTCAACCTTGTCAGGGCAGCAGTTGTTTGTGCGATCCTGGAGAGGACTTCCTGTCGGGACCCATTGTCTGATACAATGGCTCCTAAATATTTGAAGCTATGCACTGTGTCGAGGGATTGGCCTTGGACTTTGATGTCCGTATTGATGCCATTGGTGTTGTTGGTCATCATTTTGGTCTTCTCTGCACTTATTTCCATTCCATAGGCTTTGGAGGTGGTGTCAAGCCTCTGTACCAGCTGTTCAAGTTCTTGTTCCTCTCCAGCCAATCCATCAATGTCATCTGCAAAACGAAGATTGGAGATTGCTCTACCCCCTATGCTGACTGTGCCTTCATGGTCTGCAAGAGCATCCGACATGATGCGCTCTAGGAAGATGTTGAAGAGTGTTGGAGAGAGTAGGCATCCTTGACGCACACCGATTGTTGTTCTGAACCAATTCCCGATGGCTCTGTTGTGGAGGACTGCACTGGTAGCCTTGTCATACAGGCTTTTGATGACTTCAATAATTTTTGGGCTGATGTTGTACACTTTCATTGTTGCCCATAGAGCTGCATGCCAGACTCGGTCAAACGCCTTCTTGAAGTCTATGAACACATGATATAGATGTTGTTGGTGCTGTAGGTATTTCTCACAGATTATTCTGAGGTTGAAAATCTGCTCAGTGGTACTTCGCCCTGCCCTGAATCCTGCTTGTTCTTCAGCTATGATTTGTTCAGCTTGGGGTTTCAACCTGTTGAGTATTATTTTCAGGAGGACCTTGCTGGGATGGCTGATGAGGCTGATGGTGCGGTAATTTTCACACTCCTGAAGGTTACCTTTTTTGGGAAGAGTGATGACAAGCGACTGGGTCCATGGTATAGGCCACTCCCCACTCTGCCAGATCTTGTTACAGATAATGGTGAGGGCATCAATCATCGCTTCTCCTCCTGCTTGTAGCAGTTCCGCGGGTATGTTGTCCACTCCTGCTGACTTCCCTTTCTTTAGCGCTTGCACTGCTGCCTCAACTTCTTCCCGGAGAATTGGGAGGATTTCTTCTTCTTCTCTGTTCTCTGGACATGCTAGAACTGATGGGTCTCCATTTGGTGTATGGTTGTAAAGGTCAGAGCAGTACTCTGTCCATCTGTCCAAGACTTCTTGTTCTTCTGTAAGGCATATGCCAGACTTGCTTTGGATAGTGGAGACTTTGGGCTGTTTGACACTTGTCAGTCGCTTCACAGTCTGGTAGGCCTTCTTGCTGTTGTTCTTGTTCAGACTGTTCTCTATTTCCTGGCATTGATCTTCTATCCAGTTCTCCTTTGCTGTGAGCATGCCTTTTCGGATGTCATTGTTGATTTTTCGGTAGACATCAGCTCCCTGTGAGGTGTTCTTTTTCTTTTTCATCTCTCTTCGTTTATCACACAGATCCAAAAGTTCAGGTGTGATCCACAGCTTCTTCTTTGGTCGGTGCTTGCCAAGGATCTCAGTGGCGGCATCTGTCACAGCTGAGTTGAAGGTGGTGGTCATGGTGTTGACATCTACTTCACCAGCCCCCAAAATGAGCAGTGGTGCAAATTTCCCTCCAATTGTGGCCTGAAATAGTTCTGCCACCTCCGGGTCTTGCAGTTTGTCCAGGTCGAACTTCAGTCTAGTGCACTTTGCTGTATTTACTCTCTTCAAGTGGAGCCGGAAAGACATCATCACGAGATCGTGGTCACTTCCGATGTCTGCTCCTGGAAAAGTACGTGTCCTGCCAATGTTGATGCTTGATCTGAAGCGTTTCTTGACCATGATGTAGTCTATTTGGTTGTGATGCTCCCCGCCAGGACTGTGCCATGTCCATCGTCTGGAGTTTTTGTGGAGACCAAGCGTGTTTGCCAGTACCAGATTGTTGTATCTGGCAAACTCCAAGAGTCTCAGACCCCTGTCATTTGTCTCGTTGTTGCAGTGGGGTCCACATGTGTCTCCCCAGTTGCGGTGCGCATCTTGGCCAACCTTGGCATTCCAGTCGCCTTGCACTATGACTATGTCCTTCTTCGGCACTTGGTCAAGGACCGCCTGTAGATTTTCATAAAAATCCTCCACTTCGCTGTCGTCATAGTCTGATGTTGGGGCGTAGGCCTGGATGATGGTGATGTTGAAAGGGGCTGCTCTCAGACGGATGGTAATGAGTCTACTGGAGACTGGGCGGCAACCCATGACAGTCGCTAGAATGTTCTTGTGGACCAAGAATCCAACGCCGTGTTCGTGCCTGTCATCCCTACCGCTGAAATAGAGCTTGTGGCCTTTGTCGGTCGTTGTTTCACCTAGGCCTTTCCATCGCAGTTCGCTGATACCTAGAACGTTCCATCGATAGTGGTCCAGCTCGTGGTCCAGATTGTACAGATTGTAATAGATATTTGCGGCATGCATTCCACCATGAGTTCTTACTGGGTATTAGTTTAATTGTACGGCGCAGAAAGCTGTCGACACACGTTTCCTCATTTTCACTGACCCCTGAACCGGTGAGACCACGCTGAGGTAATGGACTTGACACTTGGCTTCAAAAAGGCGCAGAGGTTTAATTGAAAGAATGGCAACAGTTGGGGTGGTGCAAACAATGATACTGGTAGACAGCAGACTAACGTACGTGTCTGACCCACGACAAGCCTCTTTCTCTGCTTTCCTCCCCACCAGTGGGGGAATGAGAACGTCCAACAATGACTGCAAATCAATAGGGATCTGATTTTACTATTCCACTGTCCCTAGCCGACTTCCCCTCCCCTTCCTTTCTCTCCCCCAAACTGTCAGCAATGCCCAAACAATGCCATCACAATTCATCCACATTCCTTTTTTCGTATAAGACTGCTCACTTGCACTTCCAGTATTTGTTACAATTATTATTATTTTTAAAAAAATTATTATTATTATTATTATTATTATTATTATTATTATTATTATTATTATTATTATTATTAATTATTATTATTATTATTTTCATCGTCATCATCATCACCATTAATATTATTAATATTATTATCATCATCATCATTATATAGCAATTAATATTTTCAGCAAATACAACTTGTTTTCTATCGCATTTAATATTAATTTACAACATTCCGCCAGTCCGGGTTAAAATGTTATCAACTCGTTCATTAGCGTAGCACGATGCAGTGAATCATGCGGACTGTGAATGGCCCCATCAGTGAAAGCCAAGAGCACCACTCGGAACATATTCAGATGAAGTCCCTAATTTCAGTGCTGTTCCTCCAACGAGAACTATCCATGAGGTTGTCACTCCTTGCGGCTAGAAAGATGAGACAGGCAAAAGACAGGCCTCGGCAAAAAACCCAGCAGGATGGCGTGGCAGGGGCCAGTTGTGGCTGACAGTGGCATGAATGGCAATATCGGAAAACAGCGGCTGCCAACCAGGGCAGGCAGGACGGGAAGGGATGCCTGGTAATGAGAGAGAAACAAAGGTAAATACTAGATGCAGCTGAGTGGTCACGGCGCTGTTAGGACGAAACAGGCGTTGCTCTCTACACTACAGAGAGAAAGGCAAAAGCAACGCTGAGCGGATTGGCCGCTGCAAGCCCCAGGGCACAAAGCACAGCCTAACATCCACCCAGTATCCTAGCTTTCACCCGTTATCATCCAGATCTCGGTGTCAACATAGCCATGTCAAACCGTAGAGAGGACAACAGAACATTCCCGTACCATCAGACTGACCAGATACATAAGACCCATTAGAACAAGCTTACTGTCCTCGGTTGGGGCGGAGTGGGGAGCGCGGACTGCTCATTCAATAAACACTGCTACTATTTCTGGAAACCGACGTCGTTCTCACACGCCATCAGTAAAACTCCAGCGGGAGTGCTGATCTTCTAAAGTAAATATTAGCAAATCACCTTTAACCCAACGTTACCACACTAAACTTCCACGGTAAATAATGACGAGATAAACCGCATCTAAAGCTAGCACCAACACGCTTACTGCCACCAGACAGCAAATATGAAAGGCGTAAAAGAGTATCTACGCAACATTGGGCCGTGTTATTTCTCACGTGAAGATGTGACGAGGCAACAAGCACTGCAAGGTACACAACAAAACAAACTAAACGGTGATCTCGTTCGCAGGGAAGCGCACTAATCTCACAGATGACGACGACCACAGCACAAAGTGTGGCAGCCTGCCCTGTCTAGTTTGTGGGTGTCGGAGATAACACTAACAGCTTGCAACACATAATAATTCCCTGTTTTCTTTCGAATCTGTGCTGACCTTCGCCAGCTTTCCACCGAGGCTCTCTCTAATCTTTGGACAAACGCCGCCACGACCTTTGGCTGCAGGCACGGGAGAGGAGGTGGAGGGCGGCAATTTCCATGTCAATGGCCCTGCTACCAACGAGCGAACTCAGCAGCGGCCAGCACCTCTAACCTTTCCTCCGCTACCACCCACTCCCGATCAATCTGTCCGCCCTTTGTTTTTCTGCTTTCTTTGAACGCAGGAACATTCACACGTCAGCTGCACCAGCAGATAAATCATCTATCTACGTTTTTCCCCCTTCAAATGGCTGACAGTGTTTCAAATCATACTCTGGCTTCATCCACTGCACTGGCACCCACCACAGTATTTGCAACGTTCATTCGGCACTCCCATCAAAATTAAAGAAACAATTTTTCTCCATAAGGAAGGGTATTAAAACTCCGATGTACATCGCAAAACAATATACACCGGTTTATCATTTATCACGAGGAAAACGCACGATTGCTCGAATTTAAGTGAAGCTACAGCCTTTCAAAAGTTCCTTGCAAGCCACATGTAAATAACGTCGAGATCGTTGTCCAAGATCCTTTGCGAACGCCGCAACATAATCACACACGATCGAGACACGCGCTACACGACACGTTTCTTTTGCCCATGGTATAGGAACCACCCTTTTCACTCAGTGCGATGGCGCTGTGAAATAGCACTTTTATACAGCACGCCTAGAGAACAGGAAGTTACCAGCATCACTTAGAATTCCTATGTACCGCCCACAGTGCCATGCTAACCTACAAAACAGTTGGAATTGATGCCCCGGGTTCACGAGCCAGGGCGAAAGGTGAACAGAGTAAAATGTTACTGTGAGGATTCTCTCGTCTGTTAAAGTCAATCCATTTAGCAGGAAAGCCAGCCTGCCAGCCCCGATCCTGTCGACCTCCACCTTTCCTCCCTCACTCCAGCTACCTCTCCCTAGTCTCCTCTCTTCTCACTCGCTCAACCGCCTCTCTCCTGGGTTTGAACCTGGCGTGCAGCAGTGTTAGCAGGTGTGCAGGGTGAAGGGAACGTAAACAGCCTGTTACACTTCACGAGCATCAAGATACATCGCACCCAATGTTCACACAGACCAAGCTCCCTGCTTTCCTTTCGCCTAGATGCGCACGATTAATGGAGAACTAACACGTTCACACCACCAGCCATCCCTTCTCAACCCTCCCTAGCATCGCTCTCCAAAGCGCAAAAGGTTTTTCTAGTTCATTTGAAGCTGGCCTCTGTTCATTAATCGATACTCACATGTCGCACAAATACCTTAGGATAGGTACGAAGATGGGAAGGAAAAAAACAAAAACAAAATCGGAATCCCATAAATTATTTAGGGTGGCGTTATCTAAATACACTTGTCCCGGCATTATGATTTATCAGATACACGTTTGTTCCGGTATTGTGATTTATGGGATATATAAACAATTGTTTCGGCATAATATACGACATACTTATTTTAGAGACACATTCTTTAGCCATTCTCTGTTCGACCTGCTTTCATCGACATAGCTATAGAGGCAAACCCGAATGACTGGAAGACGAGCGATGGACTGTGAATGAAGCACAGCTGCAGCAGACACAAAAGAGTATTTCGAGATTTCTCGGCCTTCGAAGAAGAAAAAAATCCACTTGTTCGTTTCGATGGTCGATCATGCGGCAGGATTAGCAGAAAGCCAAGCTTTGACGACCATCAAAGGAGAAAGAAAGCTGGCGGCAAGAATAAAAACACAAGTTCTAAATCTCTCTCTCTCACACACACACAATGGCAACGAGCCACAAGTCGCAAGGCAGGGACGACCACGGTCTGCTCAGCAGTCTTGTCTCCCGAGTAGTGTACAGGAAACCTTCCACTTCCCTCAACATCAGCGACACTGATGCGGCGAAACTGGCTGAAGTAGCAGAAAGGGACCCCGAAAAAGGATGCGAAGGAACGCAAAGGGGAGCGCGCGGGATGGGGCAGTGATGGGAGGTTGGTGGGATGAAGGGGATGGGATGAGGGAATACGACGCTGAAGATCAGTGGCAAAGGAGGATGAGCTGGGATCGATGGCGGACACAAAACGGCAAATCTTCCACTATGTGCGGACACAGGCCTACAGCGGTAGTGATACGCGAATACCCCTGTACCACCCCACTGCGACCACCGATACGAGTGAGAGTGAAGGAGACTGGTAGAAGGTGGAGTAGACATGGATGGCAGGATGGTGAGGAGCCCGTACGCATACAGAGTGTCAGACCTATCTTCAAAGGTTCGGGCCAGAGCGGGGGAGGCAGCGCAGCGCGGCAGCTCTCATCACACGAGCAGTTCAAAGGGGGGAAAGAAAAAAAAAATCAATGGGAGGCCAGTGTGCGAGATGCCAGAGAGAAGGAAAGGCCTTTTCCCTTTCCACGTCACAAATCCCTGTGCGTGTTACTTCAATAAACAGCGCATCTTTTTTTTTGGCCACTGGGCCACTAGGTCACCGTGTCTCCTGGACCCAGGACATCTTCCCTACTACGCAGCACTACTGAAAGCTGCCTAACCAATAAACCACTCTACCTCTAATGCAACACAACACAGCGCAAGGTTTCGCTTCGCTTCGTTTGCTAGATTAGAGTCCCCGGACACTTTGCGCATATAGGGGACATAAATAAGAATTCATGATAAAATTCAGGACCACAATATAAAAGCACAAGTCAAATTAATTACCAAGCACCATAAAATACGTCATTCATTCAGATAAAATAAGTTAAAAGGAGCGCATCGCGCATGTCATCAAACAAGGTGCCCAGATCGATCACTAAAAGATTAAAATAGCGCGAATACTGCACACAAAGAGCCAGACAACCGAAGTAGGTGGCAATCAACGTACCAAGTATGATCGCTAAAAGATTAAAATAACGCTAATAATGCTTATAAGGAGCCAGCCGACCAAAATCTGTGGCAAGCAAACCAAACAAAGGAAGTCCAAGCGCAAGGTTAATGAAACTGTCTCCGCGGACTACGCAATAATGCTAGCCGTCTCGCGCAAAGCCACTCGTCACACTAAATTAGCCCTCTCGCTTTAAATGCTAGATATCTAATGCAACACAATGCAGCACTAATGAAACTGCCCAACATTGTACGAAATGCTCGACTTTCTAATGCACGTCAAGCTCCCGCCAATGCATAAGCCAACAGTGATTACAGAACTGAGAAGCTTACTGGTCTTTATTGCCATTCCTCGACTATCACCCAACTCTCTACTGTCCAAGAAGTCGACACAGTAGGACGAGTATTCTGGTGGGAAGGGAAAGGGGAGCACCTAATACTTACGATTATCTACATAATATAAATGGCGTGCTACATACAAACACCAACCCTATTGATTTCCAATGTTACCAGGAGTACTTAACCATTGGAAATGGAGCGTCTCTTCTGCGTTGCTCGGATCATGCTACCTTCCCACTCCACCCCAAGCAGATCTGCTACTGACAAAGTGCCGAACTTCTGCACCGCCTGCAGATACGAGATAAGTGAACATATCCGATGGCAGCATGGCCAAACTTGTGCAGTTTTGCAGATAAGTAAGCTTGTCGCTAAACGATATATATGATAGCAAACTAGTACAGTTTACAGATGATGTGACAGACAAGCTACAGCCACAGGCAGATTCTCAGTTCTGGGCAAGGCGACTTCGATTCGCTGAACTAGAATTAACGTCACCGTACACCTAAGCATATAATAGGAGACGTTAATAAAAAGCATATTGAGAAGATAACAAAATTATGTAAAATCCCATCAGGACCAATTAAAATATATTAACACACGTACGTTACTGTATGTCATTTTTAAAATAGATAATTCGTTGCATAAGACATTAAGCTAGAAGCAGGAATGTACAAATATAGCACCGAAGTGGAGGGGAGGGTGGGGTGGAGGGGAGGGTGGGGTGGTCGCAGGTGGTAGAGGTAGGGGGAGGAGGGCTGATCAGACGGAGACAGAGGTAGTGGGAGTTCATCAGAGGTGGAATAAGGTGAGGTTTGGAAAGGATGAGAGGGGTGGAGTGACATGGGGTGGGGAGGGGGGGGGGCGGGCGTATGGAACTCTTCGACAAGCGGCACAGCGCTGTGACGTCAGTAAAATTGCAAATGTTTTCTTTATGAAAGGAGAGAAGCAGACAAGAATTATACTACAAACCCCGATGCTAGCACTATCTTCAGGTTATATGAAGGACAAAACGGACGCCATTGGGGGTGGACTGTGCATGCGGGCGAGAGTTGAATACGTTCATCGAAGCTTCTATTTTCTATGACTAATGACCAAATCGTCTTAGCAACAGAGACCTCCATTCAGATGGATCTGTATGGTTCCAGATTGACTTAAGCAATTGAAAACATCAGTGTAACCTCATATGACAATTCCATCATTGTCAACTGGATGCACTATAGCTACGTCTTGCAACGTCCCTCACCTCCGCCCGTTACAAACAGATCCATATCAGGAAATCCGATACATGAGACATCGGCACGGGAAAATTGCCAAGGGAAGCAATACGGTGGAGACCAACACCAGAAAAAGAGCCCCGCAGACAAGAGGAAATGAATTGAGACTTCATGGATCTTTTTTTTTTTTTGACATCTTCTCTCCAGCGAAGGGTTAAAATTTGGGAGCTTAGTGTGCGATCAATAATCTGTAGCGAGGTATGATGCCTGCATACGTAGAGGGACAACAAGTGGCCAACCGACCTGGCCCTCAAAGCAGAACATCATCGATCTCCCATCAAACTGAAGAACTGCATATTACCCTAGGCTACACGTCTACATACAGCCCAACTTACCCTCTGTGACGGTGGGTTTATTGTTGCTGGGCTCTGCACAATGGACTGCTATTACCCACACGTCTTAGTCGATGGGGATCGGTAGTAATCTCCCTTTGACTTCACTTAATACATTTATTTGTTTAGCTCGGTCTGTGTTTAGGCTGGGGTACAGAGATAGATAGAAAAATGGTAAAAGATCACTGTCACACTAGCTTTCACACGGCTATGAATCATATGTAGTCCAGCCACTTGAGAACAGTAAAAATCACACATTTATTTCTTCTACTCTATACACGATCTTCGAAGTACGAAACTAACTTAAAAGTTCAATTGTCAATGCGAATGGTTCGCTCGCTGATAATCTAGGCAGCTACTTTTTCTTCATCGGGCACTGGCTACTTTCTGCCTTAAGGGTCAGCGTATTTGAAGAGTGGACTACTGTGGTCCTGTTTATACAGAGTTTTAGTGCACTTAGCGAAGATGCACTTAACTTCGTTGTTGAAGCGCTGCGTTGAGGTCGCTTATGGGACAATCTGTGTTGTCGTGGCTTGTGTTCGACGGGTAAGCTATCTGCGCACAATGCTGTAGATGCCTCGGCAGCCAACTCTAAGCGTCAATTAGGTTCTGTCCTTTGCTGAGTTGGGCTCACAATATAACGCCTGCTCGTCTGTAACATATGAGACGAAATTCTGCACAACCCTGTACAGGGGTGAGATTTAACCCAGGAGACTAACTAGCCCGCCGGGCTAGCTAGTAAGTAAAGTGAGGTAGCCCGCATGGTTTTTAGGCAGCCCGACAATCGTTCACATATAAAACACAAATTTTGACAATACACGTAATTTGTAGTGAGTGTCTTTTTCACAAACAAAGCACACAGCGAGCTTGGCGCGAAAGGGAAGTAGGCAAAGGGAAATAACGCTCGCGTATGCTTCATACTCGTAGCAGACGAACAATGACCTAAGAACGCTCCCGCTTCGGACCGAGCTTCTAAAAGTCTGCAAGTAGTTTTTTTTTTCTTTAGGTCGCCAGGCGGGCTGGCTCAATTATAAAGTGAGGTCGCCCGAGCCAGTTTTAAGTCACCTCGGGCGACCGCTAAATCTCACTTCTGCTGTATAATAGGTCTGCGCAGAGCGTCTCACTGAAGGCCAAAGTAGCCCTCAGTGATAGCTCCACATCTCTATACATAAGCGACGAACATTCTGCTAAGTCCGTGGTCCACTGGAATCTCCACTCTAACTTCCTATACATATATAAATATAAATCGTGGCTAACTATACACATAGAGAAATAATAATATTATAAACATTCTCTGGTACAGCCACTGGTCTGCAAGCATACATACAGGTTAAACAACAGTCGGTCCATACATAATACAACATGGCGTCGACCGGTCATGCTTGCCTCGTGGTCGGATTCTTCCACGTGGTCACGCAAAGTCGGACTAACAATTCATTCTATGCATAACAAATTCCACACACATAATTCAACAATAATATAAAAACATCACGATGAAACAGAAGTATGTTCATTTACCTGTTTGACAATGTCAGGCCGTGGCTACTTGATTGAATTCGAATATTCAACAAGTACTGCTGTCTAATCTTCTCAGGAGAGATTCTGTCAGAGAGTACTGTGTACGCCTCAGCGTTTCAAACTAGACTGACTCTCTACCTGGCTTTGCCTGAATCGGCCAGAACTGGTTCTATCCACTCTACCTGTGTTCTATTGGATGAAAAATCAAAGTGGCTGTAAAATTCGAAACACCATCGTAGGCTGCGATGATGTCACTACACTGCTCGCGTCAAGTTCGCAGTGTGTGTACACGTCAGTTATACCTTAATCGTCTGCTATAGACTACCAGTAACCTTCTAAGTTTTACTACTGACTAAACAAGCAAAATCTTAAAAGCAGTGGAAACGGGGCTCTTGTTACACCCTCAATGCCTCGACCCAACATACCTCTGCACCACAAACTGATGCAAACAAAATCAGCGCTCATCAAAACGCTGGTTTCTAACCGATTACAAGAAAGAAAATGAAAGGAAGAAAGAAAGGAAAGAATATGCAGACAGAAAGAAAGAAAGAATAGAAAGAAAGAATAAAAATAAAGAGAAGCCGACAGAAGATCAAGATGAAGAAGAGTGAGGGAAAGATCTCAATAATATTGATCGGATCTGAGCAGGTTAGGGCGGCGAAGTAGAGGCATTATCGTCCAGCTGCTAAAATATTGGAGATTAGGGTCAACCTCTATTGTTCCTTAATTCTCTTATATTTACGAGCGAGCGAGCGAACAAGAGAGATGCTAACAGTAACCGCTAAGAATAAATAAAGATAACATCTAAAATGTAATGTTTACTTAAGCACAAGTGTTGACAATGCTAACGGTAAGAGCTTACAGTCTCTACCTTGTGAGTTACATAAGCACACAATCAGGTTTTGTATTATTATATCAGGGATCAGTTTACTAGCGCGCCCTGCGCCATTGACGCATAAAAATTAAAAATGACCCATCTACAATTCTTGCCAGGGGCCGAATGGCGCTTCGATTTTTGGTACCAGTGCGCAACCACAATAACAGTGCACTGTATTGGAGGCGACAAACGTGCTTTTGCTAAGGCAAGTTCAGCGATTGGCTATGAGGGCCCGGATGTTGATCTTTCAGCCAACAAGAAGTGTTGTACGATTCTTCCAAATCAGAATTTGCTATCGTGTGCGCGTATGTTGTGTCCAGGATTTTGTGTTTTTCTTTGTGACGCTTTGAAAATGCCCCCCCCCCCCCCCCCAAATACCTAAACTTGAGGTAGGACAGTCTAGACTGTCGTTTGCTGCTGTTAAACCACAGTCTACCGCCGCTAATCCTACGCAAGATGATTGTGTGAGCCCCGAGTCAACTCAAAATACTGATCCCTGTTCTAGTTAGTGTTTTGTTGGTAAACATACTTCACAACACATGCACACTCACAATAATCTATTTTGTTTTAATTTCTGTAATAATATCTCCAGGTTATCTTTTACATGTACGTAAATTACTGCTGAAATCATGGCCCATTGAAATTTGATCTGAGGGGCCCAATGGCCCATAGCTTTTTTGTGTCAGGCTGAACCCTGTTATATAATCAAGTTGCCCTATCAGCCCACGTTTTCCCCACCCCCTTCTCTCTCTCTTTCTTCCTCTCCGCCCACATCATTGGTTCCTCAGCTCACGTGTTCTGTTCGAGCTGGCTTATGTGCCCTTGGATAGGCACAGCTGCATATCCCAGAAAAAAAATGTAATCAAACAGAAAACACCACACCATCATACCCTCCCTCACCACACACCCACAAAGAACATGCACCTACACGACACTCAGAAAGACTGCCAACATAATGCTTGTGCAGAGAGTAAAGCATGGAATCATTGGAAAGAGATTGGTAACGGTGCAGTGCTTCCTGCAACCAATATACCACAAGGTAATGAAAGCTGCACTTCAGCAAATGAGAGAGAGCTCTTGAATCACCAGTGCCCATGTCCTGCACGGCCCATTGTGCTGATCTGGTCTGGAACAAGCCTCCCCCAAACCTTAAACATGTAAAGCTACAAACTAAACAGCCTGTGACTACCTGACTGAATGATATAACACCTTCAACTTTGTGGATTAGGACTACAGATCCAGGGGTTTCTTTCTCTAATCAAATCAGCCAGCTGCTGTGTTTACAGAAGATTATCACTAACAGTACTAACACACTTCTCGGCCTGTCATCGTCTGTTTCTTCACACACACTAAATACTTCAATTGTTTAAATAATTAATTAATGAGCGAAATTATACAACGCTGTTGACTTGATGTGCCTCCCTTTATTGGCAGTGTTTCCCACAGCTTTTTTTTCAGAGAGTCCTTGGGACTCTCTGGTGCAAAATTTCAAGAGTCCCCTTACAAAATTTGAGAGTCCCCTTACAATTCCTACATTTACCTTGATTTTGATTACCAGCATCACGAACACACAAATACGCCTCAAAGTCAAACAAAGCTTAGTTTTCAATGCAACTTTATTGAAAATTATGAATAGCCATAAAACAAGCAACACAACAAAAGGAATACTGTTCTGATAAATGTTACAAAGGAATCCATCATACGACAATTTACACACATCAATCTGCATGTACTGACAAATTGTCTCTGTAAAAGCAGTTAGTGTTAGAGGGGACTAAGTCGATGACCAGAAGAAAAAAAAATAGACCAAAAAAATCTGTTCAACTGCGTATTACAGACAAGATCATCATTGCCTAGTCTAGGGAAAACTGAAAATGATGATTCAACATTCAACGATTGCATCGTCTTCCGCATTTCTGCGGGTTATCGTTTTTTTGTAGCCATGTGTCGAGCGACATGTTTCAGCTTTTCGGAAGCAAACAAAAAGTCTGCGCATGCGTGTCAGCGCGGTCAGTGGGTAGGGGAGATCACCGCGCTTACTCGGCTCGGGCGCACGATAGCTCAGAGGTGCCAGGATACATAACGGCAGTAAAAAAACAAAAAAAACCACGTTGCGTCCCTTGTGACGCACCTTTTTTTTTTCATGCGTCCTTTTTCACTTTTTGTGCGTCTCTGACGCACACATGTGCGTTTTGGGAAACACTGATTGGTTTAAAAATAAATAAAACCTTACATTATAATATAACAAAAACAAAATGTATAATGACAGAAGGAAAACCTTCACACACACAAATGCTTCAAGTTTCAAAATAATTAAATAATGAACTAAATATACAATGCTTTTGATTTGACAGTACTTAACTTATTGGTATTACTATTAAAATAAATAAAACATAAAAGTTATAACATAAGCGGGGAAAAAAAAGTATAAACTATAAGTATAACGAAAGCAGGAAAACCTGAAAGTTATTTCCTCTGTCATGCCTTACAAAATTATTTCCTCTGTCATGCCGTACAAAATTATTTCCTCTATCGTGCCGTACAAAATTATTTCCTCTATCGTGCCTTACAAAATTATTTCCTGTGTCCTGTGCTGATGCACTCGCTCATTCGCCATATGTAAGTTAAAATCTCAGACAAAATAAACCTTAAACACACTCACCGGAAAACATTTGTTGCTACCGTACAATTCCTCCAATCCACCTGTATTTTATGTCTCTAACAAGTTTCACTAACTGTGCAAACTAAACTGAGTACCGTTAATTTTTGAGAAAGTTGTTTCAAATTGAATTACTGGCTAGTGAGAAATACTGTGGACGCAAATTTTTTTGTGCGAGTCATGTACAGTGTACTTTGTGGGCAAGCTGAAATTTCTGGCTTTCAATGCCCTGGTGCTCGTCATCAAAAGTTAATTATCTCAGGAAATCGCGTGCGCATAGTTTAAATCTTTTTCTAAAAAAACTTTTAAAACACAAATATATCCATGTGTGAGAGAGAGAGAGAGAGAGAGAGAGAGAGAGAGAGAGAGAGAGAGAGAGAGAGAGAGAGACAGAGAGAGAGAGAGAGAGAGAGAGAGAGACAGAATGAACACCCTGGGTTGTTTTCCTGCAGACAAACAAGCTACGGAGCACTGAAGCTGATTTGTCAGTCAGAAAACATAAGAAAAACAGTTACCAAGAAATGGCTTTGATGATGATCTATGACTCAAGTCTTTATTATACTATACATTCATGTGTGAATATGATGCACAGAATTGCATTTTTTTTTTAGATCGGTGCGTTGCATTTATGCACGCATTTTTGTTGTGATGTGCAGTAATTGGGCCATATACCATAAAATTTTAAGATAATAAATCACGTGACAGGGATCAGTTTACTAGCGCGCCCTGCGCCATTGACGCATAAAAATTAAAAATGACCCATCTACAATTCTTGCCAGGGGTCGGAATGGCGATTCGATTTTTGGTACCAGTGCGCCACCACAATAACAGTGCACTGTATTGGAGGCGACAAACGTGTTTTTGCTAAGGCAAGTTCAGCGATTGGCTATGAGGGCCTGGATGTTGATCTTTCAGCCAATAAGAAGTGTTGTACGATTCTTCCAAATAAGAATTTGCTATCGTCTGCGCGTATGTTGTGTCCGTGCAAGGAGGATTTTGTGTTTTTCTTTGTGCCGCTTTGAAAATGCCCAAAAAAAAAAAACAAAAAACAAAAAAAACTAACCTGAGGTAGGACAGTCTACACTGTCGTTTGCTGCTGTTAAACTACAGTCTACCGTCGCTAATCCTACGCAAGATGATTGTGTGAGCCCCGAGTCAAGTCAAAATACTGATCCCTGTTCTGGTTAGTGTTTTGTTGGTAAACATGCTTCACAACACATGCACACTCACAATAATCTATTTTGTTTTAATTTCTGTAATAATATCTCCAGGTTATCTTTTACATGTACGTAAATTACTGCTGAAATCATGGCCCATTGAAATTTGATCTGAGGGGCCCAATGGCCCATAGCTTTTTTGTGTCAGGCTGAACCCTGACGTGAAATCTAGACTAATCCTACTAATTTTTCAGCACAAAATCAAAGATGAAACTGCAGAAAAATCGTAGCTGTGCATCAGCAATGTCTGTAGTTCAATGTAAATTAAATAAAAATCGAAATCTTTCAAATAATTAAAATATTAAAATACTGTTGTTTTCAAACTACCTTTCAGTGTCCTATCCTATCACGTAACTCGAAGGTCATTGGGGCACCACAGATGATCGTTTAACCAGCGTACTCCATCTGTCTCTGTCCACCGCAACTCTCATGGCTTCGCTCAGTGTCAAGACAGTCCATTCTCAAATGTTGTCCTCCCACCTCGTTTCTGCCTCCCTGCACCGTGCATTGCAAGATGGTTTTTGCAAGGTCTGATGCTCTGGTGATGTGGCCATACCATCGGAGGTTCCGTTTCTTCACCACTGTGAGCATGTCATCATGTTGTCCAATTGCTTGTGTGATGGTCTGTCAGACTTCGTCATTACTGATGTGCTGGGTATAGGAAATGTCCACAAGTCTTCTGTATCTCCTCATCTCCATGCTTTGTATTCTTCTGTGATCTGCTGTGAGGGTCCATGTTTCGCAAGCGTATAGGAAGATGGAGATGACAAGGGTGCGCAGAAGCCTTACCTTGGAAGGTAGACCGATGGTCCTGTATTTTCAAATAGGCTTCAACCTCGCCAGGGCAGCAGTTGTTTGTGCGATCCTGGAGAGGACTTCCTGTCGGGACCCATTGTTTGATACAATGGCTCCTAAATATTTGAAGCTATGCACTGTGTTGAGAGAGTGGCTTGGACTTTGATGTCCATGTTGATCCCATTTATGTTGTTGGTCATCATCTTGGTCTTCTCTGCACTTATTTCCATTCCATAGGCTCTAGAGGTGATGTTAAGCCTCTGTACCAGCTGGTACAGAGGCTTTCAGTGTCACCTTAACAATTTCTAATGCAACCCCTTGAAATTTCAAACACAACCCAAGACATGCTTTAGAGTTTTTCCAACACTGATGGTGACAATACAGCCCCCTCTATATGCTTCCTTCACCTTTTCATAAATAAATCATCACGTGTTTCTATCATTCAGCTTGAAGAAACAAGTACGTGAATTCACTGTGATCATTATTACTCACAGATGTGCTTATATATGACAGAAATAAAATTTAACAGCACTTTCAGACTAGTGCGCTAAGTCTTCTGGTCAAATGTATCACTTCTGCAGTGCTATTCATATCCCACACATTGAACTGTGTATCGTGCATTATTACACACAAGCTGGTCCCGTACTGTGCAAAATCAAGGAGGAAATTGTGCACCAAACCATTGATCAACTGATATCCCAGCAATGCTCATTTATAAACACTTCAGCCATGTGCTGGAAACATCCTACACATCCAAGTGACACCATGCCCCTCAAACACCATCCCCCAATGTTCAAAGGTATGTCCTTGTGCTGAGTCAGTGAGTGCGCAACTCTACTTCTCCAGAACTAATTATTACTAGTCTGTCCCAAATGCTGGTTTTTATCAACACAGAAAATTTAAAAAATGGATATATATACTCATGAACACTGCACAGTTTGACACATAAATGTTCAAAAACTTTGTTACAACCTATCTTTTTTCCTCAGAAAACTAATAAGTAATAGTCTAAGGCTGTCAGTCTGAACAAATCACAAGTTGGAAGCTAACTTCTTTGTGCTTGTGTCATCAACAGTGTATTATAACACATCTTTACTGCCAGCTGAATTCAGCTCAATGGGTAGAAACTGGTTAACTAACTCAAGACCACTGGTTACTTCAAATGCAATCTTCAGATTTAGAACTATGATCTTCATATCTTGGACTGTGCTAATCTGTAGTTTCAGTTATAACTAGTTGTAGTAGCCAATGATTATTATGTCAAAGGTAAAGTCTACTGCTATGGGATATTGACCTGCAAGCGACCACTACAATGGCAGTAAACAATGGAAATGAAATGGCATTATGAGTGACAGACAATTAAATTTTTTTTTGACACATTCACCCACTGCATATCTTTTAAAAACTAAACCCATCCCAAGATAGCGCCATGTGAGTGGTGATGCTTAATTAAACACGAAAGATGTGATCGCCTGGTGTGTCTGCTGTATATTATTAGGCCTAATGTAGTAATGATGCTATTGCACTCCAATCCAAGCTCACATAAATGTATACAAATATTTCAAACAGGTTTTGCACTCCATCGTCTATTTAGAAACAGTCCTGTTAAATATAAAGCAGCATTCTTGAAATGGCGACACTTGAGCTGTCAACTAAAGTGAACTAGATTTAGTGAATCATTTTTGGATGATGTCATACATGCTTCCTTGAACTTCCCCCCGAGTGATCCTGACCTAATCATGAATGGATTGTGCATCGCAGGAGTAAATTCTACTTCTGATATGAAGTTTCCAGGTTATCGATAATGAAAGCTTACGACATACTGTAAACAAATTGTCTAAAACCACATGGTTCGCAAAAAGCATGCGTGATTCACCAATGGTTGCTAACCTCCATTATAACGGTCAAATCGCACGAATGCGACTACATACGCAAGCGATCGAAGCGAAAATAAGGGTCATATATATATATATATATGAAAGATAAAAACCTGTGAAAATGAAGTGCTCAAGAAAATAAAACTACTATAACCTACAGAGAAATGTGATCGTAACTGATCAAAACAAAAAAATGCTTGGCTACTTACGCTGCTCTTTTCTTGTCATTCTGGTTTACACGCGGCTTTGCTTTCGCCCTCTTTTTCCGCGCCTGGATGGCAAGAGCTGCGGACAAACAAACAGATATTAGCAAAATCAGAGATTGCAAGACCACAACAAAATCAAAGTACCAATATTTCGTTAATATTTACAAACCTTTTCGAGGAATTTTGGAGCTCATCGTCGTATTTTGCTACATCTGGAGGCTCGTACGCATGCGTAAAGTTGTCTTGGAGCATGCTGGGAAATAACTTCCGAGGAAGTCGTTCAGACAGGCCAAAGAGAAGCGGGACCGCTTAAATTTGTACACTCCCGGACTACTAAAAAAACAAACAAAACAAAAACCAAAACATATTTAATCGTATTCGGTTTCTAAATATTGCGTGCTTTAATTTTTGCTAAAATATCAGCAATACAGACGTTCCATGACATTTCGTTCATGATAAACGGTAAAATCATTCCGTTTACGAAAGACAGTGTACGTTAAAGGTGGGCAACTATGAAAAATAAACATATATTTTGTTAATACACAGTTGCTTCCCCTCTTATTGCCCTTGGACTTTTCCAGTTGATGAAAACTGGTTGTTTCACGCGTTATAGTACACAGGACTCAGAGATCTATCAAAGACCTGAGTATAAATCTGTGTAGGCATAAGCATGGAGGGAGGTGAGGTAGATGGTAGGAAGAAAAATGAGGATAGAAGTGACAGAGTTAGAAATAAAGGGGAAGAGGATTCCAGAAATGAGGCGTAGGAGGAGTGGTCATGGGAAGGAGACTAAAGATATAGGGGAAGGTCAGAGTGGGGGTGAGAGGGGCGTGGATGCTGGACTTCAAGGAGTGTGGCTTGATGGTGGTATGGTGAGTGGGGGGAGAACTGCAGGGGATGTTGGTGGAGGAAGAAAATCTGATAATTTATTAAGATACATGTACACAAACGCAGATTCTTTAGTAAACAAATTACCAGAATTTGAATTATTAGTAAGTGAGAAAAGGTTTGATGTTATTGCTGTACACTGAAGTGATGATGAACAACTTATCTGTAATGAAATGGATACTTTCGTGTTGCCAGGCTACACTTGTATGACAGTGACACAGGGCAGAGGAGTGAGTTTGTTTGTAAAAGAGGGCCTGAATGTCTTCAGGTTATACGAATTAAAGAAGTGTTTAACCCAATTAAGTATTTTATGCAAAGTAACTTTACCCGATAAGGAGTCATATGTATTTGTGGTCTTGTATAGATCACCTAGCTGTACTGGGGAAGAAAACGGGAGGGTAAATGTCTTGATCAATAAGCTTTTTGAAATCCATGGGAGGGAGCGATCGAGTGATTATGACCGGTGATTTTAATTATCCTGAGATTGACTGGGACGTCGAGGTTTCCAAGAAGGGTACTGAGCATCCAGCCAGTGTATTTCTTGAGACGGTACAACAGCAGATTATGACTCAGCATGTGAACGAACCATAGAGCTAGCTTTGCAAAAAGCAAATGTTCTTGATTTGATTTGAACTAATGGTGAATTTGTGTCGTCAGTCGAACTTCTCCCACCCTTAGGTAAGAGCCATCACTTGGTAATGGAGTTTTCTCTTCTTACCGGTGAGAACGCCAGTGCAGGGCTTGACCCTGTAAAATACCGGTTTACGAAGGGCGATTATGAGGGTATGAAGAGGTTTGCACGAAAGCATAAATGGAAGAGAGAATTGATGAGGGTTTGAATGTGAATGAGTGTTGGGATAAGATAAAGAGGATACTGAAATAGGCTAAAGAAAGGTTCATACCAGTGAGAAGGTTTAAACTACATGACGGAGGGGGCAGAAAGACGAATAGTACACCAGATATGCATGGCAATATTAGAAGAAAAAAAAAAGACGAGCATTTAAGATGTATAAGAAATACCCTACTAAAGCTAATTATGATGCCTATGCAAAGTCTCGTAACCAGGTGAAATGGTTGTCTCGTAAGTTGGTGATGGAAAAGGAAATGTATCTGGCAAAAGAAGCTAAAAACAATCCAAAATGTTTTTATCAATATGTTTCGGACAAAACCAAGCCTAGAGAGACTGTCTCTAATCTATTAAAATGCGACGGCACACTGACGAAGACAGACCTCGAGAAAGCAGAGACCCTAAATGAGTTTTTTGCTAGTGTGTTTACACTGGAAGACGAAGAAAATGTGCCGAACTTTGACTGTGATATGAATCTAAAACTGGATGCCATTAGTGTTAGTAAAGAGCATATGAGTAAGGCCCTGTCGCAGATAAAAATTAGCAAGTCACCGGGACCAGATGAAATTAATCCTCGGGTGTTGAAAGAATTAGCGAATGAATTGGCGTTGCCTCTCAAGTTACTTTTTGATAGAACAATAAGGGATGGCGTGATACCTGATGAGTGGAAGGAGGCAGAGGTTAAACCAATCTATGAGAAAGGTGACAAAAGTTATCTGGGAAATTATCGCCCTGTTAGCATCACCTCGGTTGTCTGTAAAATATTTGAGGGATTCGTTAGAGATGCACTGTGCTCTCACTTCGTCGAGAATGGCCTTCTACATATGATCGCGATGACCAGTTTGGCTTTTCCAGGGGTAAGTCATGTGTCACTCAGTTGTTGGTGACAATAAATGACTGGATGTCCTCCTTGGATGAAGGCCACCCAGTCGACGCTGTATATCTTGATCTTAAGAAGGCATTCGATACTGTTCCACATCTCAGACGTTTACAGAAACTAAAAGGGTTATGGCATAAGTGGCAGCCCACTTGCATGGATAAGTATACTTTCCTGACTGACAGGACCCAGTACGTGACCGTTAACGGTAACAGTTTTGACAAAATAAGTGTTACAAGAGGTGTCCCTCGGTCGGGGTAGCGTGTTGGGGCCGACATTATTTATATATTTTATAAATGACACGCCAGAGAAGGTAGAGAGTGACATAAAAAGATATTTGCTGATGACACAAAGGCATATTCAGAAGTTGATGAAAGTGATGAGTCTAAGGAGAGAATACAGCAATGCATTGACAAGTTAATTGAATGGACGGATACGTGGCTACTTAAATTTAACAGTGAAAAATGTAAGGTGTTGCATCTGGGCAAAAATAATCCCCAGCATGAGTATTTTATGAATGATGGTAAAGAAAGGTGTTAGATTGAGACGACTGGTGCCGAGAAGGATCTTGGAGTGACAGTGGATACAGAGCTCAGCTTTGAGAATCACATTGAGAGTACTGTTAAGAAAGCCAACAAAATATCAGCCCTGCTTGTAAGAACTATAAGTAACAAATCCAAGGATATAATTAATGGTCCTCCTCTTTAAGGCTCTTAGGCCTATAGCCTACGTCCCATCTTGGAGTACGCTAACCCCGTCTGCTGGTGCCCATATTTGAGGAGGCATGTTGACTTCATCGAGGGTGTCCAGCGCAGATTCACCAGGAAGATAATTATGTGGAATGTCAGGACTCTCCCACGAGGAGAGACTGAAGCAAAGAGCCTATATAGTTAGTATACAACCTCTCTGAAGTCACTGAGGTTACTTAGTTTAGAGTATAGGAGAGAGCGGGGTGATTTCATCGAAATTATTAAAATTGTGCACAATTTGTATGATCCTTTAACCACTTGTTCTCTTTTAAATTTTAATGACGTTGGTTTAACACGAGGTCACAAATTTAAACTTACTAAAACTTTTAATAATACTCGCAAATTTAATAAGTATTTTACTAATAGAGTGGTAACCCCTTGGATTAACCTGACTGACGAGGCTGTGGATGCTGGATCACTTAATGTGTTCAAGAATAGTCTGGACAAGTTATTTAAGGATAGCATCTACTCCACCAAATTGGAGTCTAAAAAATTCTAAATTGGTAGGCACTGAGGCCAGGGGATTGGGTGATGGGACCCTCATCAAGATCGATTATGCTATGGATTCTTCAATATGGCGTGCTCAGTCTCTCATATTCATGTTGGGCAGCTACGAAAGAGGGAACTTAATAGAAAGAGAACTGAAAAAGGTCCCCGGCACGATGAAAATTGTGCGAATATTGTGCGAATAATAATGATGATTATGTTGGTGATTGGCATGATAATGATGATGATGAGGATGATGATGATGATTATGATGATGATGTTAATGATGATGATGATGACGATAAGAGAGAGAGAGAGAGAGAGAGAGAGAGAGAGAGAGAGAGAGATTATTCTCAGGTAGCGTGCTCAAAAGAAAAAATCCTTAAACTGACAAATATGTTCCAATATGTCGTGGACGCTTTAGGAGTTAAACTTTCGTTCTCTCAGGAAAGGATGGGCCAACGATCTAGAACTTTATCTATTTCACCTCTTGTCTACATGGCACACGCCAATGCTGTATTTTGATCCTATGGATTTAGGCTACAGGCATTGCACGCCATATTGTATTACGAAGGGCTTCTTTTGTGAGGGGAAAAATGTGCTAATTCAAATGAGAAGTGAAAGTAAACCTGAAATACGAAGTGGCCAGCTATTGCAATGTGGTTGTGGGGTTGTGACAGACTTTTCCTTTGCGGTCGATGTCTTCGCCCAGTTGCGTTGAGAGAACCCAATCCAGCAAGCTTTACTACCGGGACGAGAATAATCCCAAACCGTAGTTACCCAGAGCGGATGGCCAAGAACCAAATGTTCACAGCAAAGGCATTCTGGAAAGACATTCGCAGCTTCACCCCAAATTGCATAGTAGCACACACAAGATCGTTTTCAGCAAGTGACGTATCACGTAAAGATAGCTCTGATATAGGTGCACCTAGGAAAAGGAAGACCCAGATATTTGATATTATAAAATGGGGTATGATTGTTCTTTTCTTTAATGTTTTTTCATTTCCATTTTTATGTACTTGTCATATGGACACCCCCACGCACACACATGCACACCCCCACACACACACATATATATATATATATATATATATATATATATATATATATATATATATATATATATATAGAGAGAGAGAGAGAGAGAGAGAGAGAGAGAGAGAGAGAGAGAATTTACTATGTAATAAATTGCAGTCTATAACAAATTTAACATATATAATGTCACACATAAGCAGTACATATTGAAAATTAAATATTGACACCCGTCTGTGTGCAGCCCCATCTGTGATCATTAAGTCATATGGTGAACGTGCTTTGTATTATCAGGGCCCAAAAGGAATTTGGAGTAAACTGCCTGTTTGTTTTAGACAGTCATCTTCAATTCAGTTATTTAAATCCTTATATTTTCCTTCCACTTATTGAAATGAATCAAACAGATCTGCAAAGTCATACTCATTGTTCAAATGTGTATATGAGTGCACCGGTGTGTGTGTGTGTGTGTGTGTGTTAAATTATAGTTAGAGTTGTTCCGTATTCATGTAAGCGCTTAGTGCTAAGTCTAGATTAGGTGCAATAAATATTAATAATAATAACATTGCATCATTTAAGTTTCTGTGAAGAATAAAATAGGTTAAGAAAGGAGACTTAAACTAAATGTAAAAACGTGTTAAAACAAAACATAACATAGGTAATAGTGAGATAAATCAGTAGACTTTCAAGGTGGTCAGACAAAACACTTGTAACCATTTTGTTTCAGGCCTAATGACTGTGGGGATCACAGCAACAGTCAGGTATGACATTTTACACTATAATGGTTTTAGAATAAACAGAGGCTCTAGTGTTTTACCAGTGTGCATTTGAGTGTTCTTTTGGCTTTTTGTTTCCCCTCTTTTACAGTTAGGTATGACCAGACCAGGCATTTCCATTCAGTAGACTCCATAGTGATTGTCATATAAAGTTTAGAATGTAGAAGAGGAACTAATATTAATAACATGGTGTTCCCAATGAAACTTTTCTGTCAAAGTAGCCAGTATTACATACACTGCCTTAGTCTTTGAAGGTAAAGTGACAATCTTTCTGGAATATTCCTTCACTATATACAGGGTGGAGAATTTTCCGCGGATTTCCGCGGAAGGCATTTGCATTTCCGAGAAAAAAATATTGAGTTCCGAGTGTGAGAAGCTGAGGGGCTACCCTTTACTGGGCATAGCGGCCAAAAGCGGCCGAAGGTCTAAACAGGCAAAACGTCCAAAAGCGTCCGTATCAACCATGTGGTTATATTCTCTTCATCTTCATCTTCATCTTCATCCATTAGACGGCCTCAATCATCAGGTTGATTACTCTGCCGTACTGAACGGGGTTTGCGTAGGGAAAAGAAAAAAAAATTGATAGAAAGTGACAGACCTAAGACAGATGAGAATGAAATCTGCACTAAAAGGACACCTACTCTAAGTGGGTTTTACTTGCAGGGTACTACTTTTCCCTCTTCGCTCCAGGGAGCTAGCAAGTCCCAGTATGTCCTAACACAAAACTGGCCCCCCCCCCCAAAAAAAAAAAAAAAAAAATTGGGGAAAGAGATGGGGATGGGGACAATCTGAGCCTACCTACTCTATTTAACCTCTGGAAAACTATTTATAGTTGTGGCACTCGTGACTTAAAGGAGTCAAGAATATCAGCTGTCACTGTTGTTTTGGGCAGCTCGTTCCAGTCCTTGATGGTGTTGGGAAGGAAGCGTTGTTTGAAAGATTGCGAGACTTCCGGCAATTGACTTCCGGTTTATTCTGTTGTGAAAACATTCGACTGCATTTCCACAAGTTTTCTCTGTGAGGCGTTCGTTTTTTCAATTTTTTTTTTTGAATTTTCTTGTGTGTGTGTCTAACATGGATGGTTTGGATTCTTCGACTGATGAAGGGGAGTTTACAGGCTTCCATTTATCAGACATTAAAGTGAGAGAAATGGACTTGGAGTCGGAGGAAGAGATCGGTACCGACATTAGACAATTAGTGTCAGTAGTGTGCATGCATACGATCTTTCAGACTGGCAGGAAAGTGAAGAAGAGGAGGGGGCTTGTTTGAACTTTTTAAAACTTTTTTTTATACATGGAGTAATAAAAAACAAGACATTACAAGAGAAGTATAAAAATTTAGATAAGAGAATTTATTTCTGTTCATTTTGCATTTTATTTCATTTAAATCTATACACTAGTCACTAATACCTAAGATGTGGTGTTTTTACTAACGTACCCCTAAATATCTCTAAAATTATAAAAATTCTTGCCTGTTTACAGCTAAAAAAATAGACAAACGTGTGCCCAGTAAAATTGGAAATGTGTGTGTAACAGTGGTGGACCTCAAACTTTGTTAGGCCTACAAATCAAGATTCTTAACTTTTTTGAAAGACATGTGCATAAAACATTCTTTTGTTGTTGTTGTTGTTTCTATTCATGTTTACTTTGTGCTTTTTCTTTCAGGAGAGGCCCTAAATTACTTTCAAAATTGCATACATTCATTTTCTTCCAGGGGGTGAATACCGGGGCTTGGCCCCTGGGCCTCGGCCGGATTTAAGAGATTTCTTGATTCAGTTGTTCTCCACCCTGTATATAAGAAGACCGCAGTTGGTTGAGGACAGTGTTCCCCATATATTTGAAGTTTCAATGGGTTCTGTTTCTATGGCCATTGCCTGGCTTCCCATATAACATGTATGGTGTGGGTGTGTGTATGGGTGTTTTATCTTGGTTCTGATACATATTCTTTGTATCTTAACTGGCCATAAAATTATTTGACTTGACTTGATATAATGGAGGAATGTATTCCAGGAAAACTGGCACCTGACCTTGAAAGTGTAAGGGAGTGGGGTTCTGTCAGCTTTGATCTTCATTGTTCATTGTGAGAAATCTTCATTGTTTGTTATGAGAAATCTTCATTGTTCATTGTGAGATATCTTCATTGTTCATTGTGAGATATCTTCATTGTTCATTGTGAGATATCTTCATTGTTCATTGTGAGATATCTTCATTGTTCATTGTGAGATATCTTTATTGTGCATTGTGAGATATCTTCATTGTTCATTGTGAGAAATCTTCATTGTTTGTTATGAGAAATCTTCATTGTGAGAAATCTTCATTGCTCATTGTGAGATATCTTCATTGTTCATTGTGAGATATCTTCATTGTTCATTGTGAGATATCTTCATTGTTCATTGTGAGATATCTTTATTGTTCATTGTGAGATATCTTCATTGTGAACACCAAGTTATTAGCTCATTTTCTAAATGATCATCCAGTGTTTGCAAAGGTTAAACTTTTCTACATGATCATCCAGTGTTTGCAAAGGTTAAACCTTTCTACATGATCATCCAGTGTTTGCAAAGGTTAAACTTTTCTACATGATCATCCAATGTTTGCAAAGGTTAAACTTTTCTACATGATCATCCAGTGTTTGCAAAGGTTAAACTTTTACATGATCATCCAGTGTTTGCAAAGGTTAAACTTTTCTACATGATCATCCAGTGTTTGCAAAGGTTAAACTTTTCTACATGATCATCCAGTGTTTGCAAAGGTTAAACTTTTCTACATGATCATCCAGTGTTTGCAAAGGTTAAACTTTTCTACATGATCATCCAGTGTTTGCAAAGGTTAAACTTTTCTACATGATCATCCAGTGTTTGCAAAGGTTAAACTTTTCTACATGATCATCCAGTGTTTGCAAAGGTTAAACTTTTCTACATGATCATCCAGTGTTTGCAAAGGTTAAACTTTTCTACATGATCATCTAGTGTTTGCAAAGGTTAAACTTTTCTACATGATCATCTGGACAGCAAAGGTTAAACTTTTCTACATGATCATCCAGTGTTTGCAAAGGTTAAACTTTTCTACATGATCATCCAGTGTTTGCAAAGGTTAAACTTTTATTCAAAGTTTAGAACGTTTCGATTGCGCTCAGTGGTCTAGGCGTCAGACTTTGTGCCCAAGAGCTGCAAGTGGGCGCCTCAGGCATCTTGAGTTTAGATCCTGTATCAGCCAGCGCCTTGAGAAACTTGAGCCAGAAAAGCGCTTCATAAAAGTGATTAAATAAATATATCCATCAATCATATGTCCGCTTTCTCAATGGCCATGCTAAGGTCTATCATTCTCTTAAAACGTTGAATCTTTAAATTGGCTACACGGGTTTTGATACTTTTCAGTTTGCAGCAAACAGTCAAAAAAAACAAAAAAACAGCCCACTTATGAAACATTCTAAAGTGTATAGAAAAGTGTAGTCTTTCCCCCTTTACCTCCCTTGCTACTTTCTAAAATCAATAGAAAAGTAATGTAGTGGCAGTAACAATCAGGACATAGTTTAATTTTGTAATACATGTACCACTATCCTCCTCCCCCAGGGGGTGAGAGGTGGGTAATGTTATGGGCAGGAGATAGTTTCCCTTCTTATGCTGTGGAAATGTCTTTTTTAAAAAGCTGAATGGTGTAGCCATGGTTGTAATGTTTGGTTGGCTGTGACAGCATGACCGTGATGTGGTGGGAACTTCACTTGTTGAAACGCAACATGACCAGCGTCACTGCAGCATACGACCCCAAGACAGAAGATCTGGACCATTCATTTCGCTTCAAAAATGACCACTTTGTTTTCACTGAGGATTGTGGTATTCTGGGTATCTATCTATCTATCTATCTATCTATCTATCTATCTATCTATCTATCTATCTATCTATCTATCTATCTATCTATCTATCTATCTGTTTTTTTTTCAAATAGACCTTTTTGATCCTGAAAAGATACTGTTGCCTGTGCTGGCATGTTTGCATGTGTACATGCACTGGGAAGTGCCATGATGTATGCTATTCTGTGTACAAGTACTTCAACTCACGGCCAATCATTCCGTGGCAGTCCATTGGTCGGTCAGTTGGTCTGACTGTCAGTCCAAATTTCACTTTAATACAAATTCCAAACATCTTTATTTGCATTGCATTATCTCTAGAATGACTTGAGCGATTTTGATTGGTTTTCTTGTGCAGGCACTTTACTAGTACAGTGGAACCTCTCACAACGACCCCCCTCTATAACGACTCCCCCGCTACAACGACCCATTTTATTTTAACCGATGTATTTCCTTATATTGCTGTCATCAGTATAGCGACTCCCTCGCTATAACGTCTAACGACCGATCTTTGCAGACCGTACAGCGACTTTTTCGGCATGACTGCACAATAAAAACTGTCTACGATCTTATCTTGTTCAGCACAGTCAGACAGGTACCTATATGTGACACGCCAGCCGATAAAGTAATCTTCTATAAGTTTGACGTCATCTTGTAACGTCACATTCTAGATTCTACTCGTTTGGGGTTTGCATTTCACTTTATTCACATCACGAGCGCGGCACTGAGAAGAAGCAAAGAAAGCGTGATGGGATGATGGAGTCTACAAAGAAAAGAAAATTTTTATCTCTGGAAGATCGAGTTAATGTTGTAAACAGACACAAAAAAGGAGAGACTGCCATTGCGATCGCAAAGAGTCTTAAAGTTGGAAAAACACAAATTCAAGGAATTATCCGAGACAAAGATGACATTCTTAAAAGGTGGGAAAGTGGTGATAATGCCGATTGTACGCGATCAAAACGGAGGAAGACAACATACTCGGAAGTAAATGAGAAAGTTTGGGATTGGTTTCTGGATGCTAGAAGAAAGAATATTCCGATCACTGGCAAATTGATTCAAGAAAAGGCCATTATGCTCTCTGTAAAGACCCCTCTCTATAAAGACCCCTCTCTATAAAGACCGATTTTTGTCAACATTTTCAAGGTCGTTGTAGAGAGGTTCCACTGTACTGCTGCTACTCAGCCTTTTTTTTTATCACAGTTAGCTCATTGGTGTATGCCATGTATCCCAATGTCAGGCAATAACATTGCAGCCTGTACAGAAAGTGCTTCAAAGGCAGTTAATTGCCTGGCGTACAAACAAATTACACATTATTTTTAAAAACTTGAGACACTGTGCTTCTACTCCTTTGGATGGAGAGTCTTTTTTTTTTAACCCTTTTAAAAATTCTGGTTTTCAGCAATATGTGGAGTATCTGGAAATACATTTGAATGGCTTGCCATCTTTTTGTTTTTAACTTGTGATCAGAAAGTCCAGTGAAGATGGTGTTTCCGTGGATACAGTCCAAGAGTCATGACCCGTTTGTTCTGTTGAAGTTATGCCAATCTGAAAATCCCAAAGTGCGGCAGATCGGCATTGAGGCACTGACTGAGAAAACCCTGTGGGAAGGTAGGCATTGCTCTCTTAAGTCAAATGCTGTCAGAGTAGACACTGCACTCTTAAGTCAAATGCTGTCAAAGTAGACACAGCACTCTTAAGTCAAATGCTGTCAAAGTAGACACTGCACTCTTAAGTCAAATGCTGTCAAAGTAGGCACTGCACTCTTAAGTCAAATGCTGTCAGAGTAGACACTGCACTCTTAAGTCAAATGCTGTCAAAGTAGACACTGCACTCTTAAGTCAAATGCTGTCAAAGTAGACACTGCACTCTTAAGTCAAATGCTGTCAAAGTAGACACTGCACTCTTAAGTCAAATGCTGTCAAAGTAGGCACTGCACTCTTAAGTCAAATGCTGTCAAAGTAGACACTGCACTCTTAAGTCAAATGCTGTCAAAGTAGACACTGCACTCTTAAGTCAAATGCTGTCAAAGTAGACACTGCACTCTTAAGTCAAATGCTGTCAAAGTAGACACTGCACTCTTAAGTCAAATGCTGTCAGAGTAGACACTGCACTCTTAAGTCAAATGCTGTCAGAGTAGACACTGCACTCTCATGTCAAATGCTTTCAAGGTAGGCACTGCAACTGTCATGTCAAATGCTGTCAAAGTAGACACTGCACTCTTAAGTCAGATGCTTTCAAGGTAGGCACTGCACTCTCATGCCAAATGCTGTCAAAGTAGACACTGCACTCTCATGTCAAATGCTTTCAAGGTAGGCACTGCAACTCTCATGTCAAATGCTGTCAAAGTAGACACTGCACTCTCATGGCAAATGCTGTCAAAGTAGACACTGCACTCTCATGTCAAATGCTTTCAAGGTAGGCACTGCAACTCATGTCAAATGCTGTCAAGGTAGGCACTGCAACTCTCATGTCAAATGCTGTCAAAGTAGACACTGCACTCTCATGTCAAATGCTTTCAAGGTATGCACTGCAACTCTCATGTGAAATGCTTTCAAGGTATGCACTGCAACTCTAATGTCAAATGCTTTCAAGGTAGACACTGCACTCTCATGTCAAATGCTTTCAAGGTAGGCTTCTTCTTTTCATTCTCCTCCTCCTCCTCCATTCAATTTTTTTGATTGCACGCTATAGACAAAGCATGTAAACTGTACAGAGATATTTGAAGATGACGCTGCAGAAACGTTCAGTCCTATGCATCCCAAGAATAAGGTCAGTTTTGATTCCACCTCTTGAAATGGTAATTACTTATAAGTGTGAACTTTTTAACAAGGTATGAATAGTCCTTAGTTGTGGCTTTTGCATACAAACCTGTGAGAAATAGTTTTGGAATCAAGGCGAAAATTTTCAGATTGTCGATGTCTGGATGCTTTGACCAAAAGGAACTTAATGATTGTGATCTCAGCTCATTGTTAACAAGGAGGGGGGGGGGGTGGGGGGGGGGGGGCAGAAGAGCTTGCTAGCTTATGGCACGCCTTCAGTACAAAACCACTATCAATGACTGTGCTGATGTGTACAGACTACCAGTATCGCTACATAGCACAGGCAGCGGACTATAGGACACTGATAGGACTCAGCAGGACAGAGGGTGCTGATCGGAGATTCTTCCTCCCTCCCCCAAAACTGGCCGATTCTGATGTGAGTTATGGAGATTGTGAACATGATGATGATGATGATGATGATGATGATGATGATGATGATGATGATGATGATGATGGCGGTGGTGGTGGTAGTGGTAATGGTGGTGGAGGTGGTAGCAATGCCTATGATGGGTGATACAGAGAGAACTGACCCATAGTTCTTCTTCCTCACCCTCTCACCCAAAGTAGCCAACATTTATGTGAGTTGGATGAAGATGATACTGGTGATGATGAGGATGACTATATAGAGAAGTCAGTTCTACATAGTGAGTTCTTGTTTTGCCTAATTTTACTGTGCTATAAGTAAAATGGCTAATTGAAGTGTGTAAAATTCGCCAAAGAATCAATTTGACTAAACAGCAGCAGCTCATGCAGAATCTTGATTTGAAGTAAGCACCACTTCTTTGCACATTATATGATGATTCACTTTGATGTGAAATACAAGTTGAAGTCACACTAGAAGATAATGATGTTAATTGAGGAATAGGTATGACACTTATTGTAGAAATGTTTTATCATAATGTTTTTTTTTTTTAAACTGGATTCAATGCATTAAAGTCCACTGGGATTGAAGGTGAGTTTAGTCATGTGTGTAACATTGTGTTCAGATAGCAGTGGTAGAGGAGCTGGCATCAGTGTTGCTGACTATGGAACACCACAACGACGTCAACAACCTGTCCAAAACCAAAATCAACAGCCACTCTGCCAGCGCCACAGCCCTGGCACTTATTCAGGACAAACACGGACCTACTGACGAGGACAAGGTACTACACATTAGCCTTGGTCGGAAAATGCTACAGCAGATTTCTGTGCTTTATGTGCACACCCTGTAGCATAATAATTAATACTAATAGTAATAATAATAATAATAACTGAACATTTTGTGTGCCTATCCAAAGGCTCTAGGCACATTGTGTTAACATCAAAGCTTAAAACCAGTCACAAGCATGCCTTCACTCATACTGAAGAAGATTTGCACACTAAATGGTCAAACGGATAACCAGTTCATGCGAGTATTAATTATTACAGCATTAACAGTTATATGATAAACAAAATAATACGTATATATCACTGCTCCATTGAATAGAGTTTAAACAAAATGTTGGTATAAAGAGCCAATGAGGTTTAATAACAAGAAGCAAACAAGCCATACACTATATGCAAAATGTATGTTAGTATGTGTCATTTTTTTTATTTTTTTTTACGGTTCTGAGAGATACTTTTGTGCTATTTAAAACTTTGCTACAGATTTATTTTCAGTTGATTACAAGTTTTACACTGAAAAGGTGAATCTATATAGTACCCAATTGTATTATCCCATTTTCCATGTTGCGGTGTTTGCATAATGTGCTTGCATTACAAAGACTGTTTTGCAGAGATGGTTTTGGGGCTTTGAAGGGTCTTCAACGGACGTGGTATCTGTGGATGGAAGGATGCCTGACGATCAGCTTCTGCTGGAGATACTGTATGCTATCAGCAAGCTGTGCTGTGTAGGTGAACTTAAACTCCTCATTGTTCTTTGCACTAGGCGTGCTGTTGTACAATGACTATTAGCTATCATTATAGGAGGGCCCGATATAGATCGAGAGGCCCACGGTGGCCTGTCGCCTGACACTACATCAGCGAGCTGAGCTGACATAAGAAGACATGTAATCAAGGGCCAGTCAATGGCCGTTATGGGTTTGTCTGGTCACTGTGAAGTAAAATAAGAGATCAGCAATGACATTGTACCACTGAAAGGATCACAGTACACGTTGTTTCATGCAAACACAGCACTTTGTATGAAAGTTATAAGCTGTGTTGAATGGAGAGTTACTTTTCAACCACTAGGTGGTGCCTCCTACCATGACTGTGTGTGTACTGTGTGTTCAGGTGTCTGCACAGGCGTTCCTATTTGTGAAGAAGCAAGGGCTGGCAGTTCTACAGAGACTGATGGAGCAGTTTGACAACACTGAAACTTTTATTGCCGTGGCGGTGGTTTTGGGCAACCTGGCGCTCTACCCTGGTCTTCATGAGGAGATCGTTGACACAGGTGATTGTGGTGTGAGGTTACCAACAGATTGGGATACAATATCAAAGGGGAATAACAGATTGTTGTCGGTTGATGATGAAGATGGTGATGATGATGATGATGATGGTAATGATCAAGATAACGATGATGGTGATGAGGATGATGATGGTAATGATCAACATAACGATGATGGTGATGAGGATGATGGTGAAGATGATGTTGCTGTGTCACTGCCAGGCTGGCTTGGTGTACTGAAGGAGTGGTCAGAGAGTTCCAACACTCAGTTAGCCACAGCAGCAGCTCGTTGTCTGGCCAACATGGACACCGACTTTGACACGGAGGTTTTGGAGGACGGCATGCTCATTCTCTACCCACTGAAGCGCAGCAAGTATGTGCACAATCGTGAAGTTATATCTGGTTTTTTCTTTTGTTTTCTTGAACGCTAAACGCAGATGTAATTTAAAAAAAAAGTAAAGTACTTATTCCATATGCACAAAACTGAGCTTCATTACATGATAGACAGCCCACCAATTTGTACCTTGGGTCCTATGGTAGCAGCAACAAGCCTTACATTCTCTTGACTACTGTACCATTATAATGGCTCTTCAGTGCATGAATTGAGAATATATATATATATATATATATATATATATATATATATATGTGTGTGTTTGTGCGCACGTGCAAATGCATAATGAGTTTCATTTGTGTGTGCAGAAAGAAGTACCATGCAGACATTGTGTTTGTGCACGGTTTATTGGGAGGGGCAGTGAAGACGTGGCGGCAGTTGGACAGAATAGCCACTGACAATGACTGCGGCTATTCCGACTGCTGGCCCAAGGTTGGCCTCTGATTGATCGTAACCTAACATTGGAACGTTGATTTGCTGGGGTACAGTATGAAGAAGGGACATTTGGAAGAGAGTTCAGAGAAAGTCTATAATTGCATTTGCTTACACACACTGACTCAACTAAAGCTTTTAGGTTTTGAAGCTAGTTCAGCCAAGCTAGCTATAAATAGCTTCGCCGGTGCTCTTCTTTCCTTGCCTTTCACTGAAAAGGAGGGTGTAGGCAAGCTATAAATAGCCCGCAGCCAATAAAATGTGGGAGAACCTAAGAGTGCTGCTCACATAGGCATTGAGCTGCTGTGTACATGGTAAGGGAGATGGATAGATATTCAGTGCTTATAGGGTCCAGCGGACTGCCAAGAGCCGAATCAGGACCACCGGTAAGGGAGAGAGAGTCGGAGAAGTGAGAGAGAGTCAGAGAAGAAAGAAAGATCAGAGCACACTGTAATCTTATTTAGATATAGAATGATGGAGTGAGAGGCATAGAAAGAAACAGATTACCGAATAGCCATCTATATTGCTAGTACTTCTTGGTAATACTAATTGAAGTGTTACACAGCCAAGCATATGTGTTGCATAATTTTTACTTTTGCCTTATTAAACAAGCCAAACAAAGTCAGTTTGTGAACCATTCATTTCGACAAAGAAAGCATTTGTGCACTTGACTGCATCACACACTTCTTTGAATGTCAGACAAAGAAACATAACCAGTTCAGATCAACATTGACTTGGCACCTTTTGAGGGTTCAGTTTGTCTGTGACAAACACAATTCTGATGCAGTAAAGAAAGTGAAGTGACGCTTTCAGGAGAATTCATTTTTTATATGTTAAGTTTTACAATGGGTTTTTGTAGCGATCCATTTGTTGCCATGAACAAGAAGTGAAGATCTTAAACAGCGTCTTCTGTACTTCTGTTGTTTTGTTTTTTATGTCAGGACTGGCTGGCAGAGGACTGCCCGCATGTTCGTATCATCAGCGTCCATTATGACACCAGTCTCAGTTCTTGGACAACCTGTGCTGATGATAAATACAGGTATCTTTTCTTTCTTCTTGCCAAGACTTGAGACTTTATGTTTATCTTGTGACAGGGTTATGTCAGCTTCCATCAAACTCTTGATTGGAGGACAACGAAACTGTTTGTCGCATAAAATAATGTAAGCAGCACAGCACAGATTTTGCAATCCATCTAGCTTGATTGTTCAGAAACTCTTTCTTTGTGTTTCACCCTCTGCCTTGTTGAACAAGCAGCTGGAAAGTACGTTTGCTGCACATTTCCCTTCGCATGCCGTAACTCCAGATTAAACTTCTAGGAAAAACTGATTGCACATGGTCAGTGAGCAATTTTATCCGCGTGACTGCAAGATGTACTTTCCTATGACCGGCAGCAGGCTTTAGGTCCAGCCCTGTATTAGCAAAACATGTATTTAATAATAATAATAATAATGGATGCTACATAGGCAAATTCCCCAAATTAACTAATCAGGCTCAAAACGGGACGATCTATACCAACATACACGCTTTCATGTTTCACCCACTCTCACACACACACAGCAAACAAACGTTCATCACTCAAACATGTGGTGTAAAGGCAGGGAGATCGCTATTAGAAGATGGAAAGAAAATAGAATGTTATTTTTGATTTTTAGATTGACTGCCTCCAATAGCAATATTGAAGGAAAGGAGGAAACCGGAGTACCCAGAGAAAACTCTCGATGACCTGGACCGGCGTGCATGAACGAACTTAAAAGCCGACTTAGACTTAACGCTTCACTGAAACATGCTACTTAAGTCTAAGTCAGCTTTTAAGTTCGTTCATGCACGCCAGCCCTGAATACTTGTAACTAAGTCATATAAGTTTCTCTCATTTGCTGGAATCGAACCCACGACCTTCGCATAGGAAGCCAGCTCACTGTCCACCGAGCAAGCAGGAAACGTACACCCTTGTCCTGTAGCATTTGTGGGTTTGATGCCAGCCACGAAAGGTCATGGTTGCTTGGAGATGGGCATGAGGTGCGTAGATTTTGCAGTCATGAGTGGCATTTGGACCGAAGGTAATCCTGTCAGTTCCACCCTTAATGTAGCTGTGGGGTGTAAACCAGGTTAAAGGGACGTAACAGCCGCTAAATCGCCCAACACTGAGCCACATTTGGACGGGAGATAATCCTGTCAGGTTAACCCTGCGGTAGCAAGCAGCTGAGTGCACCCTTGGGGATGTTTTGATTGTTGGTGATGGTGGTGATGTATTTATTTTTGTGTGAGTTGTTTTTTGTTTTGTTTTTTTTTGTAGATGCACACTGGAGGGGCGGGGCAGAGAGCTGTTGGAAAAACTCCATCATGCTGGCGTGGGAAAGAGACCCATTATCTGGGTTGGCCATTCCATGGGAGGTCTGTCAGTTCTGTTACCTCACTTTTCTGCTTCAATAAAATAAATATTATCTAAATCTGGCAAAAAAATGAACATGAAAAAGAATGTACACAGCCATTTTTTTTGGATATTTTGTTTGCTTTGACAGCCTTTATCTGCATTCTTCAGCCCTTCTGGGGTTGAGAATCCAGACCAACGACTTCTGCTCTATGGCGTATAGTTGGTTGTATCTATTGCAGATATTTCTCTTGAACCGTAAGGAAAAACTAGTGGCTCTATTCTGCACTTGTAGAGAGGACCCTGAACATACATTTTGAAGTGATCAGTACCCGTAGGCATTGTTGACAACTAACTTAAAAGCAGGGAAAACTTTCTCTCATCTTTAATACATGTTTACATTGAAATAATGAAACCAGGGCAAGGATTACATTATCTCGTGACTTCATGTTGCTTTTCATATTGTTGGAATAATTGTAGAAATTATTTGTTTGAATCATTCGTGTATTTCTAGTTCTTTTGGAATCATTTTTTTTATCTGTAGTTTTTCAATCATTTAGGTTCCTTATTTTTAAATCATTGATGTATCTGTGGTTATCGTTGAATCATTTATGTTTCAGTAGTTGTCCTTGAATAATGTATGTATTTATAGTTGTGTTGTGTGCTTTCAGGCCTTCTGATCAAGCAGATGTTGGATTTGGCCAACACAAAGCCATTCTCCGGCATGAAGGACAAGACTTGTGGCGTGCTGCTGTATGCCGTGCCACACAGGGGCCTGTCCATCGCCGCTCTCACCAGTCAGATACACTACATCCTCTACCCTTCCATCGAGGTTCAGGAACTCAGGAAAGGTCAGGCTCTGCCCACATTTTCAGTATTGTCAATCTTTATGGGGAAGTTTTCACTGGGACACTGGAGTTTTCAGTGCTGTCATCTAAGTTATTGTGTTAAGTTCATATGATAGCCAGAGCTATTGACTGAATCTTGATGGAAAAACAGGCCTAAACATGTACTATTTAAGACCTGTGCACTGCTTTGGCTACTTTAACATAATAATCCAATTTAATTTTCTCTCAATTGGTTTAGCTCAATTGATTGTTCACGTTAACAGGTAAGGTTTTGTTTTCTACGGTCAGTATATTATGACTAAGAAATTGGCGTCATGTTTTTGTAGACTTTGCAGTATCCAAATTTTTGTATGGAATCATGGGGCAGTCCCAATGGAACCATTCATTTAAGTTCGAATTCTTCTTCACCTGTAAAAAAAATTGTTACTGTTTTCTTGTGCTAAAAAAAATTACCCAACATTTTGCATAATGACCTTTCTCACACTGAGCATGCTACCATAGTTGGAATATTTTAATGCCATAAGAGATGAAGAAGATGATGTAGTCTTGTAGAGCTGAGGTCACCACATGCTCATTGCACACGAAATGAACAAAAACAAAATGGTAATAATGAAGTCAGGGTCAAAATCCAAATCTTCTCTTTCATTTTCCTTGCTTTACAGACTCCGCTCACCTCAGGAGGATTCACGCACACTTCAAGGAGTTCATCGAGGATAATGGCATTCCTTGCCTGAGTTTTGGTGAGACGCTCAAGACAAAATTCCGCAAGACTCTGCCCAAAATACTTCTGGTGCCACAAGATTCCAGTGGTCAGTAGCTGAGGGGCACTATATTATTGATGACGATGATGATTGATTGAAGATGATTGATGATTGTTGTATAGCCCCCAAATTAAGGTGTTCATACTCAAGTTACATTTCAAGTTGTCCAAGAAGCAAATTTAAGACAAGAGTTGACATTATGAATACAGAGAAAACGGACCAAAAGTGACAGTTCTTTGCAGTTTTGTCACATGCTTAACTAATGGAACTTTGCATATTTTATAACTAAGGTAGGATGTGGAATGAGTTTTAATTTCACATTCTTTGTTATTATTTGTATTACTTTCAACACAGTTGTCAGAAGTGTTTACTTTTATTGGCATTAGGACAATAAAAGTTCTTGTTCTTTGCATCTTCTGACATTGCTTCTGAAATTGGCAGTACTTATTAACTTGCGCTTGTCGTTAGGTCTAAAATCACTGATGCATACAGACCTTGACTGAAATAAATGAACGCTGGTCATGATTTTCTGTAGTTCTGTTTAAATTGAGGGTTAGGGGTAGTTGTGTGTTTGCTGTTTGTATTATATTATATTATATTATATTATATTAATATATTATATTGTATTATTTTATATTATACTGTACGTTGCTTTCTTGTGTTTCAGACCCCAGTATTGGGGAGTTCTGCCCGATGCCTTTGGACCATGTCAGCATCTGTAAGCCGGAGAATCGCGACAGTCTCATCTATCAGAAGTCCCTTGCCTTCATCCATCGTGCCCTCATCTTTTCCTACATCCACAGGCTACGACAGGCAATGTCCGAATCTTTTGAGGCTTTGGACTGACTGCTGCAGCAGTGTGGTGTATCCGTGCAAACATTATTGTCCGATGTGTTTTGCGGAATCTTTGCATATAACTGCTGCAGTTGCCTTGCTGTTATAAGCGACAGTGCCACTGTCTTAATACGCCAATACATCGTCATTGCCAATTGTGGGAAACCAATTTTTTTTTTTTTTTTAAAGATGATCAGTCACTGCAATGTGATGTTAGTAGTACTGTAGGAAACGGCACAACATTATTGCTTGTGTGTTCTTCTATCCTCTACGTGGACGTTAATGCAGCATAGTCTCCGTGCCAAAGTTTGACAGTATTCCGTGGGTTTTAAGACCGCATACGGTGGTGGTTCATTGCACCAAAAGCAGCATCTGGTCTCTCACAGATTGTTACTGTTACCTGCCATTACTCTTCTTTTAGTTCTGATTCTGTTGTGATCCGTGACTTGCTCTCTTACCTCAGCTGTTGACTGCCAGTGTGTGTTTCTATAATTGTGTCAATACGTGTACTGATGTGTGTGAGCATTTGAAAGACTCTACCTGTTGACTATGAAGTAAGAGGGGAGAGGGCGATGGGGGGGGGGGGGGGGGGGGGAGGGGGAATCACCTTTGAACTATTACAAACTTTATGAGATGCAACACACAACATTTATTTTCAACCGGTTTTTCTCTACTGTTATTTTGCTACAGCTGCAGGCAGTCTGCGTATGTGGTCAAACCGATTGAAAAAAACCCACCAGTTTGAACGCTTATTGTAAAGCTTTGTAGAATATAACAGAACTGAATTTCTGTCTATTCATTCGGATGAGAGTATAAACTGAGGTCTAGTCCGTGTACGCACGCATTACAACGCATGTACTTTAAAGATCCTGACGCTCATGTTGTAGACAGGAGTGCTGGCTGTACAAATACATCCAGCACGCACTAGGTCCCTTCTGCCCATCCTCGGTCATCCAGGATTGTGCTCAGTCAGCTGGGTGTCGGACGATGCGCCCAAAGAGGCTGCAAGGGGCGTCTCGGGCGGCTTGTGTTAGACAGTGTAGCGGTCAGCGTCTTGAGCAGCTCTTGAACTGGAAAAGCGCTATATAAAAGTGATTAAATAAATCATAAAATAAATTAATTTCTTTTGGTTTCTGGCCTTGGCACACTGTAGTGTGTGAACATAAAGGTTCCTTGTAGTACAGCATTGGTGAAAACGGCGTCTGTGTGGCGTGTCACACCGACTGACTGCCATCAATGCTGTTATACTTATACTATAATAGCAGTATTATAGACCTTGTCAGGCTGTGGTTGCACTGTGTGTGTGTGTATGATAACAGGCTGGCGATGTCTGTCAAAACTGAAAACCTACTATAAGGCCCAACAAAATTAGGTCTGTTTACGGTAACATAGGAGAAAAAAATAGAATCAGTAGGTCCGATATTTTATTTTATTTTTTTTTTGTAAAACCTTTTTCACCTTGGGTGCAATTTTTTTTTCAATTTTTTTTCCAGATGATTTTTGGCCTAATTGATTTGAGTATCTGAAAGGGTGTTTTGTGATCATTTGTTTTCCTAATGATATATATTATATGCAGCACACTCCCAAATGTGCAGTTATTGCCAGCTGAGTGTCCTGTTATACACCAAAGGCAGGAATCCAGATCCAGGTCCTGCTTTTGCCATACACTTTTTTTTTTTTTGGCCTTACATGTCTGTTAATATGGCATGGAGCAGCAACTATACAAATGGAGTGGATTTGGATTTTTTATATTGGTTTTTGTTGCAATATTTATTTTTTGAAATATTTTATTTGGAGCTCTGTAAGCCATAAATCAATTTAGTAATGTAAATTAACTTTTTATTGATAGGACAAGGGTGAGGAGTCTTTGAACAAAAGGCGGTTATTTTATGTCTTCATTAAAACTAGGGAACTATCAGTTGTGTATATGTGTTTGTTGGTTTTGTGACGTTCCGATAATGAGGAAAGAGAAATAAGACAAACCTCAAATGAATTTTATGCACAAGCCCAGATGTGTAACTTCTACTTTTGTTATTCATTTGATTGTAATTGTTGTGAATAGTTCTTTTACCATTATTGTGACTTTTATACTCACAATTGCATTTTGTAATGATACAGACAACAATCATATTATTTTGGTTGAACACACAACAAATTAATAAAATAAAAGCCATGCTTAAGACCAAGATTTTGACTTTTACTTTATGCTTTGTTTGTTCCGCTTCAAACAATGACCGTTTTATTGATGAAATGGCCGTGATATATAGCTACGTAGCAGCAGCCAATCACTTTACCTAAAGCAACATGGGTGCACCAGAAATGTAATGTTCTACATAACTGGCAAACATCTCCCACATTTCTGGCAAACATCTCCCAAATGTCTGGCAAACATCTCCCAAATGTCTGGCAAACATCTCCCAAATGTCTTGCAAACATTTCCCAAATGTCTGGCAGACAAATGTTTACAGTTCAGATCTAAATACTATTTGATGTTCCATTGTGCAGTGGCAATACCAGAGTCCCAACATGACTAGAGAAGGCATCGCCATAAAAACTTCTTTATAATGTGCTTTATCCAAGACAGATCTAGCTGGGCACAGTTGTTATATTGAGTGTCTGAGAGCTACCAAGTCTATACTTCAAACATTTGATTCAAATGTAGACATCAGCGGCCTCTGATACTTTGCTGTTAAAATCTGGGCTGGATGGAGCTGGCAGAAATGTAAAATGGGTCATGGAGCTTGTTGATTAACCACAACATCAGAGTGTTAGTGTTCTTTGTCATGGTGTTCATGGTGTTCACCTTGGTGAATGGTCTGGATCTGAGAAGTGCCTGCTGGGAGAGATGGCGTGGTGTGACTTGGCGCTGCGCAACAACCACGCAAAACACTCAGTTAGCAGTTACACCACTAACACCAAGAATTATTGCAGGATAGATGTCGTACAAATATTACACCGAAAAGGTTTTAGCAGTTGTACAAAATGTAGCAACAGCATAAAACAGGTGGGCCGTTATATAAGGGCCCTCTGTGTGGCACTTTATTCCCCATGATTATACAGTATAGCTGATACTGGGGCAGGTCTGGTCTAGTCTCAGCTATGCTGCATGCTCCCTGCTCAGCCTTCCTAGCACACTTATCTTCTACCTGTCCTGACCCTCTCTTAACATTCCCCATAGCACTCTTAATCCTGACTACTCCCATCACAAGCCTCTCCTTGATCACCAAAGGACCGCATTTTGCGGAGTGGGGAAAACAATGATTCCAACCAGCAGTTCGATGCATCACCTAGCGTGAGCAATGACAGCTAAGTAAACAGAGAGAGGGAGAGAATTAATGTCGGCTAAACATGCCGAACAGGAGTTCAACGTTATACCTGGAGTGAGCATTGACAACTTACTGAACAGAGAGAGAAAGAAGTAGAGAAAGAGAATGTCGGCTAAACATGGCAATCAGCAGTTCTTTTCACCTAGAGTAAGCGATGATAGCTACATGAACAGAGAGGGAATGCTGACCAGCGGTTCTTGCCGCCTAAACAGCGACAACCTAGCATACCGATACATTCTCTGGATGTTCATGCACCACAATGCCCTTACTTCTTAAGAGGAAAGTACAAACTGAAATCTAGTCTAGGCACGCATTCTTTTGCTGAGAACCCAACCTGAAATCCCCCTCTCCCCCTTCTCCGCATTGGTGACGAATATTACCTCTAAAATAAATCAACAAGCAAACTGAGAGATAACATTCCAAATCCATCACTTTTCTGTAAAAACAAAATCGTAATACAAATTATAAACGTACTTATCACCCCTGTAGCAGTGGTAGTTGACTCAGGTGATGTTGATAGATGTGTCACTGCAGTTGCCATGGACTTGGCATTCGTGTTTTGCTTCTGGAAGGGGAAAAGATACTGCTACCAAAAACTATTCTTGACACAATGTTATGATGTCAACAGTAGAATAAATTGTGCTTCTTGGGCGGGGGGAAAAAAGAAAGGAAAAAAAAAGGAATAATTCAAGTAAATTCTGCTGCAGGCCAGGATCATATTAATGTACAATTAAGTTAATGACACTTAAATATGCCTTATAGTTGTCGCATATAACGATAAATCTTTAGTTAGTACATGTAAATGGAATTTTGTCAGAAAATGTGCGTGTTCTTGAAGTTCTCCATGTGCTTATATTTTGCTGAAGATCCTACAATAATTTCTATTCTTTTTGTGTGTGTGACTCACCTGTATAGCAATGTGAGTCTATGTACTCACCCCAACCCTACATCCCACCACTCTTCCACCGTCCAAAATTTAGATTTTTGCAAATCTGTTTGAGACAGGTCCCAAAATAACTTCTCCTTTTTTTTTCTGCGTGGGATGTCTTTATTGTACAGTGACCGGCTGGTAAAGTGCCTTCAGTGTTACCACTAGGGTTGTTTCTGCAGATCTTTTACGCAGGTCAAGGGTGAGTCCTCTTTCAGCCAAAGTTGTGGTCTTGATTTTGTGGTCCTGATTCGACTCTTTGCAGTCTTCTGGACCCTGTAAGCAATGAATAACTAACTAAGTCCAAGGCCAATCCCTCAACACGTTGCACGCTTAACATATTTAGGAGCAGTTGTATCAGACAATGGGTCCCGAAAGGAAGTCCTCTCCAGGATTGCACAAACAACTGCTGCCCTGACAAGGTTGAAACCCATTTGGAAAGACAAGACCATCAGTCTACATTCCAAGGTGCTGCTGCGCTCTCTTGTCATCTCCATCTTCCTATACGCTTGCGAAACATGGACCCTCACAGCAGATCTACAACGAAGAATGCAAAGCATGGAGATGAGGTGCTACCAAAAACTTATAAGCATTTCCTATACCCAGCAAATCATCAACAACGAAGTCCGACATACCATCAAACAAGCCATTGGACAACACGATGACACGCCCACAATGATGAAGAAACGAAACTCCGATGGTATGGCCACAGCATCAGGTCTTGCAAAGACCATCCTGCAAGGCACAGTGCAAGGAGGCAGAAGAAGGGAGACAGAAAAAAAAGAGTTGGGAAGACAACATTAGAGAACGGACACTGAGTGAAGCCAATAGGGCTCCTGAGGACAGAGAAAGATGGAGTACGCTGGTTAAATGATCATATGTGGTGCCCCAACGACTTTTGAGTTATTGGATAGGACAGTATCCAACAACATTGGGTTATTTGACCAAACAGGTCACGTGAAGATCAAGGTCATCCCAAGGACCAGGTCATTTGAAGGTCAAGGTCATCGCAAGGTCACCGTTTTTTTAGCAGCCATAGTACAACTTTTACTGTAGTTTATTTGATAGTACCGTTTGGAGCCGGTGGTCAATGTCATCTCAAAGTCACTAATACTAATAGCACAGAAAGATCAAAGGCGGTATTACTTTGCATTTTTATGCAACCGCTTCATTTTATTGGGTTTTTTTCTGGGCACTCATTTTCATGTTAATATTGTGAGTTCCATAAAGAGTATGTGAGTCATAGGGGGGCTATCCTATCCTATCATATGCCATATCTCTAAGGTCGTTGGGGCACCACAGATAATCGTTTAACCAGCGTACTCCATCTTTCTCTGTCCTCAGCAACCCTCATGACTTCGCTCAGTGTCAAGCCAGTCCATTCTCGAATGTTGTCCTCCCACCTCTTTTTCTGTCTCCCCCTTCTTCTGCCTCCTTGCACCGTGTCTGGCAGGAGGGTCTTTGCAAGGTCTGATGCTCTGGTGATGTGGCCATACCATCGGAGTTTCCGTTTCTTCACCACTCTGAGCATGTCATTGTGTTGTCAAATGCCTTGTGTGATGCTTTTCTATTTTATTTAATTATTTCTCGTTATGATAGGCTATACTCTCTCCTTCACCTCTCTTCTCCAAAATTGATGCCCATGTCTTTATTACTCTCTCCATCTACACCTTGCACATTTTGACCAAAAAAAAAAAAAAATCAAATAAAAAAAACCGTCGTAACTCACCACTTCCAAGACGAAGCACTGGATAGAAGACTGTTCCAGCGCGCGACATCCAGACATGAAGCCGTCACTTTCCAAATATCCACAGACGTAGCCCCCCTCGTCCGATGCTCGACTCTCGCACACATTGGCTCCAACACAACCATCGCGTTGTACGCATCGCATTGCACAGTCCAAAATGGAGCGGACGGCGAAAGGCTGGGCCAGTTCTTTCCCTTTGGAAATGTTTCCCCGCGGGCATCTTTGAATGGCGGTTTCTTTGACATCACCCGCAGCCAGGCAGGAACACGCAAAGCTACACAAAAGCAGTCTATGGCTCAATACAAACATATTTTCTTCTGATTTCTAATGGTTTTTTTTCGAATTTTTCTTCTTCTTCCTCTTCTTCTTTTTCTTTTTCTTCAAGCGCCGATTGATAGCTTAAATTTCCCAAAGACTTAAATTTTATAAACTTACTTGATGCCAAAACCTCTCTGAGAAATGTTTACAAATAAATGGCTATCGCGGGTCTGATCACTTTGTTCTCGCCACTGTCTAGAGACTGATTCCTTCTTTCAGATTTTCTTGTCGTCGCCAATCTGTGAAAGATCCTATCTCCCCCACCCTAACTCCCCCTTCCCCACCCCCACCACCACTACCCCAAAAGTTGCTCCTTGGCGTCCTTCCTGTTTGTGTGGAGATGGATGTGTGGTGTCTGAAAGCAAACACGCTGATCCTTGCTTGTGCTGCCATAACTCCATATGGCCCTGCCGTCATCAAACATAGCTTTCACACTGATACTGGCTGCAAGCATTTGTCATTTTAATGATCGATAACTGCAGTCGTTGACCGAGCAAGGAAACCCCTTACTGGTCACCCTGATATCATTAGGGAGGTGACACCAAGCCTGAACTGGAATGTTGAGCCGACATTCTAAACTGGAATATAAATTTGCGTTGGACTCTCAAAATGTTATAAAGGTCCTCTGTGTTCAGAACAGTAACCCACTCATTTCTAAACCATTTGCTTTTAACTTAACTCCAACCTTTTACTGCAAACAAAGATAAATTAATTTTTAAACTCCGTCCATTAGTTTAAGAGAAAAGAATGCAAATGTCACCTCCGGACATGGACGGACAAAGCCATAAACAATAGCTACAGAGATTTACAGCTCGGGAACTGAGTCATTTGAACCTATACCCAGAATGCAAGGAGCTGACCTGAGGGAGTATTTGGTCACAGAATAGATGTCTACAGTTTGACACTGACAGGCTGAACTAAACGTGTAAACATCCCAGTCGATCACATATCTGACAGTGCGTTTGCTGCTTGAGTTCAATCCGGACTTGAATCTTTGAAAGTGCGCTGTTTAACAACAATTAGGGACTACTTCTAACGCGATGGCCATGGCTGTATTGATTTCCAACAGAAGAATTGATAGGGTCGCTTACACCGCTCATGCAAACACATCCATCAATGGTGTCACCTGCATTGGTTCCTTATCCAACCCCATCCTCCCCCCTCCCCCTCTGTTTCTACGCACGCACATACACACATACCCAAAACACACGCACACACAGGCACGTAGCCATGCACATGCCCACACTCGTCCCCTACATGTTACCCACGCCCTTCTTCTAACCCTTCCCCCAGTCCATGTATACTGAGTAGCAGCAAGACTCAAGGGGTCAGATACTATAAGGCCTACTCTGCGTCAGTCCACAGATGATGATGATGATGATGATGATGATGATGATGATGATGATGATGATGATGATGATGATGATGATATTGTAGCTATTGGGCGCCGAATTTCCTGTGTAAACCTTGTAATTCACATGTGGTGCAGGTGCATGCCTCAGCATCCTGAGACACTCAGACGGGGGTCAGCGCGGCTTACCGGGCATGCTGCGCACACTGCCTCAATCTCTAGTCCAGCTGCATTGCATTAGTTACCGAACCCAGTGCCAAACGGAAAGAGCGGTGAAAAGATGACCACTTATATTATACGCTCGCGAAACACGGATCCTCAAACCAACACAGATCTATAACGAAGAAAACAAAGCATGGAGATGAGGTGCTACAGAAGACTTCTGGGCATTTCCTGGGCACATCACCAACAACGAAGTCCGACAGACCATCACACAAGCCATTGGACAACACGATGACATGCTCACCACAGTGGTGAAGAAACTGAAACTCCAATGGTACGGCGATGTCTCCAGAGAATCAGGTCTTGCAAAGACCATCCTGCAAGGCACGGTGCAAGGAGGCAGACGAAGAGGGAGACAGTAAAAGAGGTGGGAGGACAACATTCGAGAATGGACTGGTTTGACACGTATTGAACGAAGCCATGAGGGTTGCTGATGACAGAGAAAGATTTAGTAGGCTTACGCTGGTTAAACGATCATCTGTGGTGCCCCAACGACCTTTGAGTTACGGGATAGGATAGGATAAGATAGGATAGGATGGGGTTGGATTATTTAAAAAAAAAAAAATGAGTTTAAGGATGGCCTGGTGGCGCAGTTGGTAATTAGTCGCAGGGTTTTCTTTGCCGAAGGTCGCGGGTTGGATGCCCGCTAGGGCGAACTTATGTAGGCGACTATTCCGGCCACTGAGGGTTTTCCCTGGGTAGCATACCCCGACTTCCTACATCCCTTCAATAATGGCACTGGAAGAGGTCAATGTAAATTACAAAATTAATACATTGGATTTCCATTCCGTCTTCTCTAATAGCCATCTTCCTTCTCGAGGTTTGGGTAGCCTACTAGATTTGTGTGTGTTGTACATGTGACTTAATCTGAGAGTGTGTAAAACCTGTAGGGAGTGTGTGTTGGTACAGATCGCCGCGTTTCTCTTTGGGGATTTCGAAAAAGCGCGTAAATTGCATCCATTATTATTATTATTATTATTATTATTATTATTATTATTATTATTATTATTATTATTATTATTATTATTATTAGTTTCCATTGATTCTGCCACCCATAATTTGTCAAACGAGCTTCAGTAGCTTCAAGAAAGGTTAGTAATGAACACACATTTTTATACAGGTACATTTGCAGATGTAGTCACTATTACTACTACTACTACTACTACTACTACTACTACTACTACTACTACTACTACTACTACTACTACACAAGCCATCGGATAACACGATGACATGCTCACAGTGGTGAAGAAACGGAAACTCCGGTGGTATGGCCACATCACCAGAGCTTCAGGCCTTGGAAAGACCATCCTGCAAGGCACGGTGCAAGGAGGCAGAAGAAGAGGAAGACAGAAAAAGAGGTGGGAGGACAACAGTCGAGAATGGACTGGCTTGACATTGAGCAAAACCATGAGGGTTGCTGAGGACAGAGAAAGATGGAGTACGCTGGTTAAACGATCATCTGTGGTGCCGCAACGACTTTCGAGTTACGGGATAGGAAAGGATAGCACTACTACTAGTATTATTACAACAACAACAACAACAACAACTACTACTACTACTACTACTACTACTACTTCTACTACTACTACTACTACTACTACTACTACTACTACTACTACTACTACTACTTAATATTAGGCTACCCCTGCTGCTGTGACTATTTATATTTCTACTACTACAGAACTTTTATAAAACGCATTTTCTCAAATCAGTTCAATGCGCGTTTCAGAAGAAATTGATAAACAAATACAGAAACAAACTACTACTACTACCACTACTTCTACTACTACTACTACTACTACTACTACTACTACTACTACTACTACTACTACTACCACTACTACTACGCACTACTGCTGCTGCTGCTGTTGCTGCTGCTGATGATGATGATGTCTACTTACAAGACAGTATCGTCAATGCTAGTAGCATGCTCAGGGCACACAGGGTAGGGATGGGTGAAATGAAGACTTGGGTTTTAGTCCATGGGTGGGGACAGAAGTATGAGTTTTTGGGGACACTACTTACTATATACTACTACTCACTATCGCCACGATTACTCGGCGTAGGCTTAATTGCTACCTTTGTACGTGTTGCAGTCTAGGCGCTTCTTCTGAGCTTTTTTCTCCAATCTCTGTAGGAGACATTTTAACTGCATTTAAAAATTAAACGAGGGCAAATAATTATAATAATCAATGGTAGGGGGGACAAAAATTAACCATTTAGTTTAGAATGGGATAAAGACTTTCTACTTTTTGTTTCGTTTTATGTTTCTGTTTCTATTGGTCAACAATACCGGAAATACCCATAGTTCCTATGTGACGTCAAAAATTCCGGGGTCTTATTATGCAGACCCCCCCTCTACTGACTAATGAGGTGTGGTTTGACCGTTCGTTCCTGTCTGTAAAAAAGAAGAGGTCTTTTTGATGCTCTTGAGGATTTTTTAATCTTGACGGTAAGTGCAGTATCTTTCGTATCTATCATTTATGTGTTTTACTATAAAAGAAACAATAGCTAAGATGCGATTTTGCGTTCTTTACTGACCCTTGAATTAGTAAAGTCTCTGCTGTGATGCCAGGAAGTAGTCTGCTAAGCATACAGAATTGTGTGTATTTGCATTAATTTGGGATCTAAAGGCGTCATAATTTCATGAAAGGCCATTATGGTTGTAGAAGAAAGAACTTCGAATAATATAAACGTGTATAGTATTTTATTTATGTATTGAAATTCAAATCCCGGCTGTTTGCGTTGGATCTCCAGTGGGCGCCATTTTGATGACATCATCGGGCCGGGTGGGAAGAACGACTTAAAATTGTTGTGTGTAGATCTGCTGCTGAATTCAACAAACATTTTCAATTTTGGGACTTTATTTTGACGTGATGTATTGTTTGTTTATATATCGTGCTAGTACCTATCGTCATTTTTCATTATTTAATTTAGTTTAGTGTCTTGAAATGGTCTTCCCGAACCCTTCATTGCTTCAGGATCAGCATTCAATGGCCGACATTCAAAACAAGTTGCAGCAGCACATCCTTCCTGGCTGCTGAAAACTTTTTCGAAAATTTCGTTTGGCAAATAACTCGTATTGGGCTGTTATATTTTACATTAATCTGTTGATAGCTAATGTATTCCCGTTTTAATTTTGCGTTGTTTTTGCACAATTACGCCCGTCTGTTTTTGAGCCCCACCCAAATGCTGTGTACAATGATTGGTCACCCATCATCTGAGCTGATGGTTTGTTCATAGGATCATTTATGAGTCAGCCACTTGTGACAAATGGCAGTGAACTTTGAATAATCATGGGTGAAAATATGTATAACTTTGCTGCAAGGAATTAATCAAAGAGTGATTTTTCTGGAAGTTTCTTTCGTTTGTTTTGGTCTTATATTGAAAACTCCACACGATTGAATTACTCAGCTTTGCTTGACACTATTAATATCTTGGTGTATTCTTTGCTATAAATAGATATCTGTTTTTGTGTGTATTTATAGGCCGAGACTTCCTGCTGTATAAAACTAGTTTTCTGATGTTGAGTTTGACATAAATGTTGCATGGCTGACATTGTCACGATCTATTGAAACTTTATTTTTATGCCTACCTATGGTCAGCTAACAATGAAAAACATCACTAGCTAGGTAAAGAGGTCGGTTTATTTGTTCTAGTGCTTTAGCATTTGTTATTATTGTTTTGATATTAATTATTTGAAGAAAATAAATGTGGTTGAATGTTTTGATGATACATGTGTTGTTTTGATTGGAATGTTTCAGAAGCAGTAGCGATGGCTGCCATAAGAAAGAAGTTGGTGATTGTGGGAGATGGTGCGTGTGGTAAAACCTGTTTGCTCATTGTGTTCAGCAAAGACCAGTTCCCTGAAGTTTACGTGCCCACCGTCTTTGAAAACTATGTAGCCGATATAGAAGTAGATGGTAAACAGGTAAATCTCCTTATTTCATTTTTTTTCATTATTTATGGTTATGCTGGAATAACTTTGTTCATGACATGAATGTTGGAGAAAGTTGGGTAAGACAGGTCAGCAAATAAAATTGAGCTCGAAAAGTCTCAAGGACAACATTAACAAGTCAGTACACACACACACACACACACACAAAGCTAAATAAAATCTGTGTCTTGTAATAATAATAATAATAACGGATGCTGTTAGCACCGTATACCCAAATCGGACTTCAAGTATTGGTCTTTAAGCAACATACACACTCAAAATTCATTGTAAAACACACTTCTACATATATCACAAACTCTTATTTATCAGTCAAACATTTGATATAGTATTTATATTCCCATGCACATCTGTTTATTGTTATTATTAGAAAGCTTAGCACGTTTTATTTATGAAAACATTTTCCACTCTTGTGGACTTTTTCAACAACGTTGTCATGAACACAGTTTTCATTTGTATTAGTTTTAGATTTATTTTTGCAAAAGACAAATAAAAAAGAAACAACCCTTCCCATGAAATCTTGTTTTTACTGTTTTTTTTTTTTTTAACATTAAAAATTTTGTTTTTTTCCCCCTTTATTAGTTATTAGGTCAATGTTGTCTTGCAGGTTAGGTTACTTCGTTGCTTTACATCACCATATACATTTTTGTGTCAAGAACTAGTAGAAAAGTGGTGTTACAGTTGTTTTTTTATCATGATATTTTTGTTGTTGTTTGATGTTACTTAGTAGCCCAAGCTGTTGTGTATATTTTGTGACTATTTGGTAAATGTGGATAGTCTATAGCTATCAATGTCATATACCTGATAAGTGATATTTAGAGGCCCTCGGTATATTGTGTACGTAAATCAATTGTTACATTTTGTACTGTTGCAAACTTTTGTGAATTTCTTAGAAGAAAAGTACCGTTCTATGTGCTTTTAAGCTGTGTTGAGGTAGAGTAGCTGATGAACGGATGATGATGCGAAGTGAAGACCTATCTATCGGTTGTCTATTGAATATCGTGCATTGCAACATTGTCGTGTCTTCATTCAGTGATTCACTGATTGGAAGGTGTTTCTACTTTTTTCCGGAGAGACCGGTTGTTTTTTGTCAATTTTTTTCACCGTCAGCTGAGTGGTTGTCTTCAAAATGTGTTTGGTGAGTCACTTTGCATGCATTGACAGGTTCCGTTTTGAGTTTTGTTGACCAGCCTGCAGTTGTTGTTGGATGTTCTCTTGCTCCCCCCCTGCCTGCCTACCTTCATTATTATTTTACTAGTCCATATTTTGTGTTTCATGTTTCATGTCCAGCCCGTTTCAGATTTTTCAGTTCATTGATCTTTCGTATGTGTTTGTTTTGATTATAATTTTTAAAAATCCGTTGCGTTATTTAGAAAGATGAAGTTGAGCATGGTGTGGGATGTGTAACCTTGCATGAGTTGCTGTTTATGACATCCATTCCATTTCTCATTATCATCTACAGGTTGGCTTCATTAGTGGTGTTTCCTTCCATTCTGTTGGTAGTGGTAGAACCAGTGGGCCATAGTTTAGCACTTGTATGAACACTGGAGGTAGAGCAGAGAACAGAAATGTATCCTGATGCTTAACTAAATTGGGCAGCGAGTGTTTTTTCTCTCCCAAGTTTTTTTTTTTTTTTTTCCAAACCTTCCTTGAGGTCCTTTATCTGAATGTCTGTTACCTGTGTGGAAGTGTTGTGGATATTAGCTGCAGTGGTTTATTTAATTATTATTTAAAACGATCCATTTACTGTAGATAACTTCATAGCGACACAGTATCAAAATAGAACGTGAAAGTAACCCTCCCATTTCCAGTATACCCAGCAGCATCTCTTTGTCTGCAGTGTAATTATATTTTTGTTAGCATGATGGATGGGCATATAACAGGCATACTACCCATACGGCATTTCAGTATCTTTTCCGGAAATTTGAAAAATTCGGCAAGCGCTACGGAAAATACGGATACTTGTTTCACAATCCGGAAATAAATTAAAACATCATTGGGAAAACGATCGAACTCTTTGACCTGTGATAATGCACTGCGTGACGTTTTTCCGAAGACAGCAGAACCCGGTTTAATGCCGCAATGCGCAGTCGCAGTAGAGACATGTGGCATTGAAGTTTTTGGTAGCGGCTCCGAAGTTTGCTGAACCAGTGTTTGCGCACTTGCAGTGAAGATCGGTGCTCGCGAGTCAGAATTCAAAACATGGCGTCCACAAACACTTGCGACTATCCGGAGGAATCATACTGGCTCTGATTAGCATCCAATCAGAGCCGGTATGATTCCTCCGGATAGTCGCAAGTGTCCAAACGAATGGCTAAGCAAAGTGATTGTGAATCTGAATCTTCAAAGAAACGGCGCAAGGGACAGCCAACATGCTTCGTATTCAGAAATGTGTCATTTCGTTATTCGCGGCAGCACTGACTCAAAAGTACGATTTGTGCTAACCAGTCTGGCTTCTTCCCGGTGGTATGAACGAAATCAAACGGCACGTGGATCGAAGGCCCACAGCATATCAAGAATTATGAGGCTTTGGAGAAGAAAAAGAAGATTGTGGCAGCAAATCGATCTATCACTGGATTTTTCGCATAATATTACATTACATGGTTATTGCTTTAGGTCCAGCGGACTCTTCCGAGCCAAATCAGGACCAGAGAGACGTTATCTGAAAATGTTATATAAGTGGTTCAAATCTTAAAATATGTACCTGTTACTCTTAAATACTCAAACAAACTTTCACATGACACCTCTTGAAAAGTCTTTATCAAAAAGGATGAGTGCAAAAGCAATGGATAGTAAAAGTAACTACGGAAATCGTAATAGTAATACTGAAATTTGAAAAAGCTAATACTGAACTTCAAAGTGAGGGTAGGCATGCCTGACACAAAGAAAAGATGATGATTTGAGGTATGAAATGGCTTTGAGCATCATTGGCTAACTGTAGCCTAATCTGTCTCCTACGTTCACTTGATCTTGATCTGTTATAGAATAAGTACTATAAATACTGTCACCGTTTGCTCACCCCCACAGCTATTCAGTCTTTCCAGGAATGAATTTGGTGACAGGTACAACAGAGACTGACTTGTGAGGTGGTTCAATAAATGCATTTAATAGTTCCCAGATCTGACCATAACAAACAATATTTAAAGTGAGCAGACTAAGAGACTTAGATGTTCAGTTAAAAATTGAACACTTAAAAATTGTTGAGGTGCTACAGTAGCCTACGTGTTTCATTGATATTTGAAGGTCTTGTGACTTGTGTGCAATATTTTGTTTGATTTGGGGTTGTGCCCAGATAAAGCAAGTAGTTAGGGAAATTGTGTTACTTACTCAGTGACTGAACAGATCCTTGTCGACTGTTCTTTTCTTATTGATAGATACTTAATATTTAGTCTGCCACTTATTTCTTTCAGGTTTGTGGTATTGTTATGATTAGTGTATGTTTTGAATTAAAAAAAAAAAGTTTGGGATTCTTATTGGTGCTTTGGAATTTCTTTAACCTTCGCTGAATGTCGGGGTAATACTTTAGCCCAAGCCAAAATTTTAAAAGAAAAGAAAAAAGAAAAAAAGGAATCCACGAATTTTTTTTTTCAGTTTTGTACCGTTTATTTCTTAAAAAAACAAATTGGCAGTTTCACATGTACACAAATGTATGTGTTCATGTTAATTAATGTTGCAAAGTTATAGAGTAATTGACATTTTTACCCCTGATAACAAATTGCAGTGAAGGTTATACATGCTTTTTATTTCGTAGTTATTAAACTGCTTTTTTTATCTTCAGATTCTTTGAATTTGGTTACCGAGTTCTTTTATTTTTTCCACAATTTGTTTTAAGCATAGTTTTTTTGGACTTGAATGATGACATAAGTGGTGACGGTGGCAACGCTGTGCTCAGTTTTGTAAAAGTAGATTTGCTGTTGTAACAGCTTGTGCCATTTGACTATTTTGAGAGAATCTAGTAAGTGTAGTGACGAAGCTTTTATCTCATCCTTGCATTTTACCTAACCTCCGATTGTATTCCCAACGTTAGGTGGATGTTAACGGTGCTTCATCATTGCAGTGGATGCCATGGTGTATATATATTTTTAATATGAACTACGTAACTAGTTTTTTTTGTGCCCAGTAGAGTGGGCAGAATGGGAGCCATCACTATTCACAGTGAAGAGGGAAAGAGAAATTAACACTAGGACACAAGAGTTTTATAACTGTAGGCAGTACTGGTGGTTAGTAGATTGTGACGGTGTGGTGCTCGCTACAGTAAAGAATCGTGCACTGTGGGTTTGACAGTCTGTAGCTTACTTTAAAAAACAACAACAAACTAACTTGGAATCTTGAGGCCTGGGGCACTAGTGTAATGTTACATAGTGATTTCTTACAAACTGATACCTGTGCTGTAGCCTCCGACATAACAAGTTCACCTTGGCGACTTATTTAACCTAACAAGCTTTTGTTTACTAAAACTGTGTATATGCTACTATTGTAGTATAGATGGTAACGAAAGTCCATCCATTCTTTAGTTTGACCACATTTGGAAAAGTTGCGGAGCTGATTGTATGGCTGTTCCGTGGCATTAATCAAGCTTCCATATCAATTTTGAAATGGTGTCTTAACCAAGCATTGCTGAACAATGATGTGTGTATTTGCATGACACGAGTAACAGTCGGTGTTGTCAACACTAATGCATGAATTTGTGTAATGATAAGAAAACTACATCAGTGTTCAGTTACACTATTTACAGATTGGTTAAATATTTGAAAATTTTGTACAGTTGATATATTGTGGATATTTTCCTGATGTTGATCAGTCACATTTAAAAAAAAAAGAAGTCTGGATTGTTTTTACAAGCGGAGTTGTATAAATACTGTACTATGCAGTATTTACAAAGGTGATAACTGTGGGTCTTATACATTTTACACAGAATCATGAATGCATTGAGATCAGACCGGTAATGATGATAATGCCTATTTTAGTATTTGACAATGACAGGCCAGCGTCAACGTGCTTTAGTTCAGAATGTGATATCAATGTAACACACCTATCTGTGCATTATGATATTTACAGTAGTATATGACATTAACTAAGTGCAGGGATAAAACACCTGCTGTAAAACTCCAATTTTCTGTTGATGCTGTTGGTAAATTGACGTCTCAAAAGAAGATTTGTGGTCTGCTTGTTTCAGGTTGAGCTAGCATTGTGGGACACGGCTGGTCAAGAGGACTACGACCGCCTGCGACCCCTGTCCTACCCAGACACAGACGTCATACTCATGTGCTTCTCCATCGACAGCCCAGACAGCTTGGAGAACATCCCAGAGAAGTGGACGCCAGAGGTGAAGCACTTCTGCCCCTGCGTGCCCATCATCCTGGTAGGCAACAAGAAAGATCTGCGCAACGACAATAACACCATCCGCGAGCTGCAAAAGATGAAGCAAGAGCCGGTCAGGCCAGAAGAGGGTCGTGCCATGGCTGACAAAATTGGTGCCAATGCCTATCTGGAGTGCTCCGCCAAAACCAAAGAAGGTGTGAGAGAGGTGTTTGAACAAGCCACACGATCAGCGCTCACCACCAAAAAGAAGCCTCGCCGACGATGCGTGGTGCTTTGAGCGGGCGCTCGGGGACTAGGTGTGGGCTTTGGTGGCATTTATCTGACTTTTTCCCTTACTGCGCTTGATCTGAGTCTAGGACAAGGAAGAAGAGAGTTTGAGGATCACCTTGGTAACGTCCTTGTCTGCTTGCCGCCATGGTCCTGATGCATCTCTTCTCTGAACTGGCTGGACTGACTTGTGACTTGGTGTTTTAGCACTACTTATTTCATGTGGAGAGATTGAGCTCCTTTGTCTTTGGAATATTGTATTTATAGCTTGCCAAGTTCAGTGTGGAAGTTTTAACACCAGTTTTACTTCTTTGGTTTCACATGCTAGTTCATCACAATTTAATGCAACAACAACAACAAAGATTTTTCTTATGCTCTATTTCCGCTTTGTTTTGTGACTGGTGAAAGTGATGATGTGTATGTGTCCGTACTGTAACCTTTCAAGTTTGCCTGTCCAATAGTAAACGGGAGGAAAGAAAAGGTCTTTTGTATGTGGTACATTTATTTGTAAACTTAACGCATGTATGCCTGGGCTTATTACATCGCCTGCAAATCCCCGAATGCAGTTTTTCATAATTTAACATTGTACAAAATGTAAGTTTCAGTTTGCATAACTATTGATCCATAGTCAGCCAGCGAAGGAATGAGGGATGGCAGTGATGATTTTGGTAGTCTAAATTAAGTCACCTCAATATAGGAAAAAGGTCTATACACAACTTGCAAATTTCTTTTCGGTTTTCCAGTCAAATGTATGTACTTTGGTAAATAAAGCAGTAGCTTATTTTAAATGTAATGTATGCGATGAATGTAGTTTTTTATTTTGTCAACTATGGAAGCATTCCCTCAACTTTTGTAATTTTCTTATGAAGCTTTTTTTTGTTGTCTTGTTGGATGTTTATTTTGCACAGGGTCCAACAGTAAATCGTGTTGCGTTTCAAATGTGTGTGCGTCTTGTGAGTGTGTGTGTGGTAGGTTGTTTGTCACTGCTGCAGGGTCCAGTGCTCCTGTAGCAGTTTCATGCATCACAAATCTTGATTTTTTTGTAGTCTGCTGCAGTTGAGTGCAATACTATAGCAATGTGCAAACGTACTTCAGTCTATTTCTATACAACAGGCATTTTAAATCCCCTTTCTAGTCCCATGTCACAGTTAAGGGACCACAGATAATGATAACAATGATTGTAATGTTATTATGCACACATAACCAATATTTTACTAACATTTACAACTGTTCCACTTTAGCTGCAAGTGGGGCTTACAATGTTCCCATGCTTGTAATGTTTGCACGCAGTCGGGTCGAAACATGGTGAGAAGGGTGTACGCTATATTGAATTAATTTACTTCTAACGAAACTTTAACATGTCGGCTTGCAAACGAGTGAGCATGGCCAAACTACAATGATGAGGGTGGGAAATATTTGGCAGACAAGCGTAGTCTAACACTCCCAACACCTTGCCCCCCCTCTCTCCCATACACAGTAAACTAGGACTGGAGGGCAGGTAACCGATTGGAGTATTTGAAGGAAGGCAGCACTTGGTGTCACTGTTGTTCTTATTGTCTGTGCTGTTCAATCATTGGATAGACATTCCAAACACAGGCACTGCAGCTTAAGTTCAGGGACATGTTTCCCCCCTGGCAGAGCGCCTGTTACAGTCCCCTTGTTTCCTAGGGGACGACGGCCATAGCCGTTTTCAATCGCTTTACTGTCTAGCTGTCAACTGTTAAGGTTGAGGGGTGAAAAGGGCTACTGTCGTGAATGTATTGAGGTTGAAAGGCAGTTAGCCATAGGCCTGGTTGGTTCTGTTGAGTTTTCCACTGTTGATGGCGTTATGCCTGTTTGCTACTCTTTGCTGTCTCAAACTCCACTTTCCATACTGCAGACATGTGTAGGTGTAAGACTTTGTTTTGTTCCAACTGTTGGAGTGAGTGTGGTTCGCTGGCTTGTGCTTGTTTGTTCACTTGGTACCATTTGTACAAGCATGGATGTCTACTTTTCACTTGGATTTCCGGCTCTGTGTATTTGTAGCTCCTGTACTCGTGTTGTGTCTCCACTGTTCTTGTGGCAGTGGGTCCTATCATGTATGTTGCTTACAAAATAATAAATTTCATATGGTCTTAAAACATCTTTCCATGAAGTTTTGTCAATGTGTGAATTATTGTATTACAAAATAATGATTGCGCGAGCTTGTGGTGATTCAACATTAAAACAATCACGCATTTACAGGCAAGGAAATTTTTTAAAAAAGACGTTGGCCACAATAATGATCATTAGTAGTACAGATTGTACTACATGTGGACAACTATACAAGAAGTCTTCCTATAGGCTTGAATTCATGATGGAATGAAAACTGCATAAAATGACAGGACACTGCTGGCAGAACACCATTGTGTGAAGAGGTGAGTACTTGGAACTAGATGGGAAACGCCGGTTACTGTTGAGGAATGGTCATGCAGTAAGTTTGTAATGTGATGTGTTTCAGGTTGAGCTAGCGTTGTGGGACACGGCTGGTCAAGAGGACTACGACCGCCTGAGACCCCTGTCCTACCCAGACACAGATGTCATACTCATGTGCTTCTCCATCGACAGCCCAGACAGCTTGGAGAACATCCCGGAGAAGTGGACACCTGAAGTACGACATTTCTGCCCCAATGTTCCCATCATCTTGGTTGGCAACAAGAAAGATCTGCGCAATGACGAAAACACCAAGCGGGAGCTGATGAAGATGAAGCAAGAGCCCGTCAGGCCAGAGGAGGGGCGTGCTATGTCGGAGAAAATCAACGCCTATTCCTACTTAGAATGCTCAGCCAAAACCAAGGAGGGGGTGCGGGAAGTGTTTGAAACGGCCACCAGAGCAGCTCTGCAGACCAAGAAGAAGAAAAAGGGAGGCTGCGTGGTGTTGTGAGCACCTCTGGCCGCAGGACTGGTCATGTTTGGGAGAACGAGTTAAGCCTGGCTGTTGGGAAGTTTGCTGCATGGGGACTGAGCGGAAAAGCTGACTGTAGCTCATTAGCCTTTGTCTTCTCTTGCCACTGCGCTAGTTGTACACGTTTTCATTCTTCTGGCTGTTTGGTTTGTGAAGGAGATAAGAGTAGTAGTGCCAGGTTTAGCGCTCATTTTCCATGCAGTTGCCCTCTCAGTCAGGACTGCACGGCCAACCTGTGCGGCTCATTACAATGGATGGACTCTGGCTAAGGAACTGCGTATGGGTGGTTGCCTCTTTTCACTTTATGCGGGTTAGGCGGGACTTGATCCTGCCTCCATCTATGGGCGTGTCATTTTGTCAATCAGAAAGCTGTCGGTAGTTTATCAGTCTGAGTATGCATGTCATCATCATCAGGCAGGCAGTTCCACATTTTTTTCTTTAAATTAGCTAAGACTAGGCTAGACGTCACCTCTCAAGCCATCATTGCTAGCTACAACATGGGCCTTGGGACAGTATGCATGACTGGGTGAGGAGAGCGCATGAGATTATGCGTTTTATTTATTTCTGTTATGTTTTAAATTATTCGTGGTGTTTGCCATTTCTTGATTTCACAAGTTGTGATCATGCGTGAACTATGTATGCTTGTTTGTTTCTGGGGTGAGATAACGTCTTGGGGAATTTGTGTAGCAAGTTTCTGGACTTTTCGATCGTTCACATCATTGCATCATGATGAAAGAAAATGTGTTTGGTATTGTTTCATTGCATTGACTTCCACTTTATTATGTTCTGTTACCCATTTGAAAATTACAAAAAGTAAGGGTTCTTATTTGTTGATCCGTGTCCACTTCATTTGTAGGTGGTCTAGCGTTAACAATGACTTGTTGTTCGTCGATAGGTTATTTAGCGTTACAATGATTACTGTTACTATTTTTGCTCATCTTACTACTTGTTAAACAGTTCATCAAGAAACTCATGTAGCACGTTCATGTAGCAAGCAATAATGCATGGCTGTCTTGGGCAAGTGTGACTACAGATACTTCACGGGCAGTTTGGGGGAGCATAGGGTCTCATCAGTGCGAATGAGTCTGGACACTTTTCCATGGATCAGAGTCTGTCGGCCTCATTTCATTTGGATGACAATTCCTATGCCCCAGGTTGTACATGTTTCTATTTACTAAGTACATCATCGGGCCTCTGAAGTGTGCATCACTGATGTGTTTTGCCTGCATCCATCTTCCTTCTTATCCATTTATGTTACGTTGCAGTTGTTGATTTGCCACAGTTCTGATGCCGATTGGAACGTGTGGGTGTGATGGTCTTCAAGTGTGCTTGTTTGTTGTAGATGACCCTTTGTGTAACCCTGTAGCCGTTTTTCTTCTTCCCTGTCTGCTTTGTCCTGCTGTCTTTTCAATCATTCACAATTATTGTGTAACATTGGCTGTCACATATATCCTTTAATGCAATAAATCTTTTGAATGCCAGGCGTGTTTGGTTGTCAGAATTCTGTTGAGCATTTGACAACGCTTCCAATCTTTTAAACACATAATCACACCAAACCTGTTTGAATCTTTTCACAGCACGCTCGCTGTGGTCCAATTTCTTGCAACAACCGAAAACATTACAATTTACATGACTAAATTACAATACAACGTTCACTGATATTCTATAAGTAGCGTATAAAGAGACCTAGACATGTTTTTGTTTTGATATGCATACCTGTGTAGGAACAGACTGAATGCATGCATGATTCTGTGACTACAACTTGCATACACAGGTAAGAAAACACATTGATACAACACAGAAATATCACAGCAACAATATCCACAATCAAATAATTTATGTGGAGAGAATGTACAAGACGCGATCAGCCAAATGTAATAAATAATTTTAATGCGCCTATACAGTCATGGATCGCAAAAATAACTTGATAACAAAATACGAACAGACACGTAATAGTATTCTAATAATTTACATTATTTTACATCTGATTTGATTGTGGATTTCTCTGCAATATACTTGGTTCTGTGGTATATGTTTTGGTAATTTATACTGTCAACTTATATTTGTTTTTTTTAAATGTATATGTGATAAAATTTATATAGAATGATAAATCCAGCCACTCGCACACCGGTTTCAAAGCTTATGGAAGTAGGTGGTTTTGAACAGCCACTGCCAAGAAAATGGCAATTAATTATTACTGAATCAATGACTGTGAGGAGCAAACACTAAATTTTAACATACATTTTGACTTAACACGTGCAAATGTATAACTGATGTCAATGAACAATTTTCAACTTGAATATTGAAATAAAGAGTAGCTGTGACATTGTAGACATTGCAAATGTATTAGGACAAAACAGCATTATTGCCAATTCATTATGTCAATAATGCCATGATGAGTAATAATTTACATTGTGGCAATTTCATACATTATTGCTCATTCCTGAATTAAACATTGCAAACAGGAGTAACTATTTCTACTAACAAAGTGGTGCTCGTTTCACATTCCAGCAGAGTCCTACTCCTTCACAAATTGAATGTTATAAGACTGGGACCATTTTACCCACACTACAGGCCAGGAACAGTGTAGAATACGTTTACATCTTTGCTAGACTGGAAAAACAAACTACCCTGATCATGCCAAAATGATTGGAGAATGATTTGTTTTGCCAGACTATTATGCTGGAATGTTGATACACTCAAAGAGTTAAAACTATTGGCTACCACTGCGTATACGTACATTGCTTATGTTGATACACTCTAAGAGGTAAAACTATTGCTACCACTGCGTATACGTACATTGCTTATGTTGATACACTCTAAGAGGTAAAACTATTGCTACCACTGTGTATACGTACATTGCTTATGTTGATACACTCTAAGAGGTAAAACTATTGCTACCACTGTGCAAACACTTTGTGATTTGTTGTTGCTGCTCCTGTGAAAATACAAACTGTCAAATAAACGAAACACCCTGAGCACTACAATGTGGATGCAACAAGGCACACAGTCTATATAAAAATAGACAAAGATTTAGCTCTGAATTAAACGCGGAAAGATTAAAAAAGAGTAAATAACATTCACAATGTAGCTTTTTCACATACACAATCACATTATTTAGAACAGACAGTGTTATTGTGGACTGGTCACACACAATCACATTATATAGAACAGACAGTGTTATTGTGGACTGGTCATACACAATCACATTATATAGAACAGACAGTGTTATTGTGGACTGGTCATACACAATCACATTATATAGAACAGACAGTGTTATTGTGGACTGGTCATACACAATCACATTATATAGAACAGACAGTGTTATTGTGGACTGGTCATACACAATCACATTATTTAGAACAGTGTTATTGTGGACTGGTATGTGGCTGCACTATTCATCCGCTCCAAATATTCCAATGGCTCCATGATTGACTGTGACAAAGGTGTTTTCAGGCAAACCCCGTCTTTTGACTTCTTCTCTCAACAACCTTTGAGGGTCCAGGTAAGGCTTGAATAAAACACAAATAAATCAATAAATACATAACTCACTAAAACTAGAAGGGCAAAGTCCATTTGACTCACATGCTCCTTATCAAACTTGCAATATTTAACAATTACATGAAAATGACTGTCCAGAAAACAAACAAAAAACTGGCTGTACAATGCAAAGTAAAAGAAAGAGATTACTCTTATATAGCGCACTTATAAGCTCAGAGAGCTTCTCAAAGCGCTGGCCACTACTATCTAGCAATCACAAAATAGTTTGCTGAAGTCAGGATTCGAACCCACGTCGCCCGAGACGCGCGTACACAAGTCGAGCGCTCTGACGACTGAGCTATCCCTGCCGCCAAAAAGTAATACCAAAGAGCTTAATTATAGAAAGAGGGGGAACTTGGTACAGAACCGCGAGACGGAAAATACGAGTTACGCGCCCTTGTCGACATGCTGACAATGGCTCGTGGCAGAAAGACAAAAGGCGACCGAGTGAAACATGGCGGTGACCTTTGCACAGCCATCAATTGCCGTAATGCCAGATACAAGAAAAGTTGTGATGGCAAGTTCTTTTTCAAGTTTCCAAGAGACAAAGAAAGGTAAATTGCAATCGAAAAACTTTTTTTGTGTGTTTATATAGGCCTAAACCAAGACCGCTGCAGTGTTGTTAAAACAATAGGGGAGAGGCTTCAGTGATTCATGTTATATCTATTCTATGCTACTACCAAAACTGTTTGCTTGCTGACAGTTTATGTTCAACAGGTCGCTCACTGTTTACGTTGTTTCTAGGTTTGACTATTATATTTGTGCTTACATTTGAAAAGTAGATGTCAGATTGGCAGTTTGGCTTCGTCAAGTTAAATTACACTATGTCTGTTTTCTCCTCGTAATCAAATACTACGCACAAAAATGATCCTTGATCTGTTGTAATCTCTTTTTGTTTGAGTGGAAACGGAAAAAAATGTAATGTAGATACTCAGTCCTTGTTCTGATCTCTGAATATCTGCGCATTAGATCTATATTGCGCGGAATGTTGTAGTCTAGGTTCTTATTGTTCTGTTTGATTAATTAATTTCCATCAACAGATGCAAAAAGTGGATCCAGCTTTGCAGGGGAAAATTCAGGAAAGGCCTTGAACTTGAGGGTTTCAACAAAAAAGGTTGCAAGTTCTGTAGTGATCATTTCGAGGCTTGTCAGTTCAAATGCCCCCAAGAAATGAAGAGGCTGGTGTGGAATGCTGTATTTCAAATCCCCAATCCTCCACCACTGGTATGTAAGCCAGTGATCTAGACATTAAAACTCAAGATGTACATGCTACCCCAAATGCTTTGACTGTCCAGTTAAGTTGTCTTGTTTGACAGCTGGAAAAAAAGTTTGTCTTTGTCTTATTTTGTGTTCTATATTCACAATAATAATAATAATAATAATAATAATAATAATAATAATAATAATAATAATACATGCCAAGCGTAACGGCATGAATGCAGTATTATGACAGATATTTCACTTCGTCAGAAAGATTTCACTTCTTCTGGAGAATCTGTAACTGAGACTTGAGAGAAAAAAAACCCGTTGATCATGAAGTGACTGATGTTATCAAGCCAGTGAGTGATGTGGGAGGTAAGAGTTGATCATGAAGTGACTGATGTTATTAAGCCAGTGATGTTGGAGGTGAGAGGGTTGGGTGGGAGGGGGCACCTGATATGAATTAAATTCACACTATTAGTGAAACATTTTGTTATTGTGCTTTATTGTGATTAATTGATTGAATGACAGAGCTCTCTCTTCTCCCCTTCTCTGTCTGTCTGTCTCTGTCTCTCTCTCTCTTACGATAACGGATTTACACAGTTTCGGATAAATGAGGCAGTCTGTCATGCATATTTTAATTGTAAAATATCTGTCGTTGATTGAAAATAATAAATTCAAGGGCAGAAAACGAACCTATGACATACACACATAAGCAGCATAAAAGCACCTAATAAATGTCAACAAGTAAACAGAAACAAAAAAAAGACAGCAGTAGCGGAATGTTAATAATAATGATGGTTAAAAGTTTAGTTTATGCAAACGTTGCCATAGAAATGTTCTTTTGCAATGGCACAAGCTCAATAATTGACCACGCATAGTTAATTCAAATAGCAGATGATGAATGGTAGCTATCCCGAGCAAAGGGAAATAATCCATGAGAGCGTCTCGCATTTTTGTATATAACATAATGGAAGTTCCCCCTCTTTCCGTAATAAGCTCTTTGGTAATACCAACTTTCTATGCTCTTTGAGATGATCTTTACCCCAGGCTTTAAAAACACATTTAATATCAAATAAACTACAGCAAAAGTTGTATTATACCAAAAAAAACCAGCGACCTTGGGATGACCTTGACCGCTCATGCTTATGTATGATCAAATAACCCAATGTTGTTGCATACTTTGGGTTAAATAGGGCCATTTCATTGTACGATGACTTGTTTTTTGAATGTTTTTGCATGCATGGCCTAACATGATCTGGACCTTCAAGATCAACGCACAAATGGAACATATATGAAAAACCAATCTATCATCTCTAAATATAACAAGTTTAAACTTTATATCCCATAGTTTAGGATAAAGGTCACTTCAAGTGACCTTGACCTTGGAGTGAGGTTGATCAAATGTGCACAGTATGTGTGTTTCATTCATAGCTATCATGCATCAAAGAATAATAAGTTCAATATTAATAACTGTGAAAAAAAGTGAAATTTTGAGTTTTATTTTTACTTTTTGAATAACATATGTTGACTTTGAATTGAATAACATAGTGTATTATTATTATTATTAATGTTGTTCTGTAAAATATAATTGCCTTTTTCATTATTGGGACAATAATTATATCTTTTCACTTGGATTTTTTTAGTATGAGTGAGCATCAACATGTTCACGCCATTTTTTAAAATAACTTTTTTTTGGATTTTTTTTGTTGCTGAGTAATATAGTTTTTTATTAAGTAATATAGTCTCTAGTTATTTCTACTAATGTTTATATTCTCTTTTTAACCTTTATTAACGTGATACATATAGAATTTTGATAATAGTGATAATGAAATGCAGAATGGAGATTGTTAGTCAGTATTGGTTTTATGTTGTGTGTTTCAGAGTTTCATCTTTCTTTCCTTCATTCATTTTATCCAACGTCTTTGAAAAAATAAAAGTATCGCAAGGGAAAAAAACGAACTTCTTGTTTGGATGACTGGATAAGAAATTCTTTTATTGGTATCCAGTCCTATCACAGTTCTTCTTCTTATTATTTATTAGTATAATAATAATAATAATAATAATAATAATAATAATAATAAGTATTATTATTATTGATATTGTAGACTAATACTTATGAAAACAGATTGAGCGAATGAGAAAGAAGAAAACATGCCAACATACCTCATACGTGAGTACGAATGTTCCCCAATGAATACCAATGGAGTGCTTTGCTTTGATGTCGCAGTGGATGGACACTGCTTCATTGGGATCCACGTGCTGCGGACTCATGAACCACCTGTATGACACATCACACTTGCAATATAATAATTAATAATACAATAATAATGTTTTCTATATAGTGCAACATCAGACAAAGTCAAAGGGCTTTTCTCACGCATTCACTCAGCCTAATGGCTATAACACGCAACATTATATACAAAGAGAGGCAAAATACGGAGAGAAGCTTAAAACACATCCCCACTACACTCCCCTTCTTCCTCCAATATAAAATAAATAAGGAAATAAAAGCATGGGCAAAACCCCCACATTTTTACAGTATCAAAAATATAACATTACGTTACAATTTATATTAAAGTTACAAATTAATAAATAACTACAAAACAGGTTACAGACTGCAGAACCACGTGTAGGACTCCACAGCTAACAGAATATTACAGTATACCTCCAATTTCCAATTAAAGTAACAAGTATTTTAAAATTATAATTTTAGCAATGCTACATAAAACACACACACACACACACACACATAAAATGTAAGTTTCAAGCTTGTCATGTTTTGAATTTGCTAGACGCTAGAATCCTGGTTTTAAAAAACACTAACATTTTGTTCAGGCTGACTTAAGAGGTGTAAGTGTAAAATAATGAAATATCATTTGCACAATTTTATTTCCTTTTACCCAAAAAAACAAAACAAAAAAAAACAACTAAACAACAACATATAAACAAGAAACCAATACATATTGTCTACCGTTGTGTGCTGTGAATAGTGATACATTATTTATAGCAAGTTAAAAAAAAAAAAGAAAGCTACCTAGGATGATATGCTCCAATGGGAATGGCAGCTGCAGTAAAAGGTCCGTACTTTTTGCCAATTTGCTGGAAGCCGGCGCAGTAGCCCGTGTCACCAGAGAAATGAAAGGAGTGTTTGGGACCCAACACGCACCAGCTACTCCACAGCACCTGTCAAGCAGTCAACACTGTAAGTTTTATATGAGGTTTGGAAGAAATATAAACAACAAACAAGTGAAAAAAAAACAACAGGAAAATTAATGAATGATTACAGGTCATCATCAATAACTTTAACCAATCTGAAAATGTATGTTTAAGAACTAGCTGACTTCCTCATGACTAAATGATTGTTCAGTGAATCGCAACTGGAAATCATGTTTCTATTATTATAAAGCTATGTCTACCACTGTGTTCTGTTAATCACTGTAATGGTGAGAAATGTGCACGCTACAATTATAAATCAAAGTATTATTATTATTATTTGTATTTTTGTTACTATTATATTATTACCAACCTGATTATCATCATTGGGTCCCCGCTTACACCAGTGCTGGCAAGGTGTACAGGCCACACGCACCCCCCCGGTGCCCTCCACCGCCTCCTCCTGCCACCAGGTCATCTCCACAACGTTCTGACATCCCACACTGTTCATCCAGCTCTTCAGACCCATTGGCACGAACCAGCGTAGCTCCTTGCCGAAGCGCTTGTTCAGCGCCACGACACTATCATGGTCAAGGTGGTCATAATGGTTATGGCTGATGACCACAGCATCCAGTTTGGGCAGCTCATCGATAGAACATGGGGGGTCCCGGTAGCGCTTGGGGCCGATCCATTGGACTGGAGCGCAGCGCTGGCTGAACACTGGGTCCGTCATCACTGTGAAGCCGTCCACCTGAGCCACCACCGTCGCGTGACCCACCCACATCACACGCACACCGGATTTCACCTGCCGCTCAAATTCTGTTACGTCCGGCTTGACGATGGGCAGCGTCCTGTCCAGTTCCTGTTGAATGAAAACAGAAACATTTTTGAAAACAGATTACCTTTTTGTTAACGATATCCAATTTAGTGCTTACTCTAAATCTTAAGTGAACAGTGCTATTAGTATTATATACTTTTAAGATAGAAAAATGTCAATGTAAAATAACACAGCAAAACAAGCATCAGAAACAGAACACACCTATGTCACACTTTACTATCATTTCACTCAAACCATCCATCTCTCCTTGTAAATTAACTGAAGTAGCAAACTAACGTGTCTTACCTCTGTGGATGGAATATTTGACTCATTTTTGGTCGTTGCTACCATCTTAAAGACTCCACCAAAAGTGGGTTTTCTCCATGTGGGCCATGGATTTTGGAATCGTCCATTCTTAAAAATAGGCTTTGTGAACTCCTGGTCCACAGAGCTGGCTCCACCAGAGGCTCCAGGCTGTGGTGTGGCCATGTGAATACACTGGTCGTCACTGTCAGATGACTTGAACAACTGGTTGAATGTTGCCACCCTTGGAAAGAGTAAAACTAGACATCATGGTAAAACAATTTCATGAACAATCCATAGTATGTATAATTCGAATAATTAGTTATGTTTTCTATTTTTTTATTTTAACAACTTTATTATCACCGAGGTGAAATTCTGGCACTTTCATTTTCGAAAGTACAGCAGCCCCAAGTGAAGCGCTTTACCCAAGGTACATGCAGGGTGTGTTCTTGTCACCGGCACTCACCCGTCTAGGACATGAGCGTCAGGATCTTTAAAGTCCGTTATGATGGAATGCATGAGACACAGACTAGACCTCGGTTTATACTCTCATCCGAAGGAGTAAAAATATAGAATAGGCTCTGAGCTAAGTTACATGCATGTGTGCCATTCAACAAGGGTTCAGTTATACTAGTGGCAGAGATTTTGTTTTTTCTCTTGCGCCTTGATGTAACTGGACAATGTTTCAAATATTTTTCTTTAGTTTTACTTTCAGTTTCTTCTCTCATCATCCTCCTTGATACTATTATCTAGGTCTACAACGTGCAGTGTTTGTGTTAACTATTATCTAGGTCTACAACATGCAGTGTTTGTGTTAACTATTATCTAGGTCTACAACGTGCAGTGTTTGTGTTAACTATTTAGCTTTGTTCGTTCATTCATTTTTCATCAAGGGTGTCATGATCAACATCATCATCATCCTTAACGTCACGTCAACATCGGGATCATCATCACCAACATCATCATCATCGTTAACGTCATGTCAACATCGGGATCATCATCACCAATATCATCATCATCCTTAACGTCACGTCAACATCGGGATCATCATCACCAACATCATCATCATCGATTCCTTTCATTGTTATTCTTTTTGTTTTGCATGGCCGCAGGTAACATTTCCAATGTCCTATCCTATAACCCTGAGGTCGTTGGGGCACCACAGATGATCGTTTAACCAACATACTCCATGTCATTTTTTTTCTAATAAATTTTGTTTTAATGTCTTATGTTATTTCTACCTAATTTATAAAATGTTATTTCTTAACTCATTTTCTTCCACGTTGATTAAATTAACAAGATCCAAAAGGACAGATAATCAATGAGGATGATCTTGTCATGTAATTTAGACAGAATCTCGCAAATCTACTATTTCAATTATTAAAACTGACTGGGTTCATGCATACAGTACTCACATTCATTTGATCACAAATGCACATTTTTTTGACACTGAACGCATGATATTCCAAAGGCTTATGTTTTGGGACACAACTGAAAGTGCTAGCATAACCCCAGCAAACAAATCTAACCTGCTTTAGTATCCAGTATTAGTACATTTATGTAAACACAGTAGTTACTACTTAGAATAGATTATGCTATAATAATATTAAAGTATAATGATTGATACACATAATACACAACTGCACATATAACAAGCAATAACAAATTATTTCATTCACTCACAGAACAGTCCCTGCTGCAGCTGACAGAAGTCTTGTTCTCTTGTGCTTCAGCATATGAAGAGTTTGATCAATGTCAAAACTCAAATGTTGATCAGCTTGTTGAAGATGTTTGCATGTATTTTCACAATTACACTTGTTGAGTTTAGTGTATAATACAATCAAAGAGGAAATACTCTCTTTGATACACTGGAGTCTCTTCCTTTACTTGTTATCACGCGTTGATTTCTGTCTCATGACTTTCTGGGGGTTTCATACTGTTTTAAACCGATTCTTAATAAGCTTACTAGACCACTGAACTAAATAATTAGATCAGTGTTATTAGACACTGTGCTCTGCACAAAAGTGCATAGGTTATACTCTCAGAGCACTAGGACCTATTCAGCACACCCTGAACAAAAAACACTGCTAGGAAAGAGCGAAGAGGGCCACACTCTGTAGGCTACTCACAGGCTCTGAATCTCTTCAAGGTGTAATTGAGGCCTACGAGTTTACAAAGATGAAACAAGAGGATTCAGAGCCTGTGGGCTGCTTAGACCTAATTAGGTGCATATGTACCCAATGACTGATGTAACTTTTAAAACGTTTTGCAAATTAATTAATGAGGGGGAAAAAGGGGGAGGACAACACACAAAATCAAGGATATTAGTGACAGACATAACAAGTAAATGACATGTAAGAAAATGAACAAGTTTCCATTGCTTCCACTTTTACACATTTTAAATTTTGGATTTTGTTTTATCGCTTCATCTTTTGCAAAAACTGTTTGCGCACGCGCTCTACCCTTTCTTGGCAAACATGGCAGCCAGTATACTGAAGGTCACTTCGAGCGTTGCTAAAACTCTTGCAACAGCTCGGAGGGTGAGTCTTTTTGAGCGACCATTATATTAAACATAATTAAATGGCGTGCATTCTATTATTTAGTGTTGTTGATCATTAATATGTTCGTGTTTACTTCTTATTGGAGTGCCGGCTCTTTAACTATAGGAAGTGTAGTCTGCTGTGAAAAACACCAATGAAATGTAGTAAAAGTGAAAAGTCTGCAATGACGACATCATTAGAATTTTAACCAACGTGAGCTTTGTCGTATGTATCGTCATATTACTTACTTGTTTCATATAAAAGTTTATTTTATTGTCTACATATGCATTATTGTCTGGGGGTCATGTCAAAGTGACACTCATGACTGTGTTGTCTTGGCAGCAGGCATCCTGATCAATGTATTGACTGGAATTTATTTTTATAATATAGAATGCTTACAAGCTCTTTTAAATTAATATTATCTTACAGTTACTTATCATTTTGTACTTGCGTTTCAGGCTCCGTGCGTCAGTGCGTTTGTCACCAAGAGATGGACGTCCAAAGCTGCAACACGTGAACAAACCGTTCTGAATGTGCCCGACACTCTAGTATCCAACTTGGACAATGGCTTGAGAGTGGCCACTGAGGACTCTGGCATTCCAACATGCACAGTAAGTTAAAGGACAATACAGATATTGTTTTATTTTGTTTCTTTATGTGTTTTATTTGGTCTCGCATTGATTTTTATCAATTGAAATTCTTAAATGTGGGTATCAAATACATGCGTGTATATTTTTATGTTCACGTGTGTGTGGTAATGGTGAGAATGGGACTGTTATTTATTTTCTTAAATTTATTTTTAACGTTTTCCTCAGGTTGGTCTGTGGATCGATGCTGGCAGTCGTTTTGAAAATGAAAAGAACAATGGCGTCGCACACTTCTTGGAGCACATGGCTTTCAAGGTCTGCATAGAAAATGCTTTATCCTTTATTTCTAATAAAGCTTTCAGGTTATCTCCTCCTGCTTCTGTGCCTAATGACTTATGCAACAGTTATATCAGTTGGTGAGACCATGTAATATTAAAAGATTGGCCACTTCCATGATGATTGGTTAAATGTAACCCACCCGGTATAACAAGAGCTATACAACAACAACAAAAAATCAACCAACAAATTGTATTGGTTATAATGCTGTTTGAAAATCAAATAAATGCATTAATATTTTAAAACTTGGGATGTTTCAATCAGAGGCGGCTTGTTTAAATATTATGTGGATAATGTCTAGCATATTTGAAGATGTGGTGTATTATGTACTGCAAATTGAGTTGGCGGAAATACAGGGTTCGTACGCTCCTTGAACCTCCTTGAATCTCCTTGAATTTTCGATGTCTTGTTCAAGGGCCCTTGAATCTCCTTGAAAAATGCCAAATTGCCTCAGCTCCTTGAAAACTCCTTGAAATTTCAACCAGTGTATCTATCCATTGCTTGACCTAGAGATTTTATTGTCAAATTTTCAAAAAAAAAAAAACATTGAAAAATAAAAATTTATAAAACAAAATTTATAATATTATTTGTGTTGTCAACTGTTCGACGATCGTAACTTTTGTCGTCTGCTAATGATAAGGGAAGTAACCTCCACTGGGAAATTGTTCATTCCCTTGCTGTTGCGCGCGCACTCTCATTTGTCTGTTTCCGTACATCCTTCGTTTTTCCGCGCGTGTTTGCTGAATGAATCGGTAAAAATGCCTGGAGGCAATCGTGTGTTTAATCCAGTCAAATGCGCTGAGGAGCAAATCTAAGGAAATAAAGATCCAGCTGGAGAAGATTTCCCGTCAGATTGATGAAGGGATGGAAAAACTAAATTAACTGAAAATTCATTTATCTGTATTATTAGCCGGTGGTGGTACCTCTTTCTGACTTTTTACAGTTCTCTAACTTGTATCTAAGGACAACATGTTTCACAATTATTATTTGTGTATAGACTTCGTAGCTGCATGATCATCATAACTGTAACTTCATCGACATGCAATATTTATGTGTGTAGATTTCATAATCAATATCAACATCAGTATCACCATCAGATTCATGACTGCAAACAATTTATGGATATCTCTGGGTAACAGATTTATCCTTTATTTTGACTATTTATCAATTATTATGTGCGTTTACTATTTTTAAAAACTCCTTGAATTTTTGAATAAACTCCTTGAAATCTCCTTGAAAACTCCTTGAATTTTTTACAACAATTTGAGTATGAACCCTGAAATAAGTCTCCATTTGGCAGGCACAGAAGCCACAGGTCTGGGTAAGGTATGAAATGTGGACTAAAAGGCTGCTAAGCCTAATAAGGGATACTGAAAACTAACAAATGAAACCTATGACTGTGGATGCCATGATAGGGCAAGGTTTTGTTGCTGATTTGGCAGGGCACCAAGACACGCAGTCAGACGGACCTGGAGCTGGAAGTGGAGAACATGGGCGCTCACCTCAACGCCTACACCTCTCGCGAGCAGACCGTCTACTACGCCAAATGCTTCCAGAAGGATCTACCCAAAGGTCTGTATCATTTTTTAGCCTTCTGGTTCGTTTTTGTAGAACATACAGAGAGGAAATATGAAACGAGGAAAAGAGAGAGGCATGGGGGTGGGGTGGGGCAAAGAATTGGGAGAGATGTTGAGAAATAACATTGTTTTTGTAGAGTGGATCCATCTGTTAATATTTTATTTATTTGTTTATTTGTTGGTCTAAACGAATATGAATCACTTTAGTGTCCACATCATGTACACAAGGATATTCATAGCGATAGACAATAAAATATAAAGTAATTTTTAAATGCCAATTACTATCACTGTTCCTCCTTTCACACATGTCACTACAGCGACACCCACATACACTGTATCCTCTCTCTCTCTCTCTCTCTTTTCACTAGTCTCTCTCTCATTCACACATCTACCCCCGTTGGGGTGCCGGGGGTTTCAGTATAAATAGTATCCCCACTTTCTGGAAATTTAGTGCTTTAAATTCCCACTGTCGCTGTCTTTCTCATTTGCTCTTTCTCATTCCTGCTCTGTTCTATCAATCTGCTATACTATCGTCTTCTTCGCTAGACCAGCCTCCTACCTTTTTTCTTGAAAACTCTTCTGGGACAAGACTCCTTATTTGTGTATGAGGTCTGTTGGATCAGCTTGGGAATATTGGACGCTTTCTGCCAGGTGGTCACTAGGGCTTCCTATGATGTTATTATTTAGCAATGTAGGCATTTTATATGTATGTGTTTTGTTGAGAATTTATAATGAGGTTTGTATTCTATGTTGTTTTTTGTAAACGGGGGTTCGATAAGTTGGGGTGAAGCCTCAGCCGTCCCCTGCGTGGGATGTCTTTATTGTAAAGTGACTGGCTGGTGGAGAGCTTTCGGTTTTACCACTAGGGTTGTTTCAGCAGATCTTTTATGCGGATTGGGGGTTGTCCGGTCCTGATTTGGCTTGGAAGAGTCTGCTGGACCTAAAGCAATAATAATGTAATGTAATTCACACATCTCAACACTGTTAGGACGCATCACGGAATTTCCTACTGAACACAGACAGCACAACAAAGGTCACTGGCACCATACACGCAGAAAATATGTCATCAGTTGTTTCAAAAATAAGACCCAGAATATACACATGGTTTAAATATAACTACTAAAAAGGGCAGTTAAGGTCACTTGACTTTTTGAAAATAAACAACATATCTATTTAGCACATTTCCTCTTGAAGGCATGGGCACTAGAAGATCTAACTCGGACACCTGAGGAGCGCCCATTGGCTGGCTTTGGGTGCATTGTCAGACACCCCTGACAACTGAGTACAAACTTGTGTGACCAGAGATGGGGAGAATTGACCTAGTGCCTTTTGGTTGTGGTTGGTGTTTGTATTGTATTGTATTGTATGATTGTGACAGCTGTGGACATCCTGTCCGACATCGTCCAGAACAGCCTGCTAGGGGAGCAGGAAATTGAGCGAGAGCGCGGCGTCATTCTGCGTGAGATGCAGGAGGTGGAGACCAACCTGCAGGAGGTGGTGTTTGACCACCTGCATGCCACAGCCTTTCAGGGCACCGCCCTAGGCCGCACCATCCTGGGCCCCACCCAGAACATTCAGTAAGTAAAGTAATTGCGTTGGCTTCCCGTGAAAAACAGAATACAGTATAAAAATTAAAATTGTAAGACTTTGCTTCAAAACTGTTTTGCTCTGCATGGTCCATTGTATCTGTCCCAGTTAGTCCACTTCTATACACCATCAAGATCTCTCCATTCATCTTCTGTGTTGTTTATTCATGTTGTCTATAATGAATTTGTTTGTGTTTTGTTTTTTTTTGCCGCCAGGTCAATCAACCGTAACGACCTGTTGGAGTACATCAGCACTCACTACAAAGGGCCACGCATAGTGCTGGCCGCTGCTGGGGGTGAGAAGTGCCATTATTATCCACCCCTCTCTCTGTCCGCTTGTCAACATTGCATTTATTTGATTGGTCCCAGTTCTACCTCCACAAGGATTGTATCATGCTTAGTGAGCATCTGACTATAAGCTGTACGTGTGTGATGTCATGCCTGTGCCATTTTGACTGTAGAGAAGCGCTAGATGTAGGATATGTGCTTGTGTCAGGTGTCAACCACGACCAGCTGCTGGAGCTGGCTAGCAAGAATTTTGGTTCCCTCAGCACGGGCTACGATGGCGAGATCCCTGTCCTGCCCCATTGTCGCTTCACTGGCAGTGAGGTAGGCACAACTGGCTTTGCACTTCCCCCCTTCCCCAAAAAATTATTATTTACAGTCAGGACAAGTTTTGATAAAAGGCAGTTGTGATTTCGCAAGTTGGGAGAGGGACAACAAGACGCCATTGATGTAAAGGTAGTTTGCCTGTCTGAGTACATTTTCTGCACCCAATTCCGTACCACCTTTTTTTCTTTCACTGACAGTTGAGTGACAGGCTTGGCCATTTTGTCAAACTCCATTAACTGGAGTCGGTCCATGAACCTGAAGGCAGGGGGCTGGGCCAATTGTAAAACTCCATTAATTGGAGGCGGGTGATAATAAACTGCGAAGGCGGGGCGCAGTAGCAGAGGGGAGGGGGAGGGGGAAATGCTTTGTCATTGATGTATTTAAATACAAACTGTGAACGTTTAGCGCTGGGTTGTGGTGGTGGTTGTCTAGATCCGTGTGCGAGACGACAGCATGCCGTTGGCCCATGTGGCCATCGCGGTGGAGGGCGCTGGGTGGCAGAACCCTGATAACATCGCGTTGATGGTAGCCAACACTCTCATCGGCTCCTGGGACCGCTCCTACGGTGGTGGCGCCAACCACGCCTCTCCACTGGCTGCCGGCTCCTCCGAGGCCGGCCTGTGCCACAGCTTCCAGAGCTTCAACACCTGCTACACTGACACCGGACTATGGTCAGTGGACATCCATAACTGTTTGTCTGTTGGAAAAAGTGGGGGCTGGGACGATGGTCAGTACATGTCCACACTGTCCTCTTCTTGTTTAGTGGACATAGGGTGTGGTAATAACGATGTGTGACCTGTGTTGTGTTGGGACAGTGGCAAAGGCAAAATATGCTACTCAAAACAAACCTGAACTTTTTTGTTTCCTCTGTCCTTTCTGCTTGCAGGCTTCACTGTAAAGGGATTGTTGCTTTTCGTTCGTAATTTTATAGATCTGTTTAAATTTCTGACAAATAATTCTGTACGTGAGAAGCTTTGGGGTGTTTTTTCTCATCTTTTATTCTCTCGAGTCTTTGCGTAACTAACAATATTGTTTTTAACATCTCGTTATGATGTTTTTTAGGATGAAGCGCTGTATTGATTTTTTTTCATTGTTGTGTGTTTTCAGGGGTCTGTATTTCGTGAGCGACAAGATGCAGATTGAAGACATGATGCACAATGTACAAGGGGAATGGTAAGACTGACCAGACTTGTCACTTGTATGTGTAACGCAAAGATTCCCTGACTAGGTTTGAAAGTCAGGTGCATACATTGAACATAGAAATCTTAATGATATTTTTTTCGGGTTTGGTTAAGGACAGTCCATTTTGGTGCTGGACTTTTGGAGGGTGTTAGAGATGGCAGGGGTTTGTGTGTGTTGTTGTGTGTGCGTTGGTTGTATTTCTTAAGGGGTCAGTAGAGCGTTTCTGTTTGAGTGTAGGGGGGGATGTGTGTGGGCGAGGTAATGTTGAACAACTTGGTTCATTCCTTGCCACACCTGGGGATTGTGCAGGATGCGTCTGTGCTCGAGCGTGACGGAATTTGAAGTGACGCGTGCCAAGAACTTGCTGAAGACCAACATGCTGCTACAGCTGGACGGCTCCACACCCATCGCTGAGGACATCGGCAGGTCAGAAGGCCGTTTTTCTTTTTGTTTTGGCTTCCTCATGTGGAATGTTTTGTTACAGAAAAGAAACAACTCTGTGCCTCATCGTGAACAATGACAAGGGTTTTAAATAGCACCGCTATAGCCGCTATAGCGTTCGCAGTACAACAGATAGACATCCTCACACTTGAAATGCATTACAGCATGCACCATGCACAACATACTATCCCTCACAACTGCTGTTCAACGCAAAATGTAGAATTTTGCTGTCGACACTCCTACTACTAAAGAGCTTGGGGGTAGTTTGGCAGTTTCTCTTTCTTTTTTTTCCCCATGGATAGAAATACTGGGTCAAAGAAGTTAAAATATTAGATTTCAACTCATATTTTACTCACAAAATGGCTTCCCCCCCCCCCCCCCCCCCACTTACCACTATTATTATGATTTTCCCAGGACTCTGAATATTGCATTTGGAGCTTCTTTTTTTTTTAATAAGAGAATTGCACTGTATTAAAACTTTTTTTTTAACCATTATTATTTTCATATTGGTCCTATCTCACCCTAGTTTTGAAAAAAAAAAAAAAAGGTGCTGTATTACGTTTTACCACGTTCTTTTATTGTTTAAAAGCTTTTTAACGTTTTATTGAGTATGACTTGCCCGTTTCTGTTTCAGGCAAATGCTGTGCTATGGTCGCCGTATCCCACTGCCAGAGCTGGAGGCTCGTATTGACGCCGTCAACGCCAAAGTGGTGAGGGACGTCTGCACCAAGTACATCTACGACAAATGCCCTGCTGTGGCCGCTGTTGGTACGTACAGCTTTCTCTTCTTTTCCTTCCTTTGTCTCATCTTTTCCCTCCATGCTTGTGTAGTGTGTCGTTCTTTCTGCGTTTGTCCAACAATGTATTAACTGATCTACTCACCTGTACTGGGCCTCCATTTTATGGTGGTGGTGGCACGCCAGGCACAGTGCAAGGAGGTAGAAGAGGGAGACTGAAAAAGAGGTGGGAGGACAACATTCGAGAATGGACTGGTTTGGCACTGAGCGAAACAATCAGGGTTGCTGAGGACAGGGAAAGATGGAGTACGCTGGTTAAACGATCATCTGTGGTGCCCTTACGACCTCCGAGTTATAGGATAGGATAGGATAGGATAGGTAGCACGCCAGTAAGATTTTGTTTTGCGTGTGTATGGAGTTTCCTTGATGCATGTGCAAGAGCAGGACATGTCTAGAGTAGACTCAAAGTGTGAATGTGTATATCTTGAGTGGTGTACAATATGATTTGGACAGAAGGATCGCTTTACTCGGCCCCAACTGAAGTGGAATAGACCATTAGCTGCTATAGGGCTGCTATTAAACGTATAACTTTGTACTTTGGACTGACTGTGACACTTGACCCCAATATGAGTGTCGGAGGCAGTTGAGGGCATAGGCCTATGCTTGATAGATCTCCGACTCTCGGCTGGGGTCAAGGTCGCCGGTGTATAGAAACTGGCCTTTTCATCATGTATGTGTTTTTACTCTTTGTTCTAATAAATACAGCGTTATCGGAACGCAAAATTTTGGGGAATTGTGTTTTGGAAAAGTGTTATTTTTATTGTTATTATTACATCTTTTTTGTAATGTTCTTAGGCCCCATTGAGCAGCTGCCGGACTACAACAGAATCCGATCAGCGATGTACTGGCTGCGACTATAGACAAGCACATACATGGACTAGTTTAGATTTGTAACAAATCTGCATTCTGCCTAGTTTGTGGAGTGAGAGCATTCATCTACACCACACCAACAGCCTGCTTGCTTCATGGCCATGCGGACAGCCTAGTTTTTTGTAAAAAGAGAAAAAGAGGAGACTGAAGTTTGAAGTATGTGAAGGATTATGGAGCAAAGATGGCTGTCAGACAAGCGTTTGGGTGTGTTGCACATTTTGTGGATACGATGTTAACGTTTCATTGTTTTGTTTTTTTTAGTCGAGAGCAGTGCGTGTGTTGAATGTTTTGAAAGGAATTGTGATCGAATAAGAATTAAATATTTAAATTGTTACCCTGTAAGTCAGTTTGTTGGCTTTTTTGTATGCGTGTGTGTGCACAAATATGTACATGGAGAGAAAAAGCGATAAAGTTATGGGGAGTAAAATAAAGCAGCATGAATTAGTGTGACGGTGGATAGAAAGCACAATGCATTCATGCACTTTACACAACTCCTGATGAACAAAACGACCCAACACATTTTGTTTGTGAAGTATTTGCGTTTCCATTTATTTAATTGATAGGAAGCGCAACAAATACATTATACAAAAACAAGGCTTTACCAATGATCAGAACATTGTGCAAATCATCAGAACATGTTTATACATGAAAAATAACTTTACAAATAAATAAATAAGCCTGTACTGTAACAAAACTTTGATAATAAAAGAAACTTTGGACAATTGATGACAACACTTGATATTACAAACTGCATACATAAATGGAAAAAAATCAAAAATGTTTTAGTACAATCAGAACACGATATGTTGGAAAATAAACCTTTGATCAGACAATACGTAACAACTGTATAAACGGTAAGGACATCTAAATAAGCCTTTCAGTTTTCAAATGCCACATTCACACTCCTTTAAAAATACACTAAACTGAAGCAACATGCAAACAAATAAAGTATCAATTGCTGCCAAATTAATGCATAAATTACGCTGACAAGTTGTGTACTGCAGCTAAATATGACCGAATACCATCAGCTACCGTTAGTGTAAACATTTAAAAGCAAGAAGCAAGCAGTTCCAAGCATCGGTGCAAATGTTCAGTTTTTTTGTTCTAACAATCTCCGCTCTATTAGAATGGGAACGTCCTTTCACCGCTGTCCTAATATTGCAACTTGGAACATGTGCAGCAAGTTCTGCAGAAGTCCTCATCAACAGTATGCAGCCAGTACAGGGTTCTCAAAGGCAGACTAAATCATTGCTACGTTGTTGAGCAGATGGTGAATGGTTGGCTCCGCTGCAGTTATCCCACACCGTGGTGTTCACCACATTACTGTCGAACTTGGGACAAAATTGATCTCCCATCCAAAATGCAAATGTCGCCAGTTATTTCCCTTCGCTCTCTTCCATGCGGTACCACTCGCTACAATGAGTGTGACACTTTCACAGGATTAATTACCTCCCATCTAAACGCAGCTTCTCGAAATGCGGCTGCACACTTTGGAATGGTTACAAAAAGTTAACATTGCTGCGAGTTGTTACCTGCATTTGAAACCCTGCTGAGAAATAGTGTTAATACTACTGCAAAACTGACAAAAATGTTCTGGAAGCACAACTGTAAACTAGGCAATCAAAACACAGGAGTATTTCTTTGCTCATTATTGCTATGGCCATTAGGGCAAGAGTTGTGGGATGGGAGTGTCCTGTTGTAAGGTAGGGGTAGAAGTGTCCTATTGTAAGGTAGGGGTAGAAGTGTCCTATTGTAAGGTAGGGGTGGGAGTGTCCTATTATAAGGTAGGGGTAGAAGTGTCCTATTGTAAGGTAGGGATGGGAGTGTCCTATTGTAAGGTAGGGATGGGAGTGTCCTATTGTAAGGTAGGGGTAGAAGTGTCCTATTGTAAGGTAGGGGTGGGAGTGTCCTATTATAAGGTAGGGGTAGAAGTGTCCTATTGTAAGGTAGGGGTAGAAGTGTCCTATTGTAAGGTAGGGGTAGAAGTGTCCTATTGTAAGGTAGGGGTAGAAGTGTCCTATTGTAAGGTAGGGGTAGAAGTGTCCTATTGTAAGGTAGGGGTAGAAGTGTCCTATTGTAAGGTAGGGGTAGAAGTGTCCTATTGTAAGGTAGGGGTAGAAGTGTCCTATTGTAAGGTAGGGGTAGAAGTGTCCTATTATAAGGTAGGGGTAGAAGTGTCCTATTGTAAGGTAGGGATGGGAGTGTCCTATTGTAAGGTAGGGATGGGAGTGTCCTATTGTAAGGTAGGGGTAGAAGTGTCCTATTGTAAGGTAGGGGTGGGAGTGTCCTATTATAAGGTAGGGGTAGAAGTTTCCTATTGTAAGGTAGGGGTGGGAGTGTCCTATTATAAGGTAGGGGTAGAAGTGTCCTATTGTAAGGTAGGGGTGGAAGTGTCCTATTGTAAGGTAGGGATGGAAGTGTCCTATTGTAAGGTAGGGGTGGAAGTGTCCTATTGTAAGGTAGGGATGGAAGTGTCATATTGTAAGGTAGGGGTGGAAGTGTCCTATTGTAAGGTAGGGGTGGAAGTGTCCTATTATAAGGTAGGGATGGAAGTGTCCTATTATAAGGTAGGGGTGGAAGTGTCCTATTGTAAGGTAGGGGTGGAAGTGTCCTATTATAAGGTAGGGGTGGAAGTGTCCTATTGTAAGGTAGGGGTGGAAGTGTCCTATTATAAGGTAGGGATGGAAGTGTCCTATTGTAAGGTAGGGGTGGAAGTGTCCTATTGTAAGGTAGGGGTGGGAAGGGTGGTGGGGGCAGGGGAAGTAATTTATAAAGCAATTTTACAATCACTACCACATTAAAGAATCGGGATAGTATGTGTAAAAAGAAAGATTGTTGGTTTCTTCAAAACGCATCAAATCCTGATTCTCCAATGCGAATTCCCTATTTCATTTCAAATCTCGATACCACCGTAGCTGCAATTTTCTCCACACTACAGACCTACCGTGGGACCTGGTTGAAGTACATACCCTAACATTGCAGTCACAAAGCAAACCTCAGTACCACAAAATCACCGCTTATGCACACAAACCACTAATTGTGCTGCCTACTCCAAGCTCGTCATACATATACATATTCAACGATGTATAAAAACAATACACCAGTGTCTCTAGCTAAATATCTGCGCTACAAAAATTAATAATTATTAATAGTTTGCTGTCTAAACCAGCCATTGTCGGAGATTACGATGTTAGCAACTATCTAGTGTCTAAACAAGCGTTATTAAGGCTTATAGCTATTGCTTAACCGCTGAATGGATAAATGGTGCACAAACATATTACAAACATCTTATTTAATAATGGTACGAAAAAGAATTTGATAATGCCATGACACTCAAGATTTGATACCCCCCCCCCCCCCCCCCCAAAAAAAAAAAAAATCACAGTATCAACAATTTACATGGATTTCCTATTTGAAATGGATTTTTACTTTGGTCGGTGGGCCAGGAATCATAAAATATGAAGTAAGCAATGGGCCTCAATTTTTTTTTAAAGGGATATGTTTGGGACACTAGTCAGTAGTGGAAAGAAAATTGTTATTTACATTCAGACGACGATTGATAAATATTTTATAGTGGCAATTAACCGTAATAAATAATTTGTGTCCATTTTTTTTTTAATGACGAACAACCCAACGGAAAATAAAAAATAATAATAACCTGTTTACCGTGTAAATCAAGACAACAACAAAAAGGCGTGGAATTAAAACATAGCAATGGTACATTTTAGCTCTGTCAGTTCAATGCAAATAATTGAGTATAAATACAATGACAACAAATACACATATTTTAGGTCTCTCTTGCACACACATACCAACTAGACTGCACGATTTCATTCTAACATTATTGTATGACATAGTTCATTGACTTGTACTATATATACACATTATCATCGCTGTACAAGGCAATCTACAATCATGCACACAGTATCTTGTGTACACAATATTCCATGACATGAGTTACTGTTTGTGATTGTAGCATGCTGCATACAAAACCATGCGACATTTTACAACACAAACGCACCTCGTGAAAACGCTTATGGGGTAATGATTAATAATAATAATCATCATTTATTTTGTAAAGTGCAAAACCAACCTACAAGTTTGCTCAAAGGACTTGCACCTATTTACACACACACACAAAGTTTTGCTAAAAAAATTTTAATTGTAAGTTATGACTAAACAGAAAAAATATCATCTGGAAATACAAATAAGTACTTATAAAAGTACTAAGAAACTTGTATATGTATTTGTTTTAAAGGCAAAGAGAAACATTTCTCATAAGACAATGTATAACGTGAATAAGACTTGGACCATTGGTGTGATGCGAACTAGCCAGACCCCTGGACTTCATGCCTTCTACGCAACCTTTGTTGCCCTTGCTCAAACCACAGCCTTGAGCACTCCTGAGCTTAAAAAAGGGCTATGCAAAAATAATTCATAATTATTAATAATAACCTAATTACACGCCTCACAAAACCTCAGATATATCATTAATCCTGGTGGGGTCTTTCCTGACAAAATGAGATACAACATCACCGACATTAATTTTGTGACCATGATTTTACCCAAATGGTGAAGACGCCAGGTAAAAGAATGGCTTAAAAACCTATGTTTTGGAATGGATGTTAAACAACGATGACATGAGATGCTGCAAAGACCAGTATAGCACACATACACATTTTTCTTTTGGTCACTTGGTCACTGCAGCATCAAATAATTTGATTGAGACTATGGGTTGTCCTTATGACAATGAGATCAAATCAAGCGAAGAGTGTAGTGCCGATGCCTTCACAACCTCAAAACTTCAAAATTAAAGCTGGACTTTTCACCAAAAATGGAATCCACAACCCACTACAAATCAAAAGGATTCAAAAATAGAATGAATTGTTAAAAAATACCTAAAACAAACGGCAGTTTGGAATTCATTGCAACTTAACAGGCTTTGGAATAAACCGTCAAAATATCCATGATATGATATTCCAAATAGGATCTTGATATGCAACATCAAAACCCAACTCTGGACAATAAAATATATAACTGGAATAAAAACAAGACATGGAAAGCGGATAAACCGACAAAAGAAAAAAAATGCAACATCAAAAAAAAAAAATAACATTAAAAAATAAAATATTCAAGTCAAAAGTCACAACCAAACTGAAACAGCAATTAGATCAAACTAGAGGTAAACAATAAAACATTGATATGAAGTCAAAACATACAATAACTAAGCATGCAGCCAGATGTCAAACTCATTTTATGTTGCATTGTTGTACTTAGGTTGGGCTGCCCCAAAATAAAATTTGCAATAAAAACTATCTCTCCTCTACCCAAATAATATAATTCTTTTCAAACCAAATGCATTTATTCAACATACATGTTCACAACGCTTGCAACATTCGCCCTACAAAGCGACCCAAAGTAAATTTCTTCAGTAAAATTGAAAGTAAATTCATGCGTTTCCAATCGCTATAAAGAATTTCATCATTAATCGTTAGCCTGTAAGTGATCAAAACGTACTTTGAATTTATTCAAATATAAATGTGTACTGAGTGAAATATAAGAATGTACAATCATTGAGAATATGACAACAACAAAAAAGAAAAAAAAAAGCCAAAGATGAGAAAACAGCAAACGCTCAGTCGTTAGTTATATTTACAATGGACAAGGTCCGTACTGTACAATGAACAAACACCCATATCACGCACACCATGTCTGCTGCAAAGTATGAATACTACGACTGCTCTGAACACACCACACAAATAGTCCACCAATTCATACTACACTTTCGCAGGAAACCTTGGGATTACATCAACACGTGTTTACCATTTCACATGATGACGGTTCACAATAAAAAAATAAATGTTGTTGAGACATGACAATGCCACCACGGCAGCTCAGCAAGGGCACCACAACTGCACCCGACTGCATAAAACAGTGCAATGTTCACTTTCTGACTGTCACCGTCTTCTCCTCCTCAACGACCGTGATTATTTCTGCTTTGTTTGACATTAACCCCCCATTACTTGCACGTGACACAAAAAGGAGCACGTTGCGTAATAAAGCAGTGGAAGGAATTCCGCCATAAGGCAGGGGGGCACTTCTTTTCACCTGCTGCTTTCTCCAGGCATTTCTTCACCACCATCCACAATGCTCACAGGTCAAGATATGTTGGTTTATGATGAACAGCACAGGAACATTCACACTCCACAGTAAGAGTCTATGAATGTATATCAATGAAAATCTACCATTGTTTGTATATCAACGCGAATGTCGGGCCATCGTCTGTATATGTCAATAGTCTTTTTTCCTGTCATTTTCATGCAGCACAGAGAAATGTTAACAACTTCCGTTGTGCATAAAATCTGAGCTTTGCTTGTGGAGAAATAAAGGGGCACATGGACCACTGTAGCATGACAACATGCACACACACACACAAGGACAGCGGGAAATGCTGGGGTAATACTATGCACGCTGAGCGTGCCAACACTACACAGTTCTATCATACGTTGGTTTCATCGCTGGATCTGAAAACAGAACAAGCAGCCCATCAACACAAAATACAACACTGACGCCACTAAACCACAGACACACCTCTGAGTTCACTAACCCACTCCATTCACATCAAAAAAGATATCCTTGTCCAACATTATTATTATTGGGTAAATCCATAGCAGTCAAGTCTTTTCTAGCTGGTATTTTGTTCATATGGATTTACCCTTTAATAATAACCCTTGAACAGGAATCTTTTTCTTTTTTTTTAAATTTTAAATCCAAGTGTGAAATTTGATTATGAATTCACTCCTCAAATTTGCATCCATGGATTTTCAGTTGAACTGAACAAAAAACAAAAAATAAAACTCAAAATTTAAGCCATCACAAATGCAACAGAAATAAACAGGAACAGAAAACCAAATCAATTTTTAACCGAAGCAAACTGAAATCTATTTGTCAGCCAGAGGAATGACTGAAATAAAACCCTTTATTTGGCCACCATGTTGAGGGCACAGGCTGAATGGGCATTTTTGTTGTTATCTGTAGTGTTGGACCAGGGAAGATCTAGAATATACGCAGTCCAGTCCAACTGTTAACATCTCTTTCTCTGGAAGGTTATAAGACAACTTCGTTTAAAATCTTTTGCTGTTGTAATTCATCATGTGGAAACACCGATACAGATAAATGCAACACTGTTATCAAATTGAGTGATAGTTATGTTGGACAGAGTCTAAAAGTTAGTCACTAGTAATGTTTTGCCTTGTTGGGCTAATAACCATTACAGTACCCTTCCCAATTGGGTGTTCCCCGCCAGTCTAAACTAAAAGCAAAATATTTTAATTTGTATTTATTTATTATTATTATTTAACGCCACCGTTTTATTTTTTTTCCTTTTCTGGGCACTCATTTTCATGTTAAATATTGCAAGTTCCATAAGGAGCATGTGAGTCATATGGGCTTTGCCATTCTAATTATATATAAGGTTACTGCTAACAGTGAACGAGTTTTGCTCATTTTGCTTTTATAGTAACAGTTGTTGTGTATTTATGTAAGCGCTTAGAGCTAAGTCTGAACAATCATGTGTATGTGATGTTTGTCATAAAATCTTCCACCACAGCAAGCCATCAAAAAAAAAAAGTAAAAAAAAAAAATAAAATTAAAATTAAACAGAGTGGCTAAAGGGAGAGTGTTTGTGGTGGAGTGTTTGTGGTGGAGTGTTTGTGATGGAGTGTTTGTGGTGGAGTGTTTGTGGTGGAGTGTTTGTGGTGGAGTGTTTGTGGTGGAGTGTTTGTGGTGGAGTGTTTGTGGTGGAGTGTTTGTGATGGAGTGTTTGTGGTAGAGTGTTTGTGGTGGAGTGTTTGTGGTGGAGTGTTTGTGATGGAGTGTTTGTGATGGAGTGTTTGTGGTGGAGTGTTTGTGATGGAGTGTTTGTGATGGAGTGTTTGTGGTGGAGTGTTTGTGGTGGAGTGTTTGTGGTGGAGTGTTTGTGGTGGAGTATTTGTGGTGGAATGTTTGTGGTGGAGTGTTTGTGATGGAGTGTTTGTGGTGGAGTGTTTGTGATGGAGTGTTTGTGGTGGAGTGTTTGTGATGGAGTGTTTGTGATGGAGTGTTTGTGATGGAGTGTTTGTGGTGGAGTGTTTGTGGTGGAGTGTTTGTGGTGGAGTGTTCGCTCGTGCTGTTTATGGAACGTTACATGTTCGCTAAGGTGCTTTACTGAACGTTACATAAATGATATACAGGAGAGAAAAACCATGTGTATATGATTTGTGTCATAAATCTTGCACTGCAGCAAGCCATTTTTAAGGACTACAGCATTTTTTGTTGTGGTACGTGTGTTGTAGTGATATAGTATGTAGTTATGCATTTTAAAAAGTTGTTTTAAATAATAATAATAATAATAATAATAATAATAATAATAATAATAATAATAATAATAAAAACATAAAAAAACATACAAAAATAAGCCATCCTACTCCCCAACCCCTATTTTAATCCTTTGATGGAATATAGTAAATATCTTTGTGGACTGGATTGTTGAAGACATCGAGAAAGAAAGGTTTTGTGTACTGCGTGTGAGAGAACGAGGGAGAGAGCGGAAGAGAGAGGTTGTACGCATGTTGTATATGTTATACACGCTTTTTTATACTTACACGCGATGTCCGTTATTATTTCTTAAAATGTTCAACATGTTTTTATCTCATCATTTTTTACAATATGGTTGATATATCTGTAAGCGCTTAGAGCAGACTTTAGTTTCGTTTTGCGCTTTAGAAAATAAAGTATTATTATTGATATTGTTTCGTTCAAATATAGCGCTTTTCCCGCTCAAGAGCTGCTCAAGGCTGTGACCAATACAGGATCTAACTCAAGCCGCCCGATGTGGCCCACTTGTTGCCTTGTGCGCATGGCCTGACGTCCTAGACAGGACACTTCCCTACTGCTTACTCAGAATCGGAGGACACGCTGCCGTTGTGCGTCAGGACTTGAACCTGCACCCTTCCTGCCACAGCAGCGTCTGACGCCACGTTACTGCTGCTGGTGGCATAGTTGTTCTGCAGGCTGTCCGACCGCACCGGTGGCACAATGGTCACCTTACGACCTGACACCCAAAGCCAAACACCAATACAACACCGGTACAACATTGACGCCAAAACATTAATACTATAACAAGCATGCAAACACCAGGTGCAGGGGTCATGTTAGCACTGTCATTATTCACACTGATTTTTTTATTTGGATTTAATTTTATTTTTGACACTTTATTGTTCCTGGGCCTGGGAAAGGCGTAGTGGCAGCCTGTGGCGCGCCCAAACATACCCAATATTAGTTGTGGTTTTGAAATTTTGCTGGGGGAACAAACCAGAGTACCCGTAGAAAACCCCCGAGACGTTGCTCAGGTCAAAAGTAAATAATATTGAGAGAAACATAGCGCCCAGATGCTGGATCGATCCCACACCTGTCAGGCGCCATTGGTTTCTAGCCTTTGGACAAAGCAAGTTAGTCCCGCCTTATACCCCGTGGACACAACTAGAATTGAGATGAATAAAGTTGCATTTTATAGTGTAGTACTGTATTGTATTGTATACTGTAGTATTGTATAGTGTACTGTATTCTATAGTGTAGTACTGTATTGTACTGTGTAGTACTGTATTGTATTATATAGTGTAGTGTTATATTGTATAGTGTACTGTATTCTATAGTGTAGTACTATATTGTACAGTGTAGTACTGTATTGTATTATATAGAGTAGTGTTGTATTGTATAGTGTACTGTATTGTATAGTATAGTACTGTATTGTATTATATATAGTATTGTATTGTATAGTGTAGTACTGTATTGTATTATATATAGTATTGTATTGTATAGTGTACTGTATTGTACAGTGCAGTACTATATTGTATTATATAGAGTAGTATTGTATTGTATAGTGTACTGTATTGTATAGTGTAGTACTATATTGTATATAATATTGTTTCATATAGTGTAGTATTATACCATATAGTGTAGTATTGCATTGTATATTGTATTGTACAGTATTGTATAGAGTATTATAGTGTATTGCACAGTGTACTATACTGTATTGTGTAGTGTATTGCATAGTGTACTGTATTGTACTGTATTGCATAGTGTAGTATTGTTTTGTATTGCATTGTATTGTACTTGCAGTCTGCATTTCTGTATGAAGGCATTGGGGAATATCAAATTTATTATTAACAATTTGTAAAAGTCACATCCAAGGCTCAGAGAATGCACACAATTGTGCAGCAAGCATGACCCCTGCTGAGTGTCCACTATGCATGCATGGTGCCATGGTACAGCCAACCTACGCTGTGTAATGCATAGCCTGCCAAAAATACACCAAATCTTGGTCTAACCCTGAGATAAAAGCATCGCTTTGAAAAGCCAAAGGGTTTTGAACAGACATGGTGTTGTTGATTTTTTTGTAAGAGAATGGTTTTAGCACAACTATAGATCCTGAAGTTGCTGAGAGTTTTGTTCGGAGCCATCACGACAAGACAGAACCTCTTCAGGCACAAATCCTGTAGCCCTTTGCGTTAAGAAACTTCCGCTGTGTTTGCACCGAGTTTCTCCCTTTTTAGATCTTTACAGCATCAGTGCAAAGACAAGACTTGGACCTGTGATCATTCACATCTTGGAACCTTCAGCAGTTCTGTGAGCAGGTCACTACGCTACACAACAACTACTGCTTTTGCATCGTCCACTTTCAATACAAGTTCCCTGTATTTTGATTGTGGGACTCGTGCAGGAAGACGGACGTCACGTCTGTCCAGTAACAAAAAGGTTGGCTGTACCACATCAAACAAGGAAACACAATCAAAATTCGATGCAATATTTAACGTTGCAACTTATAAACGACGGAGCAGACTTAACAACTATAAGCAATGCGACACAAACTGAACAGCATTAGTAGGAACTGAACAACAAAGAAAGCAGCAACTGGGAATGAGAACAAGTATAAAGGAACATCGAGAGTGCAAAGATTTGAGGGAAAACAATCACTGTGATCGCGGGTGTAGAACAAGTAAACAGGTCAGAGGTGGGAGAAGCAAAGGAAGCGACACTTACAAGGCAAGCTAGGCCAAGTCAAAGACCTCCCAATGTACACCTACACACACAACACAGCAGTCAATGTCACAACACTGAAAGCAGACCTTGGATTTTGTGTGGCCCTGGTATCCACCCTACATAGCATGATGGATTTCCAATGACAATCTCTGCTCCTCAGGTCCTCCTCCTTCACAGTCTCACACATCTCTGTTTTCAACCCCATAACATGACAGGCAGAGGTAACAAAGGGATTTTATTAACACGATAATCCCATTGTAAAATGTAAAAATCATAAGACTACAAATGACAGCCTTTGACTTCCAACGCCAGCCACACAAGATCTGTACAAAAACATATACCATGTTGCATTGTTACAAAGATAACATCAAAAAATCCTCTGTACAAATGAATACAGTAGAATGCCTCATGAGGGGGCAAAAAAAAAGGAAAGTTCATGTTCCTGAAATCCCAGCCAGGTCCATCACAAGTCGTCAAGCGTGGGGAAGTTTCGTGGGGGGCGGGGAGGGAGGGGAGGCGGCATGATTGTACCTGAACGTTGGGCAGCGGCAGACAGCGTCACGTCTGGCGGCACGCTGGAAATGTGAGGTCGCGAGGTTGGGGGAAGGTCCAGGTCCATGCTAATGTCCACTTGACCGCTGTCTGCCCAAAGGTCGTCTGCTGGAAGAAAAGAGAATAGGACTGAATGATGGAGGAGTGTGAAAAGCTCCCTAATATCCACTCTACTGCAGCATGTGCAATGTGTGTTTTACTTGCGTAATCGTCAACAGTGACAGCAGACAAATCTAACCGCTATGAGATGAAAGCAAAAATACCTGAATTATTATTGCCCAGTCTGTCTCTCTCCTTTCTCTCCTTCTTCTGTTTCTCCAACTGCTCTCGGGCTTGCACTGAAATCACCACAGCAAAATACATTGAAGGATGGCTCCTATTGAATACATCCTTCCAAACACTCACACTGATGACATAGACATGTGTGAGACACTTTAAAGATGTTCCATGTATTAACTGTTCTTATAGCACACTTTTCTAACCCAAGATCTTCTCAAGGCATGGCCAAGAACGGAATCTAACTCAAGTTTGCCAACTTTTACTTTAACTGATGCACAGCAGGTCCATTGGGGAAAAGCCATAAGTAGTTTTCACTAGTATAAATGTACTCTTCCAAACTCACTCATACCATTCTTTGATCCCAAGCCAAACTACTTGTTCTCCGACTTTACATCAAGAGATACAACCAAAAGCCTTGTATTATAAAAGTTACACATTTTCTATTTTGTTACGCATCTTTTACAAGTAAAGCTATGGACCGGTGAACAGAAAATGTATGGGGATGTTTGGCTAAAAAAAAAAGAAAAGAAAGTAAGAGGCTTTCCCTGTTAGTTTTGTTTCTAGCTTGACAATGAGTTTGTAATACACTCCAAAGCTGGCTTCTTATCTCAGACTCTTTGTGTTACCGGCTGTTTTCTGAAGCTAGCGTAACATTCCTTGTTGTCTACCCAGAAAGATGTAAGTGCACTCACTGACAGCCTTGCTCTTAGGCACGTGCTGGTCCCACGAGGGGCCGATTTCAAACTCATCATCCTCGTCTGAGGAGTGGCTGGAGGCAAGGTCAAGGCTGTTTGGGTCTGCAGAGGCATCACTGTCAGAGTCGGAGTCATTACCTTCCGGTTTGACAGGGGAATTCACAATGGAGTCTGAAATACACAATTCAAACACACAAACAATTCTGTTATTGTATGTTACGTGTCTTAATGTTAATTTTCATGAAATGTATAAAAAATACAGCAGCGCCTGGAGCAGGAAAAGTGCTATATAAAAGTGATTCAATAAATAAATAAATAAAATTGTTCCAGATTAAGCACCATTTTATTGAATTAGGCACGAAAATCTCACAGTGACCCTGGAATAGTAAGTGCCTTAGGTCTTAAAGATCATAACATTACATTATTATTGCTTTAGGTCCAGCGGACTCTTCCGAGCCAAATCAGGACCGGACAACCCCCGATCCGCATAAAAGATCTGCTGAAACAACCCTAGTGGTAAAACCGAAAGCTCTCCACCAGCCAGTCACTTTACAATAAAGACATCCCACGCAGGGGACGGCTGAGGCTTCACCCCAACTTATCGAACCCTCGTTTACAAAAACAAAATAGAATACAAACATCATTATAAATTATCAACAAAACACATACATATAAAATGCCTACATTGCTAAATAGTAACATCATAGGAAGCCCTAGTGACCACCTGGCAGAAAGCATCCAATATTCCCAAGCTGATCCAACAGACCTCATACACAAATAAGGAGTCTTGTCCCGGAAGAGTTAGCTAGCAAAGAAGACGATAGTATAGCAGATTGATAGAACAGAGCAGGAATGAGAAAGAGCAAATGAGAAAGACAGCGACAGTGGGAATTTAAAGCACTAAATTTCCAGAAAGTGGGGATACTATTTATACTGAAACCCCCGGCACCCCAACGGGGGTTCTTAAAGATCCACAGTATTTTCAAAGTGTGTGCTTTGAGAGGAACCATATTCCAATTCCAATGGACATTGTTCAAAATGCTAGAGAGATCCTTCAAGCTTTACCAAGTCTTCAGGACCAACGTATATAACAACCAGACGACCACAAACACACAGACACGCAAATCTGTGGGTGCACTTACAAGGGTCTTCAGACAGAACATCAGCCATGTTAGGGTCGTAGCCGTACGGAGCAATGCCGGTGTTGGCTGGCTGGCCGGGCAGGGACGGTAAGTGACCGCCGGCAGACGTGGAACTGCTGGTGCTGCGCCCAAAGTCGTCGCGGTAGCGTGGGGGGTAGCGGCCGGTGCTCTTGCTGGATTGGGAGGTGGTGGAGGTGGTAGAGATGCCGACGTTGATACGCAGGCCTCCCCCGCCCTCTGTGGTGGATGAGCCGGTGGTGTTGTGGTAGGCCAGGGCGGAGCGCTGCACCAAAGCAAACGTCTAACACACACAGTGGTTAGTGTCTAGCAACACTGGCTCTTTTCATGGATTTCTTACCTCTCTCTTACTTCTACATGTTACAGTAAATCTACCTTCAGTTTTAAGGCTCCAGTGAAACGTTGACCATCCTTCACAACTTCTTTCTCTGCCTCTCTCTTTAAAGTTGATTTGTAACTTTGCTGGAATAAATCGTATTGTACATAACATGCCATGGTGGTTTATTTGTGTTATGTACTGATATCAGAGGTGAAATGCTTCAAATTGAATAAAAGTTACTCTCTCTCTCTCTCTCTCTCTCTCTCTCTCTCTCTCTCTCTCTCTCTAGACACAACTTTAGGGGGTGGGTAAAGGTGAAGGGGAGGGGGGAAGCAAAGACCAATGCATACCGTGTGTACAGTAAACAAGAATTGCACCACACAAAAAAAGAAAGAAAGAAAAAAAAAGAATAAACTCACTGAGGTGACACTGCCCCTGTTTGGAGCAATCTTGTCATCCAGGTCTATCTTCTTGCCCTGAATTTTGTACCACGTCATCTGTAAGCACTGTCGCACCTGTAGCACACAAGCCCACATTGTCTACAGTAACTGACCATAAAATTCAAAACTGTCTAACTACAAAAAACGGATCACGTTCTGTACAGTCCTGCAAATGGTTGTTGTTGTTGTTGCACCAATTTGTATTCATCAGATTAACATAAGTTGTTAAATGGAAATGGAAGAGAGAGGGATTAATCATCTCCCTTTCTCAAAGGCCAGCTTTAGGATGGCACTACTGCCACTAAGCACTTCCCTACCCAACATCTCCAAAGCGGAGACAAGAAAAATTGTATAAAAACTCCAATGTAACTAGCTAGGGAAGTCCTCAATGAATGATATCTTCAACAGTTGGTGTTTAGGTCACAGCAATGATTTAGGCTAGTGTCTGAGTCAGGGTTGGTGTTTAGGTAAGAGCAAAGATTTAGGCTAGTGTCTGAGTCAGGGTTGGTGTTTAGGTAAGAGCAAAGATTTAGGCTAGTGTCTGAGTCAGGGTTGGTGTTTAGGTAAGAGCAAAGATTTAGGCTAGTGTCTGAGTCAGGGTTGGTGTTTAGGTAAGAGCAAAGATTTAGGCTAGTGTCTGAGTCAGGGTTGGTGTTTAGGTAAGAGCAAGGATTTAGGCTAGTGTCTGAGTCAGGGTTGGTGTTTAGGTAAGAGCAAAGATTTAGGCTAGTGTCTGAGTCAGGGTTGGTGTTTAGGTAAGAGCAAAGATTTAGGCTAGTGTCTGAGTCAGGGTTGGTGTTTAGGTAAGAGCAAAGATTTAGGCTAGTGTCTGAGTCAGGGTTGGTGTTTAGGTAAGAGCAAAGATTTAGGCTAGTGTCTGAGTCAGGGTTGGTGTTTAGGTAAGAGCAAGGATTTAGGCTAGTGTCTGAGTCAGTGTTGGTGTTTAGGTAAGAGCAAGGATTTAGGCTAGTGTCTGAGTCAGGGTTGGTGTTTAGGTAAGAGCAAGGATTTAGGCTAGTGTCTGAGTCAGGGTTGGTGTTTAGGTAAGAGCAATGATTTAGGCTAGTGTCTGAGTCAGGGTTGGTGTTTAGGTAAGAGCAAGGATTTAGACTAGTGTCTGAGTCAGGGTTGGTGTTTAGGTAAGAGCAAGGATTTAGACTAGTGTCTGAGTCAGGGTTGGTGTTTAGGTAAGAGCAAAGATTTAGGCTAGTGAATGAGTTAGGGTTGGTGTTTAGGTAAGAGCAAAGATTTAGGCTAGTGAATGAGTTAGGGTTGGTGTCAGCAAACCCATAACCATAACTTGACAGCAGATTATTTTATACCCAACAATATGAGGCCATATAACGCTGTTGATAATATAAACTGGCATCATACATGTACACGTATCTTTCCATTTCAATCTTCTATCATAGCAATCTCTTTCCCTGGCTTCCAACGAAAGTAAAAACTCATGTATAGCAAGCATCCTTTTTCATTATTATCCATTTAAAATGAACGCTCAGACTGTTTCATGGAAGGACAGACTGGATATGAATCCCAAATGTTGCAGGACAAAATCCAGAAACAACCTATCCCTGACCTTTCTGGAGAGCAGGATGTAGAGGAGGAAGAGGAAGACGCCTTGCAGGCAGAGGAAGATGGCGTGCACGTAGCCCAGAGCGGAGAGGTCAAAGTTCACTGTCAGCAGACCCAGCACCCACGTCACACTCAGCAGCAGCAGCAGCACGATCACCCCCATCAGTCCCAACCTGTACCGCATATCAAACAAATCTTATCTCTAAACCACACTAAACTCTTCAAGACAACAATGTCAAACTGTACTTCTGTCTAGATTTACATAAACTGGATTTTTACATCATGACTTATAGTAAAACAAATTCTTCTATTCTCATCTTAATTTATTCAATTATAATTCCAGTTTAGTCATGATGTTTTTAAAAATTTATATGACTGCACATTTTTTATTAAAAAAATAGACTTTGATTGTGTGTTAGAATGTTTATGTGAGTGCATTGTGATGCCCTATTTGATGCTTTTATTGACTATTGACTAATATATTATCCTGTCCCTGGTTTCATATGTATGTCTTTGATGTAAACCATGTGTCAAATTTCCTTGTGCAAATGAGGACAATATATTGTCTGGTGTCTTGTACCCAAAACATTTCTGAGACTTGCTTGTAAATTTGTAGATTTACCGTTCTAGTAAAAATTTCAATGGGGAATGTTTCTACGTGTAGACCAACGCATGGCTACAATACAAAAGAATCCATTAAAAGAGATTTCTAAACATGGACTACCATTTTCATGTATATGTTGATTGGTGTGATATGTTTGTTGACACAGGCCACAAGTGAACTGTAAAGTTTGTTTTTGCATGGATAGCTCAGTCGTCAGAGCGCTCGACTTGTGTACGCGCGTCTTGGGCGACGTGGGTTCGAATCCTGACTTCAGCAAACTATTTTGTGATTGCTGGATAGTAGTGGCCAGCGCTTTGAGAAGCTCTCTGAGCTTGTAAGTGCGCTATATAAGAGTAATCTCATTCTTTCTTTCCTTTCTTTTTTCTCTTCTGGGTTTGTGTCATTCAAGAGAAATCTGTTATACTCTTCCTATCTTTGCAATATATGAATTTTCCTTTAAAAAAATTTTTTTTTTTAAATAGACCTCCTCCAACCAATTAACAGGGCTTATAAACAATTGTTTGTCTTGTGAAAGCAATGCCTAGTTGATTGTCATTGACAGCGTGAAGTGTTACCTGACAGATGAGATGTCAGCCACATGGACTTTCTCCCTGCAGCTTGCCTTGACTGCGATCATGAAGGTGATGATGGTGATCTGCAACAACATAGCCTGATATGCAAAGTTTACTACAATACCCGTTACTGGCATACACGCTTGACTGTAACACAGGTTACACACAAACATTCCCGTAACCCACGTTACTGACACACACACCTTACACATACATTACTCAGGAATTGATCTATTTATTTATCTCATCATTTGATAGCGCTTTTCCAGCCCAAGAGCTGCTCAAGGTGCTGTCTGAGGCAGGATCCAACTCAAGCCATACAAGGAACCCACTTGCTGTCATAGGCACTTCATGTGACGCCCATACAACTGAGCACAATCCTGAACCACCAAGGATAGCCTTGTCCTAGATGAGTGAGCGAGACGAGGCCCCTTCTTCCCCTATGATAGGGGAAGAAGGGGCCTCGTCTCACTCACTCATCTAGGACATGAGTGTCAGGATCTTTAAAGGCATTGCGATGGAATGAGTTTGCGGCACAGACTAGACCATGGTATATACTTCCAACTGAAGCAGTAAGGGCTCATCCCTAAAACTAAATAATGTACAGGCAGCCTCGACAAGCATACATCACTCAAGATTGCAAAAATACACTTTATTATTCTTTTCAGGTATGGGAATTAAGGAAAGGCTGTTGAGTAACTGAGTGCCACGCATATAGCAACAGCGCTTCATAGCTCTCGTTTATTTATATAGCAGAAAAGTTAGGAAGTATTCCCTACAAAACAAACATAGCATGTGACCTCTAAACTACATGACCTGAAATAAAAAGCTGTCTTACCAACACAACTGCCACAATTGGGCCTGCAAAGCTCCAGATGAACAGCTGTGAGGTTTCCAACCAGCAGCTGAACCAGCACAAAAATAACAAAATTAATCATCATAAAAATACAATTCATGTATTCACGCCATAACATTACAAAATGGATATCACCATCATAAAATGCTAATGTATCGAGTTGGAAGAGATACGAAATGCAACTTGCAACTCTTACAAATAGGCAGATCATAAAAGAAGAGATATGAAATGCAACTTGCAACTCTTACAAGTAGGCAGATCATAAAAGAAGAGATATGAAATGCAACTTACAACTCTTACAAATAGGCAGATCATAAAAGAAGCGAGATAAAAGGAAAACTTACAATCTGTCATTGCCGTAACCATCTGTGTAAAGACCGACAGCCAGGCCGACAATAATACCAGGAATCACTGAAACACAAATCGTAAAGATGTTAAAAATCATTTGCTGCAAACATTTTTTTAAATTAAACTCTGACAGTATGGTCATGTCATAAGAGCGTCAGGCCTTGGAAAGACCATCCTACAAGACACTGTGCAAGGAGGCAGATGAAGAGGGAGACCGAAAAAGAGGTGGGAGGACAACATTTCAAGAATGGACTGGCCTCACACTGAGCAAAGCCATGAGGGTTGCTGACGGCAGAGAAATATGGAGTAGGCTGGTTAAAGATCATCTGTGGTGCCCCAACGACTTTCGAGTTACAGGATAGGATACGATAGATAGTGTGACCTATCCCAAATAGTACTACAGCCTTACAGAAAAGTAGGTGATAGAGTGTGCGAGCAAGGCTGAGAAAGAAAGAAAATAGATATGAATGGGGTTAAACGTGAGGCTGGGGTCAAGGTATATAAGGGTGGGGTCAAGGTATATAAGGGTGGGGTCAGGGTAGATAAGGGTGGGGTCAAGGTAGATAAGGGTGGATCAAGGTATATAAGGGTGGGGTCAGGGTAGATAAGGGTGGGGTCAGGGTAGATAAGGGTGGGGTCAGGATAGATAAGGGTGGGGTCAGGGTAGATAAGAGTGGGGTCAAGGTATATAAGGGTGGTGTCAAGGTAGATACGGGTGGGGTCAGGGTAGATAAGGGTGGGGTCAAGGTAGATAAGAGTGGGGTCAATATAGATAAGGGTGGGGGTCAAAGTACCTTAGGGCGGGGGTCAAGGTAGATAATGGTGGGTCAATGAAGATAATGGTGGGGTCAAGGTAGAAAAGGGTGAGGTCAAGGTAGATAAGGGTGGGGTCAAGGTAGATAAGGGTGAGGTCAAGGTAGAAAAGGGTGGGGTCAAGGTAGATAAGGGTGAGGTCAAGGCAGAAAAAGATGGGGTCAAGGTAGAAAAGGGTGGGGGTCAAGGTAATGTTTGGGAAGGGCCAAGAAAGGGTAGGCGCCGGAAAGAGGACAGAAGAGTGTGGTAGGGGTACAGACCATATCCCAGAAGGTAGTAGAACTTCATGGAGCCGTAGTTGATGGTGTGTTTCTCAGTCAGCAGGCGGTAGATGTGCAGCACCTCCACAAACAGCCAGGCAAACGCCGACATGTAGAAGTAGTGCAGGGCGATGGCCACCAGCCGACAAAACAACTGCCACAGAACATTATTCATCGATTATTCATCGATAATCTTTTCCTTTAATATTCTTCCATTAAAAAAAATATATGATTCTGTTTACAAACAGCGCAAGTCTATCGCTTCCAGCTGACAAAACAACGGGCAAAGAAATAGATCCATCATTCATTTGTCGCTATAATATTCTTTCGTTAACAATGGGAAAGTAAAACATTGCTCCGGGAATATTTTTTTTTAACAAGTAGTGAACAAAATAAAATAACATTGTAGATATTGTCATTTTCATCATCATCATCATGACCATCATGATCACTGGCAAGTTACCTCAGGGTGTGTCCTGTTGATGCCGACAGTGAAGGCCAGCTGAGCGATGATGACCACAAAGACGAGGTTGATGTGGATGCTGTTCCAGTTGCACTGCAGACGTTTGTAGGAGATGAGGATGAAGAAGACCAGCAGCAGCAACACCAGCGACATCCCCACCAGTATGTACAACACCACCTCTACCTCCACCACCGCCGCTCTCATTGCCTGTACACACACCAGAACAGTTAGTTGTGTCCACACATATATGACTACCTAAACATACACACATACAAAATGAGCAGTGGTGCAAAATTCCCTTCAATTGTGGCTCGGAAAATTTCTGCCACTATTGTTGGCAAAAAACACCCAATCAAAATAAAACTCATCACCGGAACTACGCACTGTCTTACGTCATGAATGTTTAAGAATTTACAGGATTCGAGTAGCTATCGCCAGAAAGACCTAGAACATTCGATCGATAACAAACAAGTAATTACAGAAATTTCTCAATGATACTACAACAATATTGATCGATGAACATTATCAACCTTATACAAAGCTTTTTCTGGCAACAGCACAGAATCAAATCAAAGGTAAGTACATGCTGCTATTATCGCATGCTTTGCAAACACAAAATGTTCGGAACTATCATGTGTGTCTCAATCGTAACACCTAACAACCAAATGTACACCATAGGTTGTTGACTCATTCTATCCCACATGTGCAAGGCAGACGCTTTACCCCTGGCCCAGCAGTGCAAGGCAGACGCTTTACCCCTGGCCCCGCGGTGCAAGGCAGACGCTTTACCCCTGGCCCCGCGGTGCAAGGCAGACGCTTTACCCCTGGCCCCGCGGGGCAAGGCAGACGCTTTACCCCTGGCCCCGCGGTGCAAGGCAGACGCTTTACCCCGAGCCCAGCGGTGCAAGGCAGACGCTTTACCCCTGGCCCAGCTGTTCAGAGGCCTTTTCCTAGAATTCACGGGTATTGCACGAAAACTCTGGAACTACTGACAAGTTTTCCATAAAATCTGGAGGCGTACTTCTGGAATGATTTGTCAGGGTCATCAGAATCATTACTATTGTAGTTCATAATTAGCTCTGCAACTTCTCTGGCAGAGTAGAACCATTTCTGACTCACAATGATAAAAAAAAATGTGCAAAAATGTGATATAAACTGAAGCCGGATCAGTGAACCATGTATGTTTGCTGTTCGCCGGAAATCAGAGAACAGGTTCAACATTTCGAAGTCCACGGGATGCAGATGAAAACCGAATATGGACGCATTCAATAGAACTATCCTCGCCATACTGATAAATCCATGCTTGGGCAGTGACGACTAGGCTGAGCTGTACGGATTTATTCGTGCTTGGGATAGAATGAGTTAAACTAGTGTGATCTATGACAAATGAAAGAGTATATGTCAAGGTTAACAACGTACTGTGCCATCTTCCTGGTCCACAAGGACGGCGTAGGTGGAGAGGTGATAGCACTGACAGGTGATGTACACTTCCTGACACGCTCTGTCCTCATCTGACGTCACCTGACAGTTGCTGTCTGACACTGAACACTCTGACCCAGACCACACACCAGCACTGACAGGCAAACAAATAGAAAAGAATGAAACACGATGCACGATGCACAAAACAAGAGACAACCCCCCTCCCCTCCCTATTCTTCCCCCCACCCCCCAAAAAAAAGGAACAAAGACCGAGGGGGGATGGAAAACAAACCAAAACAACAACAAAATAAAAAAAAAAACAGATACAGAATGAATTGTGCAAAAAATCTGATTTGATAAAATGGTGGTACAGTGTTGGTCAAACATTTATTGAACTAATTAACATTTACATTAGAGATGTCATGACTCATGCCATTTTAATTTTTTTTAAATGTTATAATAACATAGTTACTAGTTGATTTTATTATTATTTTTTGCACCTGTATGTTACATTGGTCAACAAACTGCCCAACACTGTTTAGGGTCACTGTGCTTAGCATGACTACGGGCCATATTCACATTAACTTGGGTCCAGCACTTGTTGTCAAAGCATTTGCAAATGAACGAGGTTCTCACCCTAGCTGACCAACCTATCCACCCTTTTCAGAGACAAGGACTCACCCATCTTCTGTAGCTTTCCACACAGCACACTGCAGGTTGGTTCTGTTTTGAGGGTCGGCCAGTTTGAGGCGTACATAGACCGGCTGCGACAGGGGGCCAGACACCAGCTGGCCGTCTTTGGTCAGCACAAAGGTCAACATGGGGCCGTTGGTGGTCAGTGGTAGGCCTGTTCGCCTGTTAATACAACACAATACACCAATAGTACAGTACAACAGCACAGTATAAACAGTACACACACGTACAACATTACACATAAATACAACAGTACAACACAAGTACAATCATACAATAAAGTACAACACAACAGTACACACAAGTACAACATTACACATAAATACAACAATACAACACAAGTACAATCATACAATAAAGTACAACACAAGTACAACAGTACAACAAAACAGTACACACAAATACAACATTACACATAAATACAACAGTACAACACAAGTACAATCATACAATAAAGTACAACACAAGTACAACACAACAGTACACACAAGTACAACCGAAGCCCTCCTCATTCACAAGCACAACACCTCCTCCTCACTCCCGCCTCTCCCAACATCGCTTACAGTAGGGACAACAAACATTCAGTTCTCATCCTCAGCAAGAAATCTTAGCTACATTCTCTCCGATGACCTGTCCCTCAACAACCACATCTCCAACGTCTGTCGCTCTGCATACACGGCCATATGCCAAATCAGCTCCTTTCGCCACTATCTAACAGTCCCTGCCACCAAAACCCTAGTCTGCGCTCTCGTCCTTTCTCGTCTTGACTTTTGCATCTCTTTCAGATTGATTTGTATCCAGCTGCCATTCTCTCATCTTTTGTCTATGTCTGATCCGTAAGTGTATAAACGGCTGTAAATATTTATACTGTTTTTCTTCCTGGGCCTAACCGGGCATATAAATAGCTGTGAATAGGTTTTTGCTATTCTACTTTCTGTCTTTTTTGTCATTTGTGTACATAGTTGTAAATAGTATATCTTTGTCTTTTTTGTAATTTATGTACATAGTTGTAAATAGTCTGTACCTTTACTGTCCCGTCTTTTGGTGTATTGTAGCAAAAGTGATGTTTCATCGAGTGCATGTATTTATATGTAATGACTATGTAAAGCGTCATAGGCTGGAGTACCCGCTATATACAAATCCGTTATTATTATTATTATTAAGTACAACATTACACATAAATACAGCAGTATAACACAAGCTCAACCATACAATACAGTACAACACAAGTACAACAGAACAAAACAACAGTACAATGTAGACTAGCACCATACGATACAACACAAAAGACCTTTTGGCCCTGTCAGCCTGCTTCTAAAGCTTATAGAAGCATTTAGCCCAATGTGATTGTCACAGGCTGTAAAGAGTGTACGCCTACACACAGCCTATGTTTGATAGATCTCCGACGCTCGGCTAGCGTCAAGATGGCCTGTTTTGTGGACAACGGCCTACTCAGGACAAAAGTACAGTGCAATGCAATTACAAACACAAAATAATGAAGGAAAAGATGGAGTTTTTCAGGTTTCCAACTCTTACTTGATAGAGTCATCGGCATTCATCTCAACTAGTTTGCCCATGGTGTGATAGATGGCATAGCCGTAGTATTTCTTCTCGTTCGGGTCTGAGCCAGCCAACAAGGCAGGGGGCAGGACGATGGAGGCGTAGTCGTTGGCGGACCCCTTGTTGATGATGTTGTCGTACTTGGGCACAGGGCGACTGCTGGAGTTGGACACTGTCATCCAGTCTGCCCCCACAACTGTACATATACACACATTGTTATAACACTGTTGAACAAGAAGCCCGCAAACATGTCTACAGCACGTTTAATGAGTCATAGGCAACATCAATATAATGCTGAGAGTCAGCACTACACATCATTTGAAGTTTGAATACAAACTGTATAAAACTAGCCCAGCTGAGCAGGAATGACAGAAGGGAATGATGTCAAGTGATGTTGACCCATCAATGAAAACTGTGATATGAAGAACAAAGTTTAACCTCCTACTAAACCCTGAATAGTGTAAGAAGCCATAGTAATATTTATCAAGTATTTGACTCCTGCAAACTGCATCCAGTCATGAATCAGCTTCTGTGAACATGTGCGAATTTTGCTCAACCATAGATGAATCAAACCGGACCCTTGCCGAGTTTACTATCTGCTGCTGGATTTGTGCATGCACTAAATCAGTATGTGAACTGACCGGATAAAACACGGGCACAGAACAGCTGAGTTTTAGCGTAGCGTCTCAAAATACAAAATAAGAGTAGCAGTTTCAGTTCAAGGCCTGTCCGACATGGTCCACAAGAAACCCAGTACTACAAACCTTTCACCTTTTATGCACAATGTCTGTCTGCACGCTAATCTACAGAAGGAAACAGTGGCTTGACCACAGAACTGTGTATCATGACTGTGTATCATGACTTTTGCTGTGAGCACTTACTGATGCCATCAGAAACGGCCTCAAAGGGAGCAGACTGTGCCTGCGGCATGCTCCTGGCGATGGTCAGCAGGTAGTTCTCCATCTCTAGCAGCAGGCTGGCCAAGCGGTTATACTTGCGGTTGATGGCCGGCCAGTACTCTGCGGTGGGTGCACTGGTCACGTTGCTCAGCGCTATCACCAGTTGCTGCACACACACACACATGCATAACGTATCACAATACAACTATAGTTCACCATACAGTCACAGTTGCTGCACACTCACGTACAACATATCCAGTGTTTCCCACAGCTTTTTTTTCAGAGAGTCCTTGGGACTCTGGTGCAAAATTTCAAGAGTCCCCTTAGAAAATTTGAGAGTCCCCTTACAATTCCTACATTTACCTTGATTTTGATTACCAACATCACGGACACACAAATACGCCTCAAAGTCAAACAAAGCTTAGTTTTCAAAGCAACTTTTTTGAAAATTATGAATAGCCATAAAACAAGCTACATAACAAAAGAAATACTGTTCTGATAAATGTTACAAAGGAATCCATCATTGACTAGAGGAACCTTAAAATCACATAAAATGACCATAGAACAAACATGAAATGGTCATACGACAATTTACACACATTAATCTGCATGTATTGACAAATTGTCTCTGTAAAAGCAGTTAGTGTTAAAGGGGACTAAATCGATGACCAGAAGAGAAAAAAAAGAGACAAAAAAATCTGTTAAACTGCGTATTACAGACAAGATCATCGTTGCCTAGTGTAGGGAGAACTGAAAATGAGGATTCAACATTCAACGATTGCATCGTCTTCCGCATTTCTGCGGGTTATCGTTTTCCGTAGCCATGTGTCGAGCGACATGTTACAGCTTTTCGGAAGCAAACAAAAAGGCTGCGCATGTGTGTCAGCGCCGACAGTGGGTAGGGGAGATCACCGCGCTTACTCGGCTCGGGCGCACGATAGCTCAGAGGTGCCAGGATACATAACGCAGTAAAAAAAACAAAAAACGTTGCGTCCCTTGTGACGCACCTTTCTTTTTTTCATGCGTCCTTTTTCAGTTTGTGTGCGTCTCTGACGCACACATGTGCGTTTTGGGAAACACTGATATCACAATATAACTACAGTTCACCTTACAGTAACAGTTGCTGCACACACACACACATGCACACACACACACATGCACAACATATCACAATACAACTACAGTTCACCACACAGTAACAGTTGCTGAGCGCACCCACCACATACACAAACATAATAACACAAAACAGTAAGTTCAATCTGCACTGAGCATGGAACTGTATCGTGTGTATTAGCAATATATATGACCTCAGCCATTTTATTTATTTAAAAAAACAAACAATTTAAATTTGCTCTCGTGTCATTTTATTTTAATTAAAAAAAAAAATTGTTCACAACTTTTGTACTTTCCTGCTCAGAAAGCTGAACTTAAGAGAATGCATCGGACGCAATCTGGGATTTGGGAGGGTAAAATCAAAACCGAGATGTTGCTGCATCAATCTGAATTTATAAGATTCACTTGAAATTGTACCAACAACAGAGAACTATTTTGTGTTACCTGCACAAAGTCCCTGTACTGCTGGCTGATCAGATTGTACAAACAACAGAGAACTATTTTGTGTTACCTGCACAAAGTCCATGTACTGCTGGCTGATCAGATTGTACAAACAACAGAGAAGCATTTTGTGTTACCTGCACAAAGTCCCTGTACTGCTGGCTGATCAGATTGTACAAACAACAGAGAACCATTTTGTGTTACCTGCACAAAGTCCATGTACTGCTGGCTGATCAGATTGTACAAACAACAGAGAACTATTTTGTGTTACCTGCACAAAGTCCATGTACTGCTGGCTGATCAGATTGTACAAACAACAGAGAACTATTTTGTGTTACCTGCACAAAGTCCCTGTACTGCTGGCTGATCAGATTGTACAAACAACAGAGAAGCATTTTGTGTTACCTGCACAAAGTCCCTGTACTGCTGGCTGATCAGATTGTACAAACAACAGAGAACCATTTTGTGTTACCTGCACAAAGTCCCTGTACTGCTGGCTGATCAGATTGTACAAACAACAGAGAACCATTTTGTGTTACCTGCACAAAGTCCCTGTGCTGCTGGCTGATCAGATTGTACAAACAACAGAGAACTATTTTGTGTTACCTGCACAAAGTCCATGTACTGCTGGCTGATCAGATTGTACAAACAACAGAGAACTATTTTGTGTTACCTGCACAAAGTCCCTGTACTGCTGGCTGATCAGATTGTACAAACAACAGAGAACCATTTTGTGTTACCTGCACAAAGTCCCTGTACTGCTGGCTGATCAGCTCCAGGCCTGTGTGACTGTTCTCGTAGCGCAGCACCTGCATGGCAAACTGCAGTGTCATGGTGATGTCACCGCCGTACAGCGGGTAGGTGGTGTTGGTGGCGTTCTTCACCATCTCTATGGCAACATCGGCGCTGTAGGGACTGATGTTGCCTGCCAGGAACTGATCCAGCTGTCACACACAGACACCGCCGTTTTTCAGCTACGCAGTACTGTACACAGGGATCGTTTCTTTATATAGCAGGTCTGCAAGCCCACAGAGCTTTTCAAGGGGCCAGCCTCTGACATATCAGTCTGCACAAACTTGCTTGCTCAAGACTGGATGAAATCACGCCTCACCAAAAACGCCTTACAACATTGATCCTCTTTTAGCCACTCTTACTTACTATCTTATTAACCATGCTTACACAAAGCATCTCCATCTTCCTATACGCTTGCCAAACATGGACACTCACAGCAGATCTACAACGAAGAATACAAAGCATGGAGATGAGGTGCTACAGAAGACTTCTGGGCATTTCCTATACACACCACATCACCAACGACGATGTCCGACAGACCATCACACAAGCCATTGGACAACACGATGACCTGCTCACAGTGGTGAAGAAACGGAAACTCTGATGGTATGGCCACGTCACCAGAGCATCAGGCCTTGCAAAGATCATCCTGCAAGCCACGGTGCAAGGAGGCAGAAGAAGAGGGAAACAGAAAAAGAGGCGGAAGGACAACATTCGAGAATGGACTGGCTTGACACTGAGCAAAGCCACGAGGGTTGCTGAGGACAGAGAAAGATGGAGTATGCTGGGATCATCTGTGATGCCTCTACGACCTTCGAGTTACGGGATAAAATAGGACACAAAGCATATATTGGCAAATTAAGAAATGGAAAATTCATTTATGACAGTGACAAACACACGACCGTGCACATGGAGACATAAGTATTAATGTATTTATCACGTAACTTGAGGGTTGTAGTTCCAATCTGGTTTTAACTTTTTCTTTTATCTGTTGGTATGAAAGTTTGTAAAGAACAAAGGTGTGCGTGATGGTGTTGTGAATATGTGCAGGAAGATTGTGGGAAGGAAGCAAGACAGCCTGAGTGTGTTGTATGATTATCGTGTGGTAGGCAAGGCAACAAGCATAGTGCAGGGCAGCAGTCGGGTGTTGGCAAGTCAGTACGGTCTCTTCCCTTCAGAAAGATACAGCCGAGTTCCCAGATTTAAGACCCTTGGTTCAAAGAACATTTTCATTTCAAAATCAATATCCATACTGAACAGTTGAATAATATTTATGTGATGCACCTTTCAGTGTTTGCAACAATGTTTGTGTGCATGTCTGTGTATTTGTGCATGTGTGTGTGTATTAGTGAGAGTATGATGAATGTAAATTTTATGTTTGTACCTATTTAATTGTTTCAGGATTTAATAATTAATTTATCTGTTTAACAATGTTTTATTCCCCGTTTTACCTTTCAATAGCCTGTGATTTTGATGTGATATGAATTAGTGCAGTGTGGAATGTGTTGTGCTATATATAGTTCCAAAAGCAAGACTTTCTATGCGTTTGTGTATTTTGTCAATTTTGAAATCATTGCTAAGTACTATGTTGGCAGCATGATGAAAATTCTGTGTTGAGATAATAAAGTAATAATCTATTTACCAATCAAAACACAAAAAGGCAGTTTGGGTCATCCTACTTTTCCACGGAGCTGGATTGAATTAACTCTTTGCCTGCCAATCGACGATATATCGTCGATCTGAGCCGCCATGTTTGTGCCAATCGACGATATATCGTCGATTTCAGTATTCCGTTTCGTTCCGTTTTTTTTTGCGCAGTCCAATCCAAGTTTTATTTTAACCAAAGAGAGATAACTCTTTCTACTTTCGTTCTCGATCGACACGCGCATGGTTTCTTCAAATTGATTCGTTTTTAGAGTGTTTTTTTGTGCATTTTACTAAGCATTGTGATGGGCACAATCGACAGTGTGTCAAACTCTGCTAATAATCAATATAATTTCAAACTGTAAAGTGTATTTTGATCCTAAATAAATTTTCTTTCTGGTGTGTGAAGCTGATTCAGTGATTGGAATTATTCCTCCAGATTTTTTTTATCACTGTGGTATGTAGAAATATTTTTATTTTATTTTATCATTTCAAAAAGATCAACATGCTTTCAAAACACATATTTCAATAACATAATCAAATTAACATTTTTGTTTTTGTTTTTCTTATTCTTCACTCTTTTACCTTTAATTTGATATGAAATATGTCTATTTAACAACTATTTTTGAAAGAACAGTAGCTTAAATGCCTAAGGTACTGAACTTTCTTTCCGGTGCCAGAGAAATGTCTGGCACAAACGTGGAAACATGCCTGGCAGGCAAAGAGTTAACTGGGTTTGAACTAAAGCAGGCTGAATAAGATTGGGATGGTTTGTATTGGTCCGATTGGCTGGATTGGCTGGATTGACTGGATTAGTATAGACTTGGATAGATAGATAGATAGATAGATAGATAGATAGATAGATAGATAGATAGATAGATAGATAGATAGATAGATAGATAGATAGATAGATAGATAGATAGATAGATAGATAGATAGATAGATAGATAGATAGATAGATAGATGTTTATAGGGTCCAACAGACTGCCAATAGTCGAATCAGGACCACTCAAAACTATTCTAAATTAGCTTACACCGTTAAAATGAAAATATGATAAAAAAAATGTGAATAAAACTGGCTTAACTAATGAAATCCAAGCACCCAAACAAGATGACGTGACCTATATGCGATAAAACAAACGAACAGCGTGTAAAAATGTAAAGGGGTTTTAACCATTACAAACTTTAAAAATATCATTTAAAAGGTATCGAACCAAACTATCTTTCTTTATCTCTCTTTCTTTATCTTTCCTCAGTCACATCAGCACATTCAGACACCAAATGGCAGACGGAAAATGATTTGGATTGATTTGGAAAGAATTGTAGAGGATTGGGTAGGTGAGGCCCGAGCTGTGCAGACAGTGGTACCTGTGGCTGAAGGCGAGTGAAGTTGTCACTGGTACAGTTGGACAGGTTTGCCTCTAGCCAACTGTTCTGCTCCGTACACTCTCGCCTCGCAGTACCTGCACAACCATTACATATTCAAGAGTTGCACACAGGTTCAGGCATAACAACACGAATGATAAAGTACACTGCACGCATTCCAGGCTAACACTTCACCGGCCCATGAGAAGGTTGTACACCCATAAGCCAGTGGGTGAGTTTCTAATTCACGCAATTATGGTTTATTCTGCAGGCAAACACTGAAAGTCTTCACATGAAGTCAACACCTGCAGGGCAAAGTTGTATCCGGCTTTTTTTTTTTACATCAGGTGGCTGACAAGTGCTAAACTGTACCATCATAATTCATTTCACTTCATTTGCTTTTTTCCCCCATTGTTAGTAATATTGACTTGGCTGCCCGCCACTCAAGGTCACTGGAAGACGGCAAAAGAACCAAGATGCCTGCCTGCCTCATCCAACTTGTCAGTGCCTGTGTCATATAGAGCGTCTGCCCCAGCTGAGGTATACCCGTACGCTATGCCTGCTAGAGAAGGGGCCAGACTCGGCTGTGCTGTATGTTATGCTGTATGCAATGCTCTCAAAAGATTTTGGTCCTGTTTCCTAATACGGATTTCTCTAGCCTTTACACCATATGTCTGAGAAATAGATGTGTACATGTTGTGTATGTGAGAAAAGTGTGTATGTGAGAGTGTATGTTGATACAGATTGTTTCGCTTTGAGCCCGATCGGCAATTTGGGGAAAAGGCACCTAAATATAACATCCAGTATTGATATTACAACCAGACAATAGATGTCCATAAACAATAAATCAAACAAATAAATCAATCAAGTGGTCTTACCGTTTGAGCCCTCAGGACAGTCGCGTACAGCTACCTCACCAAAGGGTACAGGGTCCCACCACATGCCTTTGGCATAGTTGCGTGGACAGTCGTCATAAGAGGACACTGCACAACAATGGCATGGTACAGCCAATACACAAACACTCAACATCTGGCACACACTAACAATACAAACATATGTTAATGAAGCCAGGAGAGAGAGCGAGAGGAAGGGAGATGGGGAGATAGAGAGAGAGAGGGAGAGAGAAAGAGAGACAGACAGAGAAAAGAAAGAGGAAAGAAAGACAGAGCTAGAGACAGACAGAAGAAAGCGAAGAAAGAAAGAGACAAGATTTTAAAAAATCTGCGCAGTAGCATCGTGGGACTGACCGATGCATGTTTTGTACTGGAGGTCGATGCCGGCAAACTTGCTGTCACACTGGTCGCACCTCAGACCAATGATCCCTTCCCGGCACTCGCACTGACCCGTGTGCGGGTTGCAGGCTGTCCCTGTTGACCCCACAGAGTAGCAGTTACAGGGAAAACACTGGTCGCTGTCAGCTGGCTGGTAGTGCAAGTCCTGGACAAGGAGAGCTAGGTGTTAGCCTTCAGGGTCAACAAAATTCAAAATCACTGACAAGTGTTGAGAAAGCTTGTTGTTAGATTTCAGTACTCAACAAGGTAATAATGAAATAGCACTGCAATGCAGACCTGTTCACCCCTACCAATGCCAGTCAGGAGTAAGCAGACTGTCTGTCAGGAGTTTCATCTGTCTGTCAGGAGTACAGTACTGGAATACATTTTTTGAGAGATTGACAAAAAATAAAACAAAAAGACAGTTAAATTTACTACAAAAACACACCAAAAAGTAAATTTGAAAAAGCATTCACTTATTTATTGCTTAACATTTTCCAGAAATACATTGGAATCTGGAAACATTTCCTTCATAACTTTTGTCAATGTGTCAGCTGTAGCAAAGGGGAGGTTGTGTTCCACAAGCAGGCCACACATCAGAGCTTCGGCTCTTATCGCTTTCATTTGAAATGAATCTTCACGTTTGCTGGCATTAGCAATAAACGAACTTATTGTGCTTTGGTTAGCCTGCTCTTGTTGCAACTGCTTATATCTACCTAAGATCACGTGCCTTTCAATGTCATTTCTACCGCCGTGCGCAACGCTGAAGCCAAGTTTGCAAATTTTGCAGTAAGCATGGTTTTCAGACCTTTCGGAGCTCGTTAAGCACTTATGCTGTTCTGAATAAGAAGCATTCCACTTCTGCGTGTGAAGCATCTTCTTTTTGGGTGGTGTTTGTCCACCATCTTCTGCGTTTTTTTCTTTTCAGCATCGCGAACAGACTAGTCACTTCGAAGACATGCACAAATGCTCGATCACACACGAAAGAAAGCCGGAAATCGAAACTTGTACAGGAAATTCCAGTTTTTGTCTTATTACGGAAAACTTACGAAACGGAAGTAAGAGCGTCTTACTACCGAAAAAACAAACAATTTTTTTTTTCATCGCTCGCGTTTGAAACCGGAGTTTTTGTTTTCAAAACGGATAAGCGGATTTTTACAGTCAAAACGGATAAAATCCGGTCAAACCGGAGGAGTGAACAGCTCTGGCAATGCAATCATGCTGCGCAGTAAATAACTAACTAAATTCCCTTTCATCAGCAAGAGCTGTTTTGCAGTTTTAGTTCAAGCCTTTTGCTGGGCCCTGTCAAAGCTAGAAGAACCGAATAAATAAATAAATGAATAAATAAACAGATAAATAGATATAGAGCGAGGGCCTACCTTGCATTGACAGGTGCCGTTTTTCTTGTCGCAGTACTTGTTGAATCCTTTGGCGGTGTCGCAGCTACACGGTCCACACACCGGGTTTCCCCACCATGCCGCCGGGCACTCCAGTGGCGCCACGTTCTGACAGTACCTACCACTCTGTCGCGTGCCACACTCACAGCTGTAGGTGCTCTCCCCTGCCTTGGGGCGCTGGCACTCTGCCCAGTTCTGGCAGGGGTTGTAGTTGGTGCAGACGTCTTGACACTGAGGGCCTATGGTGCCTGTTACAAAAATACATACATAAATACAAGGTGCAGATGATGCAAGAGACACCTTAGCTCTTTTAGTTTTTGTGCCCCTCAGCCGGACAGGAAAATGGCCTCGGCTATTTGGAAAATTCGTGTGCAAGCTGGGGAAAAAATGGAGATATTGAAAACATTTTGCACAAAAACAAACACTGGTACATTTTCAAGAGATTGTTAGGCAAAAAAAGCGTATTTCTGATTCAGATCATTGCTGCTATTCATTTTTTGTGTGTGATGTGTTATCAGAGCAGCCCACACCACCATTCAGTTCGACTGTGACTTAAAATAACTGGGAGGTAAAACCACTATAATATAAGGGATCTGCATCATACATTTGGTAGAATTTGTTGCATCCTAATGAAGCTAGAGACGTATTCACGCTTTGCATGTCTATTTCTTGAACCTCGGGCCCAAATGTTCAACCATGGGTTTGAGGTCATAAATCTATACACATGGTGACCATGGCGAGGACTTACCCGGGGGGCAGTGACAGGAGTAGTCTCCCCACAAGTCTTGGCAGGTTCCAGGACCGCAGGGGTTGGGGTCACAAGAACCCGCCACCGAGCAACCCGCTGCCACGTTGGTTTCTCTGGGGTTGGACAGCACAGCACTGGGGTTGTTCCCTACTCGGATGTCCTGCACACGCAAAAGTAGCGTTGGAGCTTTTATTGATATAATAACCACCCCACACACAATGTAAGTGACTGCAAGGTGTAAAAAGGTCATAGGGTTGTGTTACTCTAAGGGTAATAATACTGTGTCATACAGACCTTGACGCAACCCACAAAGCCGTCAGTGATTGGATCGTTGTCTTGTCTGAAACCTCCCACGTAGACAATTTGTATCTCAATGCCGCTCACAGACTCTGTCACTGCTATGGACGTCTGAAAACCCAATACCAATAATCATCATCACAATGGTGATCATCATCATCATCATCATGATCATCATCATCATCATCATCATCATCATCATCATCATCATCATCATCATGATCCTCATCATCACAATAATAATAATAATAATACTCCACAAAGCTGCTGGCTATAATACATGTCTTCAACTGCCATCCAAACGTGGCTATATAATGGTGGACTTCACTGTCAGATCCCTTTGCCCTTGTTAGCATTCCACAGCTACCCTAAGAGTCAAACTTTAACAGGATTATCTCCCTTCCATTGTGACGATGCTTCAATAGATAGATAATCAATGTTATGGAGTGCAGCAGACTGCTAAGAACTGAATCAGGACCACTCAAAATCATTCCAAATCAGACTAGATCGCTAACATTAAAATATGATAAAAAATGTATAATTATAATAAAACCAGCTCAACCATCAAAATCCAATCAAGCACACAAACAAGATGATAATATGATCTACATGCTATAAAACAAACCAACGTGAAGTAAAAATGTAAATAATAATAATAATTATAATAATAAACAATAATAACAACAATAACTAAGAATAACAACAATGAATAATAATAATAATTATCATCATCATCATCATCATCATCATCATCATCATCATCATCATCATCATCATCATCATCATGACTATCAATCAAACTGTTATGTCTGGTTGGTTAGCGAGAGATTTAATTCTTTCTTTATTATGATAAATAATGTTAGATATCAAACTTGCAACCAACAACATTTGCCTTTATCTACTCAGACCTATTTTCTTAAAATAAACAAATAAATAGATACATAAATAACATTAAAAAAAACATAAAGCGATGTGACCGTTCTTTGAGAGTAATCCAACAGCAGCTCTAGGCGTCCCTGGGACCACCGTGCCTCAATGAAATGCCACACGCCGTCATTGACCTTTACGTTGTCCAGGGTCAAGGTCACAGCCTTGTAGCTGTACCGGATGTAGCCGTCCACAAGCTGTAATGGTAACAATGACAAAAACATTAATAAAAACATACCAAAGCATCCAAATAATCACTATGCAACAACCCTTCAATAACTCAGTGACAACACAAGCATGTTCAATTAAATAATAATGACATCCATATATTATAGAAAAAAAAAATTGTTTTTTTTAAAAAAATAATTTAAAATCCCCACGCGCACGAAACAAACAAAATTTGAATGTATAATGACAAGCATCTCGTCAACAAGATGTAGGTGTGTGTTGTCATGTATGCATGCAGACAGACGTATATTCACTGTCACATTCCTAAGTTCTGTTGCTATCCTTGCAGGACCTTCTAACTCAACTTTCGCTGATTATTACTTTTTGCCACAGTTGTATTTTTATTAATATTAATATTTTTTTGTAATCCTCTGTCAAAATTGCAGACATAGTTCTGCTGCATTTACAAAGTGTTCAGATTGCCATTTGTCAGAAACTCATCCATTATTTTACTGCTAAAACAGTGATCACGAAAAAAGCCCACTAGCATTTTTACTAAGATTTTTTAAGTTTGTGAAGGATGATGAAGATAATAACACTATAAATAATAGTAATAATAACAATAATAATGATGATAGTAATAATAATAATAATAATAAAAATAATAATAATAATAATAATAATAATAATAATAACACTTCTTTTTCTTCTTATATTATTAATATTATTATTATTATTAATATTATTATTAATATTATTATTATTATTATTATTACAAAAATAATACAAGAAGAAGAAGAAGACAAACAAACAAGAAGACGAATATGAAGAAGAAGAAGAAGAAGAAGAAGAAGAAGAAGAAGAAGAAGAAGAAGAAGAAGAAGAAGAAAACGAAGAAGATGAAGAAGAAGAAGAAGAAACAAAAACGTTTGGCAGAAAACTTGCACAAGGGGCAACATTTGTAAGCACTATGTTACCTTGCACAAGGGGCAACATTTGTAAGCACTATGTTACCTTGCACAAGGGGCCACATTGGTAAGCACTATGTTACCTTGCACAAGGGGCAACATTTGTAAGCACTATGTTACCTTGCACAAGGGGCCACATTGGTAAGCACTATGTTACCTTGCACAAGGGGCAACATTTGTAAGCACTATGTTACCTTGCACAAGGGGCCACATTGGTAAGCACTATGTTACCTTGCACAAGGGGCAACATTGGTAAGCACTATGTTACCTTGCACAAGGGGCAACATTTGTAAGCACTATGTTACCTTGCACAAGGGGCAACATTGGTAAGCACTATGTTACCTTGCACAAGGGGCAACATTGGTAAGCACTATGTTACCTGTAGCCTGGTAGATCCAGTGCGGAGGGCCACCTGCAAGAGCGTGCCGCTGCGGGCCCGTGTCCTGAAGCTGAGCCCGTTGTACCACGTGCTGTAGGAAATGGTGTCCTGGGAAAGATCTGAGTAGGACAGGTACCCATTGCCACGCAGCTGCCGCGAGTTCTCTATCACTGTAACATCATGCAACATCAAGTGAGGACGAGATGGAGGAGGAGGATAAGAAGATGTAAAAGACGATGATGTAGATGATGATGAGGAGGACGACAATGATGATGACGACGACAAAATACGAAAATGCAGATAAGCAGGTGAAAAGAAGAGGAAGATGAAGTATTGATGACGACACTGATGATGTTGATGGCAAGGATAATGATGATGACAACCATGACGACACGATAAATAGATAATTGATGTTTACATGGTCCAGCAGACTGGTAGAAGCCAAAAACGGAAAACTGAAAATAATGATGGTAATAAAGATGACGATGATGATGATGAGGAGGAGGAGGAGGAGGATGATGACAGCAATAATAAAAACGATGATGATGATGATGATTGAAGTGTATCTGAACTATAGGCCTACGTATCCAGGAAACAAACGTATCTATGTCGTAGACCTATGTATCCAGGAAGTACGCACAAGTAAGGACAGTTACGACCAGGCTAGGGAAAACACAACATGGTGTCCTAGAAGTGGGATCTGAAACAAAACACAAAAAGGAGTCGTAACTGACAAAATTACACTACACGGAAAACAAACCCGGAAACCATTGATCGACTTAAGAAAGTCTGAAGATGGCAAAGAACATTCAACAACCGAATTGCTTTGACTTCAAGAAACCCGAGCAGTTGCCAGCCTGGATCAAACGATTTGACCGATTCAAGAATGCATCAGGCCTCGATGGTGAGCCAGAAGAAAAACAAATTGACATGCTCCTCTACGTGTTGGGAGAGGAGGCTGAAGATTTGCTGACCTCGTTTCATCTTTCTGATGGTGATGGACGAAAATACAAGAAAGTAAAAGACGCATTCCAGAAACATTTTGACGTCACACAAAACGTCATCTTTGAACGTACTGTATTCAATAAACGTCATCAGCAAGATGGAGAAAACATACGAGAGTATATCGATGCATTGATGAGGCAGGTAGAAAAATGCAACTACGGGGCCATGAGAGATGAACTGCTGCGTGATAGAATCGTTGCAGGAATGTCGAACTTAAAATTGTCAGAAACACTGCAATTTGACAGCAAATTAACACTGAAAAAGGTGTTAGACCAGGCGAAATTGGCAGAAACAATTAGCCAACAACAGGAAACATTGCGTACACAACCAAGCCCTGGAGGAGGTGATGTTGAGGCGGTCAGGAAACAGTACCACGTATTCAATGACATGACCGATTGCAGTCGATGTGGCAGGAAACACACACGCCGTGGTCCATGTCCGGCTATCAACTCCATGTGCAGCAAGTGTCACCGCAAGGGACATTGGGCTGCGTGCTGCTATTCAAAGACACGTCGGGCGACTCCGACTGTCCAAGAAATGAATGATCTAGAAGAGCAGTCCAATGTGGGTCAGCTGGGAGAGGTCCACGTCAACAAATCTGGTTGGTGTGTCACACTACTTATGAATGGAGTAGCGACCCAGTTTAAACTTGATACTGGAGCGGACGTGACCGCTATCCCTGAAGAGATGGCGAGAGGAAAAAGATTGACAGCACCAGGCCGACAATTGTTCGGACCAGGGCAAACCAAACTCAATGTTCTGGGGAAAATTTAAGCGAATCTGAGCATGGACAACAAAGAAATAAAAGAAGAAGCCTATGTCATCCAGAACTTAAAAATGCCACTACTAGGCAGACCTGCCATAGAAGCCCTACAGCTGTTGAAGTTAGCTGATACCACGGAGGTGCATGATGCAAGTGTAAACTCCGTGTTGAGAGAGCAGAATGCAACTACAAGCAAAACTACCAACGAAACAGAACAAAGTTTCAAACAAGAATATGCAGAGATGTTCCAAGGATTGGGCAGAATGAACACAGAATATAACATTAAAATCCAACAGGATGCCAAGCCATATGCCCTATATACCCCCAGAAGAGTGCCAGTAGCATTACAAGATGCTGTAAGTCGTGAAATCGACAAAATGGAACAAGAAGGGATCATCAGGAAGGTTGACGAGCTGACGCCATGGTGCGCCGGAATGGTGGTAGTACCAAAAGAAGGAGGTCAGGTACGGATTTGTGTTGACCTGACACACCTCAACAAGAGCGTGGAAAGAGAGCTGTTTCCTATGCCTTCCGTAGACAGTACTCTGGCTAGACTCAACGGAGCTAAAGTGTTCTCCAAATTGGACGCCAAAAGTGGATTTTGGCAGATCCCGCTCTCCCACCCCTCACAGCTCTTGACCACATTCATCACACCTCATGGTCGCTACTGCTTTACTAGACTCCCCTTTGGTATTTCATCAGCCAGCGAGTTCTTCCAGAAACGATTCAGCGAGGTAATCAATGGTCTGGACGGAACAGTAAACCACATTGATGATGTACTGGTGTGGGGACGCACTCAAGCAGAACATGATCAGCGCCTTAGGGATGCCCTTAATCGCCTGAAAAAAGTAATGTAATGTAACCCTGAACCACAAATGTGAGATTTCTAGGTCACAAGTCAAATTCCTTGGTCACATCATTGGTGAGGACGGCATCAAGCCGGATCCTGACAAGGTGAGCGCCATCGTAGAGATGTCAGCGCCAACAAATATCACAGAATTACGCCGCTTTCTGGGAATGGTGAACCAACTGAACAAATTTACACCAAACATTGCAGAACTAAGCAAACCCCTCCGAGATCTTCTCAGTTCACAGTCGGAGTGGCGATGGAGTGATGCCCGAGAAATTGCCTTTCGAGCAATAAAACGAGAGATGACAAACACACCAACCCTTGCATGGTATGATCCTAACAAAGACACAAAGGTCTCGGCTGATGCTTCGTCTTACGGTTTTGGCTGCTTAATTCTGCAGAAACATGGCGAACAGTGGAAGCCAACAGCATATGCTTCACGATCCATGAGTGAAGCGGAATGCCGTTATGCCCAAATAGAAAAGGAAGCACTGGCTGTGACGTGGGCATGCGAGAGGTTTGCTGAACTTCTCATCGGAAAGAAATTCGTCATAGAAACGGATCACAAACCACTGATTCCCTTGCTTGGAAACAAAGCACTAGAAACACTGCCTGTACGAGTCCAGCGGTACAGACTCCGCTTGATGAGATTTGACTATTCCATCACCCACATTCCGGGTAAAATGTTAGTAGCGGCGGACGCCTTATCCAGAGCACCTAATGGAAAGCCAGAAGAGCTGGACCAGGAAATAGAGATGGAAGCAGAGGCTTACGTGCACAGTATCGTAAGTGACATGGCGACTTTCGATAAAACAATGGAGGAGATAAGAAGACACCAAAAGGCGGACGCCACATGCAGTACACTGATGAAATACACGAGAGATGGATGGCCAGAGTCCGAGAAGACAGGCCCATACTGGGCAGTCGCGTCAGAACTGACAGTCCAAGAGGACATTCTGATCAGAGGCAGTCGCATGATTATCCCCCTTGCATTGAGAGAAAACATCCTAGAGAAGCTGCATGACGGACACCAAGGGGTTGTCAAGTGCAAGAGGACAGCGGCGCGCTCCATCTGGTGGCCCAAAATGGCTGACGACATTGAACAGTTTGTACAGAAATGCCCACAGTGCTCAAAACTTCGACAGAACAATGCAGAGCCACTGATCAGCACAGCGACACCTGAGGGTCCGTGGCAAAGTGTGGCCGTAGACCTGTTCGAGTTACAGGGCATCAGTTACATTCTGGTCATTGACTATTACTCAAAGTATATTGAAGTGTTGTCCTTGAGCAACACGACTTCAGCCGAAGTGATCCGAAAAATGAAAGCCATTTTTGCGCGACATGGAATACCGTTGAAGGTCATTTCTGATCTGATAACGGACCACAGTTCACTAGCAAAATGTTCCAAGAGTTTGCTCAAGAGTACGGCTTCTCGCACGTTACTTCAAGCCCAGGTCATCCACAGTGCAACGGAGAAGCCGAGCGCGCTGTGCGAACAATCAAAGAGATGTGGAAAAAGTCCCACGACCCTTTTCTTGCTCTGCTGGCCTACAGAACGGCACCGCTAGAAAGCGGATCCAGTCCCGCCGAGCTCCTGATGGGCAGACAGTTACGCTCACGAGTCCCAGCAAACGCTGACGTACTCCGACCGCGCTGGTCGCCTACCGGATTCCGAGCGGCGAACGACAAATTAAAAGAACGTCAACGTCGCAATTACAACCAACGACACCGGGCAAGACCGCTACCGACACTAGCGTCAGGCCAGACGGTGTGGTTAGATAACCAGCTTCCAGGAACCGTTGTCCGTGCCGCTCAGACACCGCGGTCCTACGTTATCAACACCCAGCACGGTCAACAGCGTCGTAACAGGCGTTATCTGCAGGAGAGGTTTACAGGTAGCGCGAAGACTAAGAGACAATAATCCAGGATGGACTGGACTATTTATCCGCCTCAGTTTATTGTTCCAACAGTATTAAAACATTTCCTGATAGTTTGTTGTTACAGTTCAGACTACAGTTACCAGTTGCTCTCAGCAGTAACTATATTTACAGTTTAACTTCGCAGTGTTACATCAGCTATCAACACTACAGTTAATGTCAAGTTTACCAGTCTGTCTTCGTTGTACTATATCGTGTCATTAAAAAACAAATAGACAACTCATCATAAAGACAAAGGGAGATGAAGTGTATCTGAACTATAGGAAACAAACGTATCTATGTCGTAGACCTATGTATCCAGGAAGTATGCACAAGTAAGGACAGTTACGACCAGGCTAGGGAAAACACAACAATGATGATGGCGATGATAATGATGATGATAATGAGGATGATGACAGCAATAATAATGGCAATGATGATGATGATAATGATGATAATGACAGCAATGATGATACAGTAGAACCTGCGAGGAGGGGCCCTCTCTAGATTGGACACCTCCAACCTAGGGACACTTTCCCTCGACACCGATTAGTTTTCAACACAAAGTGCCTTCTGATCAGCGGACACCTCTCTAACGCGGACACGGACAGTCTAAATCGGTCCCGATCATAAATTTTCCCTTCAAGGAGCGGACAGCTTGAATTCCGAGTTAGCTCCCCTACACTGAGCGAGCGAGTGAAAGTTTATAATTATTGGCACACGCGAGCGAATCTTCCAGTGCCTATTGATCAGGCGTGGGAGGTTACGATAAAACCAGCACAGAGCAGTACATACCAGTAAAATCCAGTTCGAACCAGTATAGCAGTAGCGTACTAGTGTATGTAAACCTATACATGTACATGTAGTTAGTTTTTGAACAAATGTCCCTTCCCTGTCTTCAGAGGACACCTGCAACGAAGGGACACTTTTGTCTTTCCCCAAAGGTGTCCCCTCCTCGCAGGTTCTACTGTAATGATGATGATGATGATGATGATGATGATGATGATGATGATGATGATGTCAATAGTGAAGAAATGGTTTATACAGTATTAGCAACCAGACCTTCACTGCAGTCTTTGCCTCCGGCTTTCTCAGGACAGTCACAAGTAAAAGTGTTCCAGCCATCCTTGCAGGACCCTATGAAACAATGCACACACACACTCAGCAATTATGATGAGAAAGGACCCTTCTGCAGGGTCTAAAACATGTTTAAGCTCATGCTACATGTAGGGAAGACACGGGAACTCAAATAACAGGTTTAAAGGGTTCTAACAAATCAGAAACACCTTTTGCGGGTTTTAGTGTAGGCCCAAACTTCAATCCAAATGCGTAGCCCTTTTATTTACAACAGCACTTAATAATAATAATTATTTATTTCATTTAAAAAAAAAAAAGCCTTTCCCTCAGGAGAAGCTTAAAGCGCAGTTACAGCCAAAAAGAAAAATACGGCAACAACAATGCATACTTTAGGAACAAAATGTTTAAAAGAATCAAACACCACAGTATTCAAACGTAGTCAAACTATATTTCTCTTTCTTCCTCTGTCTCATACACACACACACACAAACAGCACATAAGGGCTTTATAACAATAAATAAAATGACACGTCCATAAATATTTCATAAAATACAATATATACAATAAAATACAAAAAAATACAAAGCACAATTAAATAATCAATCTCCTTATGAGTTATGTGCATTCCACACAGAAACACAAACTTGCAATTACATTAAAAGGCCTTGGAGCAACTACTACAACCACCACTAAAGACATCACAACACAACACCTTCACAGAAACTCAAGCAGCCAAACACCCCAGGACCATGACGACGACAAAGAATGATGATGATTATGACGACTGTGATGATGATGAAAAATGTGATGACCATGATGACGATGATGATGATGATGATGCTGATGAGGACGACAATGACGATGACAATGAAAAAGAAGATGACGAACACGATGATGATGGTTCAATAATAATATGATGATGCTGCCGATGATGATGACATGATGATGATGATAATTAAGGTTATAATGAGTACTGCAAAGAGGTTGAGGTGAGGCTGACGGAGAGGGTGGGCAGGAATCATTTCCAGAGGTGCTCATGGAAGAGATGTGTTTTCAGTCTATATTTCAATGCAGAGAGGGTGTCATGGAGAGGCTGAGGCAAGGAATTCCGAAGTTTAGGAGCAGCAAAGGAGAATGAGCAACGGCCATATGTCTCCAGCTGGCTGCGTGGCACAAAAAGGCGACCACGGAGAGATCTGGATATATGATATGGAGCAGAGATGCCTACCCCCCCTTTTCTCCACAGACGCTCACAACACTTATCAGGATTTCAGCATTGGGGCTGAATCAACTACTGATAGAAAAACACCAAACGAGTGTAACACTGTCTTACCACCAAGTGTGCAGGGCGAAGAGCGACAATACTCTTTCTTCTGAGGACAGCCGACGTCGATCTGCACGCTGACAACGGAGGTGTTAAGGTCCAACAGTTGGTTGTCAATGTACACGTCGCTAATACACCCCACAAAGTCCTGCTGCGTCACCTGACCCGTCGACGGCGCCCAAGGCAGACCTCCAAGCTGCAGAGGTCCGGTCAGGTCCAGCAGGCGATGGCACTCATTGGTGGGGTTGTTGCATCTACACCGTGGGAAAACACAATACGGATTTAACCTTTAGCGAGGCAAAACACCAGAAAGCAGAGGAGTAGTTGCCAAAACAAGAGACTTTTAAAATGATTGTAATTATAACAAAATCTTGGTGGAAGACACAGGCGGCCTTTTAGCTCGAGAAAAAAATGTAATCTTGTAAGTAAATGCAAAAGTCGTTGCGGAAAATAAAATAGTGGTAGCTACAGGGTAAGACGTGTCCTCTACACACACATAGAGGAATATAGCCTGTGATACTTTGTAAGAAGAAAAGAGCTGTAATTTGCAGACTAACACACAGAGAGGGATACCGACACGCCTAGAGACTGCACGCATTTGTAAGATGAACACCAGTAATTTTGTCAACATCACTTAAAAAACAACCAAAGCTGACAACTTCAAAACCGTTTTCAACACTGTAGGAGTTTCCCTTTGAATATAGTAGCTTTGAATGCTCCTGTGCTGTGCCACTGACCAAAATCTTACAACTTCTTTATCTCAACTGCTTTGCTAATAGGTACTCCAAAGTGATTTTTTATTTTCTTTAACTCAGTTTGGACACTAAAGTATTTACATAGATATTTTTGTTCTGAACACAGTGGTATATTTTTTCCCCCATAGGACAAATAGGTAAAAAGTTATTAATGTTTGAAAATGGCGAATGTTGGTGTTTTTATCGCAACTTTTTGGAATTGAAGAAATTGACAACTTTGGAGTCTCAAAGTGAAACCAATATTGATGCCAGAAAGCTGATTTTTGACAGGTAACCCCTTTATATGTTATACTCCAAGCCCAATTTTCTTCAGGCCTATCCCATGTAATGCTCAGCTGTTTTGGTGCTTCAAAATTGGGATATCATCAAATTTGCAGTGCGTGCCGGCAAATTATAGGCCTACTAGTGTACTACTATGTTCAGCACTCGTTTCGCTGAATAGGCCTACAAGTTCGCCATGGCAGCAAACACCGTTTGTGTACACTTTTCTATGGCAAAGCGCACCGCGATAGAGTAATGCACAAATTAATAAATACCCTAGTTTTATAAAGGAAAGTCTGCTCCTTATTTCTTTCTAATTTTTTATTGATTGATTTATTGTTGCTTTAGGTCCAGCGGACTCCCTCGAGCCAAATCAGGACCGGACAACCCCCGATCCGCATAAAAGATCTGCCGAAACAACCCCAGTGGGAAAACTGAATGCCCTCCACCGGCCAGTCACTTTACAATAAAGACATCCCACGCGGGGGACGGCTGAGGGTTGACCTCAACTACGCGAACACCCCGGTTACAAAAACAAAATAGAATACAAACATCATTATAAATCATCAACCAAACACATACATATAAAATGCCTATAGTGCTAAATAGTACATTCATAGGAAGCCCTAGTGACCACCCGGCAGAAAGCGTCCAACACTCCCAAGCTGATCCAACAGACCTCATACACAAACAAGGAGTCTTGTCCAGGAAGAGTTTTCAAGAAAAAAGGTAGGTCATTGATCTAGCGAAGAAGAAGATAGTATAGCAGAGTGAAGGACAGAGCAAGAATAGGAAAGAGTAAATGAGGAAGACAGCGATAGTGGGAATTTAAAGCACTAAATTTCCATAAAGTGGGGATACTATTTATACTGAAAACCCCCGGCACTCCAACGGGGGTACTGTTGCTGCAGTGAAGCGTCTTGCCTATAAAGGAAAGACAGGTTTTCAACTGTGGCTTTCACTGTTCCCTTTATAGGTTTGAACAATCTACAGTGGCAAGATTGCTCATGACCCCAAGGGGTTCTTTCTAATTTTTAAAATTCTAGTTAAAATCAAACTTAATCAAAATCGCTTTAACCACTTTGTTCGGCTCTTAACAACTCTTTCACACATCAGAGCCCGCCATATTTGATATGTGAATGAAGCTAAGTATCCAAACTTCTCATTGGTTCTTATTTTTAGCCCATCCAATGAAATATCTTAAAGCACTTAGAGTTTGAAACGAGCCACCTCGCAGCAGACACCGCCGACATTTGTTTCGCAGCGGCATTCAGCTCTCAGATAGGGGCGTATTCAAAAGCTGTTTTCTCGGAATCTTTTGCATAAACATGCATTAAAAACAACAAAGATGTAAGGATAAAGCTTTCAATTTTTATTTGAATACAGCCCAGGGATCAGTTTACTAGCGCGCCCTGCGCCATTGACGCATACAAATTAAAAATGACCCATCTACAATTCTTGCCAGGGGCCGAATGGCGCTTCGATTTTTGGTACCAGTGCGCCACCACAATAACAGTGCACTGTATTGGAGGCGACAAACGTGCTTTTAAGGTGGTGAACTGAAGAATTTCAACTTCACAGCTGCTGTAGAGAGGTGGCGTGCTCAAAAGCGACGAGCTATATTCTCTTCAAAAGCACAGTAAACTGATCCCTGTTCTGGTTAGTGTTTTGTTGGTAAACATGCTTCACAACACATGCACACTCACAATAATCTATTTTGTTTTAATTTCTGTAATAATATCTCCAGATTATCTTTTACATGTACGTAAATTACTGCTGAAATCATGGCCCATTGAAATATGATCTGAGGAGCCCAATGGCCCATAGCTTTTTTGTGTCAGGCTGAACCCTGCAGCCACTGTTCGTTTTGATGCAGTTTTACATTAATAATAAGTGTTGAAAGTGAAGTCAAAACTGAGTCAAAACTGCCGAGCGGACAAGAGCCAATGAAGGCTTTGGAGTACCTATTGCTAAAGACTCAACTAAAAATGTGGGGTGCTAGAGGCGACAAGAGACACTATTTACTTTTACTTATTTCCCATGCTGAACATTGTTTGACTATGTAATACAAACAATTGTAATCTGTTTGCAGGCACAGTAATAAATGTTAACAGTTTGTAACAAGTAAGAGTGGTTGGGACCTGTCGGGCAGCGTGAGGTTGCCCCTGGCAGCACAGGAGTAGTTGTTGAGCTGACTGCCGTACAGAATGGCGATGTTCGTATCACAATCCTTACCCACCGTCACTGTGGCCACCTGTCACATCACATCAAAACAATGCTTCAAAACACTTATTTCATATTGCATCAAACAATGTCTCAACACGCTTATTGCATATGGCATCAAACAATGCTTCATGATGCTTATTTCATATGGCAACACACTTATTGCAGATGGCATCAAACAATGCTTCAACACGCTTATTGCAGATGGCATCAAACAATGCTTCAACACGCTTATTGCAGATGGCATCAAACAATGCTTCAACACGCTTATTGCAGATGGCATCAAACAATGCTTCAACACACTTATTGCAGATGGCATCAAACAATGCTTCAACATGCTTATTGCAGATGGCATCAAACAATGCTTCAACACGCTTATTGCAGATGGCATCAAACAATGCTTCAACACACTTATTGCAGATGGCATCAAACAATGCTTCAACACGCTTATTGCAGATGGCATCAAACAATGCTTCAACACGCTTATTGCAGATGGCATCAAACAATGCTTCAACACGCTTATTGCAGATGGCATCAAACAATGCTTCAACACACTTATTGCAGATGGCATCAAACAATGCTTCAACACGCTTATTGCAGATGGCATCAAACAATGCTTCAACACTCTTATTGCAGATGGCATCAAACAATGCTTCAACACACTTATTGCAGATGGCATCAAACAATGCTTCAACATGCTTATTGCAGATGGCATCAAACAATGCTTCAACACGCTTATTGCAGATGGCATCAAACAATGCTTCCAAACACTTATTTTACATCGCATCAAACAATGCATCAACACGCTTTCTTCATGTCACATCAAACAATGCTTCAACATGCCTGCTTATGGAGTATAAACAAAGCATACTAATGGGGGAGGAGGGAGATATTATATACACATTTCAAAAATTGCATAATAAAGTCTGCAGAAAGGGGGTCCACATTTAAAAACCCAAGGAAAATGGGGTATGATTCAGGCAAACACACACACACAATTTCTCAGAGAGTACCATCATGTAACACTGTGGCTAAGGAAGGTATGCAATCAACAGTGTGCACTGCTAGACCAATGTTTAGCACTTCTTGTCCCATAATTTGGCGTATTCACTTTCGTGCACTTACTACCAAAGAGAGGGTGAGACTGAGAGAATGATAGTTTTTTACAGTTTGCGCACATCACTCACAATCTGGCACTAAACAACTGCACACTCTATCAAATAATTATTTGGGAGAGAGGGGAGAAAGAAGGGGGGTGGAGGGAGATAATGAGTAAACTTTAACATTTTAGACCTTTTGACTACTTTTCATTGCATCAATAAAACTTGTTTCAACGACTGAAGTAAAGCATAAGCCACCAACGCACCCTATCGTGGTAGTGGACGGTGAGATCAAACCACTGTCCTGTGCTGACGCCCCCAGGGACAAAGGTGGACACCGAGGTGCGGTTGCTACCGGTGGAGAAGCTGAAGCCGACCTGACCCCCTTTTATCTCCACACCGATAAAGTCATGCTCCTCGTTGAAACGACCGTTGTACAGCAGCAGCCCGTTGTTCTCCTGCGTGGCAAACCTGCAACAACACACAGGTGCAGAACATTAGCAACTGGGCTTAACCTTTCAAACAGGATGTTCAGTTAAGCATCAAAGCAGCAAGGAGGTGCTTTGGGGTGATTGGCGTTAGATCTGGATTTTCGCCCAGCATCTTGAGCAGCTCTGTGAGCTGGTAGAGTGCTAAATAAGAGGCACAAGGTAAAATGGAGGGAGACATAATAGAGTCAAATCGCTGATTTGGTTATGAATATCTGATAGAGTAAACCCGGGCAGCAGATCCAGTTTTGGACTACTCAACTAACTCGTTGGACCTTTTTAATCGCCTCAACCATTTTACCATTGCTATATAAGATCAATTAAAATGCATTCAGTTCGAAAGCAAGGTAGACAAGACGTTTATACTGATGATTTGCGATCATGAGTATTTATGTTTTGTAACTACATGACTTTTAAGTTAGTGACAGTAATAAATAATCACGAATGAAAAGACACACACAACTAATGTTGAAATAATTAAAATAATTCAAACCATAAAATACACTAGAGAGAAAGAGAGGATGGGGGGGGGGGAGGGGGAGGGGATGATGATGATGATGATGATGATGATGATGATGATGATGATGATGATGATGATGATGATGCTAATGGTGATGTTTATGGAAGGACACTTTTTAAAAAAAAATCTCTAATTCTAAACATGAAAGTAGTTTGCTAAAAACTGTATTATCAAGGTTAGCCGCTAATGTACCCGGCCCAATAAATTTGACTTAATTTTTTTTAATTTTTAAATCCACCAAATTAACATTATACCTACTTAAAAAAACAACAAAAAAAAATACAAAACACCACCAACAATTGAATTTTTCCACACAGTCCTATAATAACTCATTATCATATCACACATATTTCACCTGCCTCTAACCTCACAATCAATCAAACTTGCATTCAAAGCCAACTGCGGTGAAATAAAAGAGAAATTTGCATGACTAACTCCGCCAAATCAAAGCAAGCCCATGATGTTAAACGTGAGATGTACGAAATGGGGTGGCTTATTAGCGCTGAAGTAGAGCGTTAGCCTCCAATGCCAAAGGTTTCACTGCAAAATGGAAAGACCTGGGTTCCATTCACGCAAGAGACAAAATGTTTAACTTAGGTGTGATGCTTATCAGGTCACAGAGGCTTTTATTCGGGTACTCAGATTTCCTTCCTGCCTTAATAATAGTACTGAATGCGGTCAATGTAAATGTAAAACCTAAATTAAACAGCCCAGAAGCTGTCATTAATATCATTATTATGAATACAAGTTTGAATTAGGAAAGCCACGGGCAATATTGGAATGAGGGCTGATGAATTGAATGAGCTGCAATTACAATTTTGTACAGCAATGGATAGGCAAGTATCCAATTTTCTCATAGTATTGGTACCTCAAGTCTTCCTTCTCCGAACTGTTTGCCACGTTATCAACTTTATTATTTATACACATTTCTTTTCTTCGCTTATGTACACTAATATTGAATTGAAGGTATACAAGAATAAACAATACGCCAGTGTTTCACATTTCTTTCAACGATGAGCAGCTTATAACAATGTAAGCCAACATAGTTTACAGATTTGAAACAAATAATACAGTTATAAAGATAATGGGCCACTATAAAAAAAAAAGAACAAAAAAGAGTCATAGTCATAAGTGCAACAAATGGATTATCTAAAGTGTAACAGCATCCATGCCATTGAAGGCTCCAAAGCGCGGCGATCTATACCAACATACACGCTCACCTGTCTCATTTACCCTCACACACACCAAATACACATACATCACTCAAACAGGTGGTGTAAAGGCAGGGAGATCGCTATTAGAAGACGGAAGAAAATCGAATTTTTATTTTTGAATTTTTTTTTTTATATTGACTGCATCCTGTACCATTATTGAAGGGAGGGAAAAAACCGGAGTGCCCGGAGAAAACCCTCGGTGACCTCAATAGTCTCGTACCTAAGTCACATACGTTCGCCCCTAGCGGGAAACAATACAAGTCGATAGGGGGTTTCTCAGGCTGGCAGTAAACATGGAAGTTCCAGCGCAATGTAACTTATGGGGAAGAATGTTTAAGCAGCATGTGGCTAGCAGTTTCCTGACTGATCAATACTCAGCAATGACTATAGGGCCATGGCCACACTCCACACACCTCCAGTGTCAGGGTCAACACATTGTTTTCACAGTGTTCCAGCTGAAGAGACCATTACTGGGACCCACAGCCATTTCCCCAGCCACACGCATAATCATTGTGGCAAGACAAGGAGTGAAGGACTGCTGCAAGACAAGGAGTGAAGGACTGCTGCAAGACAAGGAGTGATGGACTGCTGCAAGACAAGGAGTGAAGGACTGCTTCAAGATAGGGAGTGAAGGACTGCTTCAAGACAAGGAGTGAAGGACTGCTTCAAGACAAGGAGTGAAGGACTGCTTCAAGACAAGGAGTGAAGGACTGCTGCAAGACAAGGAGTGAAGGACTGCTGCAAGACAAGGAGTGAAGGACTGCTGCAAGACAAGGAGTGAAGGACTGCTGCAAGACAAGGAGTGATGGACTGCTGCGAGACAAGGAGTGAAGGACTGCTTCAAGACAAGGAGTGAAGGACTGCTTCAAGACAAGGAGTGAAGGACTGCTGCAAGACAAGGAGTGAAGGACTGCTGCAAGACAAGGAGTGAAGGACTGCTGCAAGACAAGGAGTGAAGGACTGCTGCAAGACAAGGAGTGAAGGACTGCTTCAAGACAAGGAGTGAAGGACTGCTGCTGCTCAGGAAGGAAGAGATAGAGTTAGTACAGTGGTTCAGTATAGAGCACTCACCTAGTGTCCCTGTCAGCAGTTTATTAATAGTTTAAAATGGGATGACCAGTTTCTGTTACATGCTCCTATGGCAACACAGGGAGTGGAGGGATGTAAACCGCTGTATAAAGAGTCACTACATAAAGTCGAGTTCTGTGAAAAAGGTCTTCCACAACCACTGCTATGCGAATAGATGAAATACTTCCTTCACAGAACTTGACTGTCCGTAGTGAGTCTTTATACAGTGTTTCACATCCCTCTCCCACCACCACTCCTGTGTCATCACAGGGGAATGTAAAAGAAACTAGCCATTCCATCGACAAAGCTCCTGACAGGCCCTTCAGATCTTACTTATGGGACAGTGAGACAATGAAAGTGTATGCAGACAGCCTGAAGTCTGTAGAAGAGAGCTATAGAATAAAATTGGAAGTCAATAGAATACATGCCGTTACTGTCCATGTTTAAAACCATTTAGCTCAAACAGTGAAAACCGCCTTGTGGATTGGGCTGGTTAAGCATTACAAAATACTCTAGAACATGTTTTAAACCCCTACAGCAACTATGCAAAAACACTGCCATGATTCAAATACAATGACAGCTGATAAGGAAATGATAAACCAAACATAAAAAGGTACATCAATCAGCTCTAGACAAGACTGTTGTTTGATAACCTACTTTGGCAAGAACCAGAGAGGGAAAATGTGTTGCAACCATTATATGTGTTATACAAAAATTATATTATCCCCATAAATTTGAAGCAGCTAGTCTAAAATAGAGGGTGAACTGAATTAGTTATGGTGTAAAACAACCCACCACCTCCCACCCACCCCCACTCTCTCTCTCTCTCTCTCTCTTTCTAGTCCTAAGCATGCTACTACAGTGGAGTTGGGTGAATTCTTCTTTTTTCATCATCATCATCATCATCATCATCATCATCATCATCATCATCATCATCATCATCATCATCACCATCACCATCACCATCATCATCACCATCATCATCACCATCATCACCATCACCATCATCAGTAGTAGTACATGTAATATTACTACTACTATTGCTACTGCTCCTACTACTACTAGTAGTAGTGGTAGTAGTAGACTGTAGTAGAAGTAGTAGTAGTAGTAGTAGTAGTAGTAGTAAGCAATAGTAGTAGTAGTAATATATATATATAATTATATATATATAACTTTTTTTTTTCTTTTTTAAAATTAATAAAATAAACCCTTCAGAGACAGAAAAGAGTTCAGAGAAGCACACACACACAAACAAAAGACAGACACAGATTTACACACACACACACACACACACACACACGCACACTCTCTCTTTCTTTCTCTCACTCTCACATCAAAGCACTGACACACACACACACACCCACACACACAATGGACAGGTTGGCCTCTGTAAATGGAGATCTAGTCAATCCTCAAAGCAATAAAACAGGCCGACTTTGCATTGACAATGCAAACACAATGAAAAAACAACACTTCTGAATCCTAAACTATTATAGGAACAGCTGCACTGCTAATCCTTCATGTTGTCAGCCTCCTATAGCTGCTATGGACTTGCAAGCTTCATGTAGCAAAACATTGTTTAGCATAATATCATAGCAATGAAGGATCACACATATTCTCTCTCTCTCTCTCTCTCTCTCCTCTCTCCTTCCCTCTATCATTTTTATCTCTTTCTCTCCCTCTATCTTTTCTCTCCCTCTTTCTCTCTCCCTCTCTGGAGCACTCACATTTGACACTATGAAGGTTTTAGAATAATAATATTACTAATAATAATACTGGATGCTATATACTCTTTCTCCCCAAATCACCAATCAAAAGCAAGGTGATCTGTAACAACATACATGCTCACATACTATACACACTCTCGCACATAACGCCCCCAAAAAATACATCTCTCACTCAAACATGTGGTGTAAAGGTAGGGAGATCGGTATTGGAAGACAGAATTTTTTTAATTTTTGATGGACTGCATCCAAAATTACTGAAGGGAGGAAACTGGAGTACCCAGAGAAAACCCTCTGTGACCGAAAAAGTCTCATACTCAAGTCACATACCTTCCTACCATGCTGGGATTCCAATCCCCAAAATTTGGCATAAAAACCTGCGTCTAACCGAGTCCCCAGGCCACTTCAAATCTGTTGTGTTTTGCCTGTATTTGGGGGTTCCGTTTTTTTTAAATTTCTTTCTCCTCTCTCCTCCCTCTCTCTCTAATACACACGCAAGCATACTTTCTATCTCTGCGCATCAATCAACAAATGGTTCATGCAGTCTAAGACAAACAAGAAAGCATTGTAGCATCGATTTCAGATGTTTCACTGTCAGGCAGCGCAAACAAGGAATTCACGAGAATATTCCCATGCCTGCTGTGGGAGCAGTACTGTGGTCAGAGGCAGTGAGATGGTAATCACAATGGAAGACAATGATCAGCACTTGAGCTTAAAGACGCACCCGACTCAAATATAAAAATTTGCTCAGCGATGCAGTTTGGTGAACTATAAATTATGTTACCTTTCTTTTTTTATTTAAATGCTTTTTTGATTTTTAATTAATATTTTTCTAAAAATTGCACATTTTAACTTTCGCTTTTGGCACCAAAGCGGAAGTGACGTTATAAGTGTGTAAGTCAAAATGGAAGCGATGGTTGAGGAGAGTGCACCGAAAATAAATATTAAAAATAAATCGGACAGGTTACAGCTGTGCTGTTGCTGAATTTGCACACACGCACGCAGACGATGTGAGTATGCATGCTTTCCCATCGGACAAAAAGAAGCAGCGTGTGTGGATACATTTTGTTAAAACGTGCAGCGCAGATTTCACCCTAACAACTAACTCACGGAGTCACGCCTATCATATTCATAGGCCCTATGCTCAAAACATTTTGAGCCTCACTGCTACCCCATCGGATATGCTCTGCGAGAAGGCCTTGGATTAACAGTGCAAAAACGAAAATTGCTCGATGATGCCTTCCCTACGATACAAAAGCATGAGCTTTCACGGCCAACAACGTCAATAGTGAAGAAATTAGCACAGAGTAAGCTAATGAACAAGACCAAGCCTGCCCAGGCGTCTACATTCACTAACATTGTAACAGTAACACTTGTAACACAAACAGCCACTGTGTAACTTGTGTACACACTCTAGCTATTCCCACAACTAACATTTTGAAAAGTGTCAGTACTACAGCTACTACAACAACTACTGCAAGCATAATTACCCCCATCAGCGTTCTCTTACCAGGCTGTTCTCTGCTGGGTACTTCAACTTCAACTTCAACTTTTTATTGGCTCCAAATACATTTGGCAACATACTAAAGAATTTGCTTCGCACATAGAAAAAGAACAACATAAAAACCCGTTTAAAAAAAAAAAAAAAAAAAAAAAAAACACCCCCCCACACACACAGACATTTATGCAACATTGACTCGCACACCAATAAACAAATGATTGAAGTTAATACTATTGAATAATAATAATACTACTAATAAATAGAAAGTCAATGTATTAAAAAGCTAGTTTAAATCGCAACATATTGGTTCAGTCTCAGAACATATCAATACATGTAAAACCCTAAAACAGTAGAAGGAAATAATAATAGCAATAATAATAACAACAATAATAAAGTACATATATGCACAGTGTATCATCCTGTTCAATGCGCACTGAAACACTTTACCAATACTCTGAGACAATTAAATCTAGCATAACATTTTATAAGACTAAAAACACAAGCATCTACAGGTGTCAACAGTTTCAGTGATCAAATACAGGCATAGATGTAGGAATAAAGACACCATGACTATAAAAAAATAATGATGATAAGAGCACTACTACATGATACACTTGGTCACATTAATACAACATGTGGGTTATGGGGTGGGTAGACCTGCTTTTGTAAAGAGAGAGCGTGCCAGGGTAAGTTTGCAAGAGTTTGTTTTGTACAACTACAACAGTTATTGTTGTTTTTAAAGTTTTATTATAAACTGCAACGTTCAGGTTAGGTTGCATTATTGTGCCAACCACATAAATTTAAAAATATAAATTATATATATCATTGCATGGTCAGTCATATTATTAAATATTATTAAAGTTCTTTGGCAATTTTATCTTGATAAATACTGTACAATCACAGCTGTAATAGTGTATAAACTCAAATAATGTGTTTTGGATGATATAACATAAAATAAAAAGACTACACTACAATCTTTCAGTCAGTACAGCTTTTCAGCTGTTGCTTGAAATGATGAATACAGATGATACTTGATAGCCTATTGGTTTGGATTAACATATTGCACTAAAACGATTATATATTTAGGCCTATAAGCTATACTATGCTTTCTTGTATTATTTTAGATTTATTATTCTGTGGATGTACACAATGTGATTGTGACTATACCTTATAACAGTGTTCAGTAGACTAGATGAGAAGGCCTATGCATTTTAACATTGTACAGTACACAAGTTTTAGATAGCCGACATGTGCATAATAAATGATTTTATTATTATTATTATTATTATTATTATTATTATTATTATTATTATTATTATTATTATTAAAGCATCCAATAGGCCTAGCTACCATTTAATTTTTCTACTTTACAACAGTACCAGTCAAGGAATTCTTTTCTGTCAAATTAAAACTTGAACAAATTGTTCATTGTTACAATGTACACAGGTGCAAATCACTTTATTTAAACTTAGTAAAATAGTACTTCCAATTGTTTTAGAAAGTACAAAATCTATTCTGGCCTCTTCTGTCTCTCCTTATGAGTTATACATTTGTGAAACATAATTTATGTATGTTATGTTTTCAGTGCAGTTCAATACATAATTTTAAGTAATACTTTAACAGATCTGTGCTTGAAAAAATCATGGTATCTTACAACTGCAATAAAAAAGCGGCCTAAACAACAAGGTTTATTTTATTAGAGGCATGTTCGGTAGGCCTACTAGTACTATAACCTATTTCCAATATGAGCACCGAATTATTGAGTTTTCATAGCCTATTAAAATATATTTAGGCTAGGCCTGTGCTTACTTTAACTACTTTGTAGGTTTATTTATTCAGTAGGCATACATGATACACCACAATTTACTGACTATTATACGATTAGCCTATAATATATACTAATATAGACTATACTTTTACAATGAATTTTGATGAATAGGCTCTTCAGTTAACACTAAATCTTAGCAGTTACACCATGGACTCTTTATCATGTATTATATAGTGTCCATGGTTACACTCATCACAGAATAATCGGTTTATTACATTTTGTTGCAGAAATTATTATTAATAATGAATATTATAAAATATCAACTCACTGTGATTGTTAGTTACCTACGTTATGATTGTAAATACATTAGTAGGCCTACTTATTAGTCGGTACTGTCGAGTCTATTAGTAGTAGCAGAATCGTTTGCCCCAGTATCAATGCGGTCCGGCTGAGACGAGCTCGACAGTGGTTCATATTGATATGGCCTAATTAGGCTAATATCACCTCTTATACTGAGAGTGGTAGTAACATCTTCAAAATCACTGCTTTCGCATGACAAATTTAATATTTCATCGTCGTCTTCTTCTTTTTCGGACGAGAACGCGTTTCTCTCAACGGGCATGTTGACAAAGTAGGAAAGTGGGATTGCACACATATGACGTCACAACCTGCGTTCCCGGTAGCACCGCTGTTTAATCAAGGGCGGGTAATCTTGGGCTAAAATATTAAACTTTGGTGACTAATATCTCCAGCTCTGTGGGTTCGGGCAAATAGAATAGACCCAACGTTTCCCGGCGTGTCGTAAGAGGCGACTAACAGGGGTGATGTTAGCACGGCATCACTGGGCGAAAGTCTTCTACACAGAAGTCACCGGCCAGGGCGGAGGAACCTCACGTTACTACAGGTTCAACGACCACGTGCTCAGGGCCAAGGCGAGCCACACTGTATTCGTGGATTTCGGCTGTGGCCAACAGCCTGGAGAGGATTGGGCCCTGCCAGGTCTTTTTTGCCCAAGACACACTACATGATGACACAATCCACTAATTCCATACCGGATCGGTCGTCGCCCGGGCCGTCACCCGGCACAAGGACCGCGCCTTCCGTTGGCCACCAGGACGGAGGTGTTAAGTATGCTACTGATGGACAATATAGCAAGATCCGCACGAGAAACAACATCGTCATAGGAACCTGGAACGTCAGGACCCTAACTGCGGAAGGAAAATTAGAAGAACTGGCCCACGAGCTGGACCACTATCGATGGAACGTTCTAGGTATCAGCGAACTGCGCTGGAAAGGCCTAGGTGAAACAACGACTGACAAAGGCCACAAGCTCTATTTCAGCGGTAGAGATGACAGGCACGAACACGGCGTTGGATTCTTGGTCCACAAGAACATTCTAGCCACTGTCATGGGTTGCCGCCCAGTCTCCAGTAGACTCATTACCATCCGTCTGAGAGCAACCCCTTTCAACATTACCATCATCCAGGCCTATGCCCCAACATCAGACTATGAAGACAGCGAAGTGGAGGATTTTTATGAAAATATACAGGCGGTCCTTGACCAAGTGCCGAAGAAGGACATAGTCATAGTGCAAGGCGACTGGAATGCCAAGGTTGGCCAAGATGCGCACCGCAACTGGGGAGACACATGCGGACCCCACTGCAACAACGAGACAAATGACAGGGGTCTGAGGCTATTGGAGTTTGCCAGATACAACAATCTGGTACTGGCAAACACGCTTGGTCTCCACAAAAAATCCAGACGATGGACATGGCACAGTCCCGGCGGGGAACATCACAACCAGATCGACTACATCATGGTCAAGAAACGCTTCAGATCAAGCATCAACATTGGCAGGACACGCACTTTTCCAGGAGCAGACATTGGAAGTGACCACGATCTCGTGATGATGTCTTTCCGGCTCCATTTGAAGAGAGTAAATACAGCAAAGTGCACTAGGCTGAAGTTCGACCTGGACAAACTGCAAGACCCGGAGGTGGCAAAAATATTTCAGGCCACAATTGGAGGGAAATTTGCACCACTGCTTATTTTGGGGGCAGGCGAAGTAGATGTCAACACCATGACCAATACCTTCAACTCAGCTGTAACAGATGCCGCCACTGAGATCCTTGGCAAGCACCGACCAAAGAAGAAGCCGTGGATCACACCTGAACTTTTGGATCTGTGTGATAAACGAAGAGAGTTAAAAAAGAAAAAGAACACCTCACAGGGAGCTGATGTCTACCGAAAAATCAACAATGACATCCGAAAAGGCATGCGCACAGCAAAGGAGAACTGGATAGAAGATCAATGCCAGGAAATAGAGAACAATCTGAACAAGAACAACAGCAAGAAGGCCTACCAGACTGTGAAGCGGCTGACAAGTGTTAAACAGCCCAAAGTCTCCACTATCCAAAGCAAGTCTGGCATTTGCCTTACAGAAGAACAAGAAGTCTTGGACAGATGGACAGAGTACTGCTCTGACCTTTACAACCATACACCAAATGGAGACCCATCAGTTCTAGCATGTCCCGAGAGCAGAGAAGAAGAAGAAATCCTCCCAATTCTCCGGGAAGAAGTTGAGGCAGCAGTGCAATCGCTGAAGAAAGGGAAGTCAGCGGGAGTGGACAACATACCAGCGGAACTGCTACAAGCAGGAGGAGAAGCGATGACTGATGCTCTCACCACTATCTGTAACAAGATCTGGCAGAGTGGGGAATGGCCTACACCATGGACCCAGTCGCTTGTCATCACTCTTCCTAAAAAAGGTAACCTTCAGGAGTGTGAAAACTACCGCACCATCAGCCTCATCAGCCATCCCAGCAAGGTCCTCCTGAAAATAATACTCAACAGGTTGAAACCACAAGCTGAACAAATCATAGCTGAAGAACAAGCAGGATTCATGGCAGGGCGAAGTACCACTGAACAGATTTTCAACCTCAGAATAATCTGTGAGAAATACCTACAGCACCAACAACATCTATATCATGTGTTCATAGACTTCAAGAAGGCATTTGACCGAGTCTGGCATGCAGCTCTATGGGCAACCATGAAAGTGTACAACATCAGCCCTAAAATCATAGAAGTCATCAAAAGCCTGTATGACAAGGCTACCAGTGCAGTCCTCCATAACAGCGTCATCGGGAACTGGTTCAGAACAACAATCGGTGTGCGTCAAGGATGCCTACTCTCTCCAACACTCTTCAACATCTTCCTAGAGCGCATCATGTCAGATGCTCTTGCAGATCACGAAGGCACAGTCAGCATAGGGGGCAGAGCAATCTCCAATCTTCGTTTTGCGGATGATATTGATGGATTGGCTGGAGAGGAACAAGAACTTGAACAGCTTGTACAGAGGCTTGACACCACCTCCAGAGCTTATGGAATGGAAATAAGTGCAGAGAAGACCAAAATGATGACCAACAACACCAATGGCATCAACACGGACATCAAAGTACAAGGCCAATCCCTCAACACAGTGCACAGCTTCAAATATTTAGGAGCCATTGTGTCAGACAATGGGTCTCGACAGGAAGTCCTCTCCAGGATCGCACAAACAACTGCTGCCCTGACAAGGTTGAAGCCCATTTGGAAAGACAGAACCATCAGTCTACATTCCAAAGTAAGACTGCTGCGATCTCTGGTCATCTCCATCTTCCTATATGCTTGCGAAGCATGGACCCTCACAGCAGATCTCCAACGAAGAATACAAAGCATGGAGATGAGGTGCTACAGAAGACTTCTGTGCATTTCCTATACCCAACACATCACCAACGTTGAAGTCCGACAGACCATCACACAAGCCATTGGACAACACGATGACCTGCTCACAGTGGTGAAGAAACGGAAACTCCGATGGTATGGCCACGTCACCAGATCATCAGGCCTTGCAAAGACCATTCTGCAAGGCACAGTGCAAGGAGGTAGAAGAAGGGGGAGACCGAAAAAGAGGTGGGAGGACAACATTCGAGAATGGACTGGTTTGACACTGAGCGAAGCCATGAGGGCTGCTGAGGACAGAGAAAGATGGAGTATGCTGGTTAAGCGATCATCTGTGGTGCCCCTACGACCTTCGGGTTATGGGACAGGATAGGATAGGATAGGACTAATATCTCGAAAACCGTAAATAATTTTGTAATAAACAAAAGACCGTTTTTGCTTATTTTAGTTAGATGTATTAAAAATATAAAATAAAATTTTTTGGGTCGGGTAGTCCTTTAAGGCATCACCCTCATTACGCTGGCCCAAGATAAGTGTGATCTCCAACATCACGCTCCCCTACGGCCACAAGGCTATGGGACTACCTTTACCTTTTTTTTAGTCCTTTAAGACTAAAGTTTGTGCAAACACAGGATAGGAAATGAATGACAGAGACAGAGGGATGGAGGGAGAGAAGGAGGGAGAGAGAGAGGGGAGGATGGAGGGAGAGGGAGAGGGGAGGATGGAGGGAGAGGGAGAGAAACAGAGAGAGGGAGAGGGGAGCATGAAGGGAGAGAGGGAGAGAAGGAGAGAGAGAGTGTGTGTCACGAAGTGAATTAGTAAATATTTACATTTGTGTATGCATTTTTGTGTTTAGAGTAAGTATGTAAGCGGCGGCTGTTGAAACAGGCACGTGGCGTATGTATTCGCAATGGGTCGGTACTATATTTCCTAGTTCAGGAATATCTTATAGATGAGACACGGCTATATAAAGACTGTTTGGAGAACAGACAGATGCCGCCATGGAGATCCTTGGAAAGCACCGGCCAACCGCTATTTAGTTATTATTCTATTATTTTGAGTGAGAAAGAAGAGAACCATAAAATTAGCAAAATGTATATCGGTGTTGTGTTGCAACTGGTGTGTATTTTACGTCTTCAGTGTTTCAAGTTTATCTCTCTGTCTCAACTTGTGTGATTATATAAGAAAGGCCTTTTGATGAATGCGTGTATACGTGAAATTGGAACGTTAAAACTGTTTACAAACTAATATCAAGTTTGTAGGAATCTTCTGAGAATAAAGCTCATTATTTCATAACACGCACGAGAAGTTTATGACAGAGACATACAGACCGACAGACAGTGTGTGTGTGTGTGAGGAAGAGACAGAAACAGATATTATTTAGATTATAAAGAAAACAAATCTGAAGTTGTCCTTATAATCAGGGTGGAGAACAACTGAATCAAGAAATCTCTGAAATCCGGCCGGGGCTCAGGGGCCAAGCCCCGGTATTCGCCCCCTGGAAGAAAATGAATTTATGCTATTTTGAAAGTAATTTAGGGCCTCTCCTGAAAGCAAAAAGCACAAAGTAAACATGAATAGAAACAACAACAACAACAACAACAACAACAACAAAAGAATGTTTTATGCACATGTCTTTCAAAAAAGTTAAGAATCTTGATTTGTAGGCCTAACAAAGTTTGAGGTCCACCACTGTTACACACAAACTCCACATTTCAAATTTTACTGGGCACACGTTTGTCTATTTTTTAGCTGTAAACAGGCAAGAATTTTTATAATTTTAGAGATATTTAGGGGTACGTTAGTAAAAACACTACATCTTAGGTATTAGTGACTAGTGTATAGATTTAAATGAAATAAAATGCAAAATAAACAGAAATAAATCTCTTTTGATTATCTACCTTTTTATACTTCTCTTGTCATGTCTTGTTTTTGATTACTCCATGTGTATACAATAAAAAAAGTTTTAAAAAGTCCAAACAAGCCCCCTCCTCTTCTTCACTTTCATGCCAGTCTGAAAGATCGTATGCATGCACACTACTGACACTAATTGTCTAATGTCAGTACCGATCTCTTCCTCCGACTCCAAGTCCATTTCTCTCACTTTAATGTCTGATAAATGGAAGCCTGTAAACTCCCCTTCATCAGTCGAAGAATCCAAACCATCCATTTTAGACACACACACAAGAAAATTTGAAAAAAAAGTCGAAAAAACGAAAGCATCACAGAGAAAACTTGTGGAAATGCAGTCGAATGTTTTCACAACAGAATTTAACCGGAAGTCAATTGCCGGAAGTCTCGCAATCTTTCAAACAACGCGAGAATATAACCACATGGTTGATACGGACGCTTTTGGACGTTTTGCCTGTTTAGATCTTCGGCCGCTTTTGGCCGCTATGCCCAGTAAAGGGTAGCCCTCAGCTTCTCACACTGGGAACTCAATATTTTTTTCTCGGAAATGCAAATGCCTTCCGCGGAAATCCGCGGATTCGCGGAGAATTCTCCACCCTGTTATAATGAATGTTCCATATTGTGGCTCAGCAAGGTAATGGTTTGGACACATGCTACACATGTTTAGTTAAAAACCACAAGGACATCGAGTACTTGGCTGAGCGACCATACTTAAAAAGCACGATAAGCACAGAATGAAAAAAGTGCACAACACATCCCAGTCCACCCAATTGTGCACTGGGACCTGGCTCTCTTTAGAACCGGGAAAGATAAAAAAGTTAGGGAGAGGAGGGGGGCACAGTCTTCCATTAAGTTTGCCCTGAGAAAAGGGAGGTACCAAACTCTTCTCTTCCCTACAACTGAAAGATTATGGGAACAGCATGTCCTTTACCTACCATATAAACTGTGCTTTGTGTGGCCCAGCAACAAATATCGGTCATGCTATTTCCTGGACAATACAAATATATTTTGTCTTATAAAGGGAGTGTGTTTGAATTTAGCAAGTACATGACAACTATACTTAGCAGCCAGAGAGTCACAGGCAACCAATAGCTTTCAGACAGTGAAGAAAGAGGGGATGGGGCAGGGGGGTGAAATGAAATATACTGAATTCCACACACAAACAGAGTGCACATACAGGCACACATACACACATCTATGCACAAACATACACACACCTATGCACAAACATACAGACACACATACAGGCACACACACAAACAGTTGTCTGTCAACACATCATTAACCTTGTGACCGCCATTTATGCCAGGAAAGGAATTAGCACAAGTGATAAAAAGAGAAGGGGGAAGACTGTGCTCCAATACCACAGACAGTCTTCAGTCAGCGGTTGAAAGCTCTTTACACATAGAAATTCTATAGGCTGATAAAACTTCCATGTACTCTTGCACTCTTGGTGTTACACACCACACAATACTAACAATTAAATCAATTAATCAATGATGATTGTTACTCAATGACCCCGTAACTAACACGTACAATTATTTTTAAACACTGCACCCACCTGAGAGAGATGGTGAACCCGTTGCGTGTCTTGATGGAGGGGAAGGTCATGTATGATCCTCTCCTGAAGCTTGCCGTTCTCAAGCGGCAGAACTCGTCGTAATTTCCATCGTCGGGACAACCGTCGCAGCGGAAACCGCCCTTGATCAGCGGCACGCACACTGAGGGTGGGTGGCAGAACTGAGCGGGACAGGTGATGGCGTCATACTTGACCGCCATGTTGACGTCACAGTTCTCACCTGGTGGCCAGAAATTGTTATGCAATCAGTAATAATGACACAAAACTGCCAACAGGCTTTATTTTATAGCAATACCCAGCAAGAGTGTTCACAATACAAACAGCTAGGATGGACATGGGCACATAGTATAAGATATAATGTTAACAAACATAAACAGTAACCATGTTAGCTCAAAGCTGTCATCACATCACAGATTTATTTGATGAAAGTCCTATGCCAATCCAATGGGAGAGAAAAGGAGGCTGGGGAAGGGTTTTTATGGGAGGGAGAAAGGTCATAAACTTCAAATCAACTGAAAATTAGGTGATGATAGATGACACATGTTAAAATTGTGCTGTGAGACTGTTCCAAGATCATTCGTTTGAATGAAGTCCAATGGAAAGTAAAAACAGTAACCAACTTTTCTACCCTCCATTGGATTTTGATATGAGATGGGTTATTACATTTGGCGCAGGTATTGAAATAGTGAACATGTATTGATTTATCAATGAAAATATTGTAACAAACTTTTCTACCCTCCATTGGATTTTGATATGAGATGGGTTATTACATTTGGCGCAGGGATTGAAATAGTGAAAATGTATTGTTTTATCAATGAAAATAGTGTCCCTCTGCCAGCAGCTCTTACCAGTAAAGTCGTTGGTACAGACACAGGTGTACCCACTTTCGTGCGGCAGACAGGTCCCTCCATTCCTACAGGGCATGGAGTAACAAAGGTCCACCTCCACATCACAGTTGTTGGCATACGCGTTGCCTACAACAGTGCATGCCATTGTTAGCACACAAAACCCCACTGAGCATTCTACAGTAGACTTGAAGATCTGCTAGAGTGCTGGATCAACCGTTAAGATTTACAATACAGTACACTGGTCACATTTACTTGTATTATTATAACCCATTCTTTACTCTGCGGAGTATGATGAGCGTTTGAAATCCTCTTCCCCTACTCCCAAGATATAAGAAATAAATACCAGCATCTATGATAGACTCTAATCTCACAAATCCTACTCCTCATCAAGCGAGCTTCTAGTAATGTATCACTTACAATCGTGGTTTGGGCAATTCTATAAACAGGACCTAGAACAATAGTAGTTCTGTTCATTGTTGTTGTCATTGAGCTGTTTCTTAATTTGTACAGTGGAGTCAGGATATAACGAATCTCAAGGGGGGAAATTTCGGGTTCGTTACAAGCGGGATTCGCTGTAGAGATTTGTACTGTAAACACGTGATGAGTACACATCACAACATACAGTACGTAGATCGATCTAGGCCTACGAAGTTTATCAACAATGACTTCATTCAAGGCTATTTATAGCAGCTAATGACAGTTATGACTTCAATGCCTGGTTGACTTATGTACGAACTGGCATGCTTCTGCTGCTGTTCGCTATTGGCGATGAGCCAATTGAGGCAAAGTAGGCCAAGGGAATACACAAAGGGTTCGTTACAAGCGGAGATTCGTTATTTGCCTAGCTGGATTTGTTCGTTATAGGAAGGGATTAAATAGTAAGACAAAGAAGGGAGTGTGTCGGGAAATGGATGGTAGTACGCTAATCGCGGGTGTTCGTTATTCCCAGGTTCGTTATAGGTGGACTCCACTGTATATAGGTATTCAGAACACTTCGACGGCTGTGTAATAGCGCAAGAGCGTGTGGTGATTTAAGGAAAAGGGCAGCTTCGTGTGTGATTTTTACATAGATGAACAAGTTGTGTGGAACTTTACAAGTTTGATGTGGCTGTGTTGTGAAGTGTGACTGTGCTGTGTATAGTTCAACTTGGGGGCTCTGTCATATGTCATAAAAAACATTTGTTCGTTGATTTGTATTCTTTCATATTCTGTCCATATTTTGTGAGCCACTGTGTAGCGTCTGCTTGCTGTGGCCTACCTGCAAATCCGTGGGGACACTGGCAGCGGTAGTAGTTCTGTGGATGGATGGGTCTAAACAGAACGGTGCTAGACGATATGAAAGGCCGTGCATCACCCTGCGTCACCATGGAAACGCAGACGGAGAAGCTGGGGCAGGGCTCCACCAGACACAGGTTGTCGTCAAACGGCAGCACCTGCAAGTGGGGCTTTGTATGAAAACTTCAAGCAACAGCAACTGGGAGTTTCAAAACACAACCCATGGCAGAGGTTCTCGAGCGTGGTTGAAATCAACTGAATCCCTAACCTCACCTTGATAAATAAACCAGACAGACACTGGCACATTGACTTCCAGAGGGGTCAAGGTTGGCTAACAGGGATCAGTACAGATCTATATAGGGATGGGAAGAAGCCAAAATTGACCTATTAGGTGGCTCAAGTTCGATTCTCATTATGGTCAGTGCTATAAGCAGTTCTCTGAAACTTTTAAGTGCATTATGTTTAAAGAAAAAAAACGTTACTCACCTCTAGAGCAGAAAGGTTGGCCAGCAGTGTCCTGTAGAGGTAGATGTATTCTCTCAGATACTCTGGGGAGAAGAACACATCCTGGGTGCGACCTTGCACAGACACACTGCCCTGTCTCACCGACACAGACACGTTCAAGATCTGGGCAGGCGCTACATCCGTGTCGTTCTCAATGTTGATAATGAAGATGTTGGTGGGGTCCGTCTTGAAAATGGAAGCCAGCGCGTCGGTGAAGAACTACAACACAACACACAACGCTTCTGTTTCTTTTCCAATGTTATTAATCTAAATGTGGCTTTTTAAATTGGGGTACTAGGGTAGGAAATGAACAGGTCAAAAAAAAGAAAGCGATAAATGAAATATAATACTCACATAACTGAATGCAATTGCTGATTTTCAAAAGTTAATTCGACATTGTTCTTTAATGTTGTGAGATGGAGAAAGGTAGATAGACAGGCAGAAAAAGAGAGAGAGAGAGAAAGAGAGAGAGAAAAAGAAGAGAGAAAGAGAGAAAGAGAGAGAGAAAGAGAGAAGGAGAAAGAGAAAGAGAGAGAGAGAAAGAGATAAAAAGAGAGAAAGAGAGAGAGAAAAGGAAGAGAGAAAGAGAGAGAGAGAGAAAGAGAGAGAAAGAGAGAGAGAGAGAGAGAGAGAGAGAGAGAGAGAGAGAGAGAGACGATACGCTACAGTTTGCACTACGATACGATACGTTTTAATGGAACTGGCTCTGGACCCATTCCATACAATACAATTATAAGCAAACAAATAGAACAAAAAAAATTTTTTTAAATGTAAAAATAATAATAAATAAAAAAATACATAAATAAAAATAACTAAATAAATAAACAAACAAACCAAATTAAAAATGCTTACATAAAAAATATATATATAAAAAATAAAATAAAATAAAATCATGAAAAAACGAAAGGATACAAAATAGAAGATTACAATAAATCAAAGGAAAGCAAACAGCCAACACAAAACAAACCCATACTCCCACCTAAACACCAATAAGTAATCTACAGCCATTCACACCTATTGTGTCCTGAAAAGACAACAGGCAAACTCCCTTATTCACACCAAAAGAAATAATGTCCCCTCTCGCATTTTTTTAAACATTTTCTTAAATCTTGCATACACCTTACAGACACACAAATAAGTCGACATCCACTCACGAATTCTAGAATAATCTTGGGTAGGCCACCCTACTCCCATACCCACACATTCACCAATAATGACATATCTACCACATGAAATGAGCACTTAGAACAGGAACCCACAAGCATCCTCTAGCTCACACACACAAACACACACCTACATATTGATTTTTGTTTTGTTAAGATTTGCACCTATGGTTAGAGAACAGTTTAACTTCTAAGTTTGAATGCTTTCTTAATGTAAATAACCACATGTAGCAACAGAGATTTACAATGGGTGGTTAACAAAAGAATAAATGTAAATGCACATGGCTGGGAATAATATTTTCTGGGATATAATACTCTCTTAATTCCTGATACATTGGGCAACACAAAAGGAAATGCATTTCTGTTTCCATTTGATTAGATCAAAAAAGGACAGCCAAGGTGGGTTTGTGAAATATTTGGCTTCAGTTGGAATCTATTCCCTTTGAGCGGTGACATGCTTAAGTCTAATAAAGTGTTTTCGTGCAAATACATGCTTAAGGTCAGTAAGATAGGTAGACAATGTAATACTTCTTTTAAAAGAACTGTACATAAGAAAACTATCAGAGGAATACATTTGCTCTTTCCACTTCTCAGAGTAAGCCTACCCTTTAGTTCTGAAATAAAGGCTTTTTTTTTTCTCCAATCTCCTTAATTCTGAAATAAAGGCTTTTTTTTCTCCAATCTCCAACACCTTGGCTGACCCAAACATCACCAAAGCCATTTTTATATATAGCATGTAACAGACAGACGAAGCCCAAACTCTTCAGGTCTCTTTCATGAAGAGATACCAACCTTCTGTACGCTTTATGAGGTAGCCTTGATTCATGCATAACGCCCAAGGCGTAGCCAATATTAATACACCTGGTAGAGGCGTTAATATACAGTGGATATTTACCAGTTTCACCACAGTATTTGGGGCTTTAATGCTTACATTTAAAACTCTTTTAAGTGCAAAGAGGTGGACCTTTTCAAAGGGCGAGTGGTCAGCCATAAAGCCCCAAACCTCAACACACATACAGGCTGTATCTAGGCATTGAATAATTTGAAAAAGATATCTAGGGATTCTCACAAAATGACCTCAGCAACTTAAAGATGCTAATCACGCCCTTTTATTGCACGTGCTGCCAATTTTGTTTAACGTATGTGAAAAACACAGACCAGTGGACATATACATTCCTAAATATTTGTATGCATTCACAAGAAATATTTCATTGTTACCATAAAACCATTTCTCACGTTTAGCGACGATGCGTTGTGGTGTGTGTTTATGAGTGGAGTCTAGAGGATTGGATAAGAACTTTTGAATTTATGTCATTGCTGTTTTCAGTGCGTATGTCCATAAAACGGAGAGAGAGAGAGAGAGAGAGAGAGAGAGAGAGAGAGAGAGAGACAGACAGACAGACAGAGAGAGAGAGAGACAGAGAGAGAGACAGACAGACAGAGAGAGAGAGACAGAGAGCGAGAGAGAGAGAGAGAGAGAGAGAGAGAGAGGGGGGGGGGGGAGAGAATACAAGGCTAGTACCTTGAGGAGGTCTGAGAGAAATGCGGTCTCTGTCATCCTGCTCAGTCTGATGGTGACACTGTGGTGGAGCATTTCTGGCGTCACCAGTCGCACAAACAGTCGGCCCACCCTCTTCACCACGTTCACTCCATCTGTAACAGGCAAACACAGACAATGTTACGTAATGAGTTCTAAATCGATGATTCTAAACAACAACCATATGCTCCTCACACTTACAATATATACAAAGTATTATCTGCACTTGTATCTGCATTGTGAACATACATCAGTTTTGAATAGGGTCAAGTCTCCGCTGTACTGTGTGTGTCTGCTTGTGGATACATGAATCATTGAATGTTAGCGTGTGCATCTAACTATATGTGTGTGCGTGTGTTTGTATGTGTGTGTGTGTGTGGGGGTGTATACATGAGTGGATTTACACGCATGAGTGTGCATTACATTACATTACATTATTATTGCTTTAGGTCCAGCGGACTCTTCCGAGCAAAATCAGGACCGGACAACCCCCGATCCGCATAAAAGATCTGCTGAAACAACCCTAGTGGTAAAACCGAAAGCTCTCCACCAGCCAGTCACTTTACAATAAAGACATCCCACGCAGGGGACGGCTGAGGCTTCACCCCAACTTATCGAACCCCCGTTTACAAAAACAAAATAGAATACAAACAAACATCATTATAAATTATCAACAAAACACATACATATAAAATGCCTACATTGCTAAATAATAACATCATAGGAAGCCCTAGTGACCCACCTAGCAGAAAGCGTCCAATATTCCGAAGCTGATCCAACAGACCTCATAAACAAACAAGGAGTCTTGTCCCGGAAGAGTTTTCAAGAAAAAAGGTAGGAGACTGGTCTAGCGAAGAAGACGATAGTATAGCAGATTGATAGAAAAGAGCAGGAATGAGAAAGAGCAAATGAGAAAGACAGCGACAGTGGGGAATTTAAAGCACTAAATTTCCAGAAAGTGGGGATACTATTTATACTGAAACCCCCGGCACCCCAACGGGAGTGCATGAGTGTGCATGTTTATATACTGACATAATCTAAATAAAGAAATATAAAAAGAGATGAAAGACTTATCAAGAATTAATGGGGAAAAAACAAAAATGGCAACACTGAAAACATCGATACTGCTGACACCATTGAAAGTACAGGGACAGAAGAAAAAAAACACAACAACCATTGCAATATTGATAACAAAGAGAGCAAGAAAGCTTAGGGAAAAGCATAAAACTCTTATTATGACTAGTTTGTACAGGCATGCTATGGCAGCGCAATGAAATATGACTGAACGTTTTGGGTTGGTTGCCAGTGTGCTAAGATTAGCAGTGTCACCATTACTTCAAGCGGTTTAGATTTCAGCGAAGCCCCAACCCAACCCTCCTCTTCCTCTCTCTCCGTCCACACTTGGCCTCCCTGCTCTCGTGCCGCATTAGACTGAAGCCATATCTGATAGCATTGATAACAAATCCCTTCTCTTGTCCTTACAGCTAGACTAGTCAAGATTCCCGCATCAGTGGTGTGCAAACTATTCACACGCACCCCCCTCCTTCCGCTCCCGCATATGGACTACACAATAACAAAAATAATAGAGTGACAGCTTAACCTGTCCTTCGTTTAAGGATGTTGTTTTGTTTGTTTAGGGAGATCTGTGAATAATTAATTGACTATTATCTATTATCTTCCTAATAAAGCTGATATTACATAATTTAAAATAGTAAAGAAACAATACTATTAGTATCAAAGCTTCTTTATTGAATGGAGAAGGAAATATAAACATTCCTGCTATTATCTCTTTTATCACTAGAGAGGATAATAGACACTAATTTAAACATTCAGTCCGGCTATAATTGAAAACTAGAAACCTAAGACGTTCCCATCTGATTCAATGTGAACCTGTTTAGCGTACAACATTATCATTATGCCATCAGGATATACGTTCCGGCTGACTCGCTCAGTTACTGACAAGAATATAAAAGTTAAGACAGCGAGTTATTGGTGTGAACGTGTTCATACAAGCCACTTTACTCCCATTTCCTACTCCTTCGGATGAGAGTATAAACCGAGGTCTAGTATGTGTCGCATACATTCCATCATAACGGACTTTAAAGATCCTGACGCTCATGTCCTAGACAGGTGAATGCCGGTGACAAGAACACAGCATGCACCTAGGTCCTTCTTCCCCATCCCTGGCTGCCCAGGATTGTGCTCAGTTGTCTGGAGCGTTATTACGATGCGCCCAAAGGCTGCAAGTTGGCGCCTCGGGCGGCTTGAGTTAGATCCTGTATCGGCCAGCGCCTTGAGCAGCTCTTGAGCTGGAAAAGCGCTATATAAGAACGATTAAATTTAAATTACCTGGAATGTATAATTATGACGTGCTCATCCTTGATGCCCGTTAAAGACCTTTGCCCATTTCTCCACCTGCATTGCTAAATACCACCCCACCGTGTCTTAAATTTGTTTCATGTTCATTCGCTACAACAAGGAACGCAGTTCCCCTCTGCTAAGCCCCGAGAATTTGATGATCAAGTTTCACCGGGACCTATCACTAAAGAAAGAAACGGGGTTATTTGATAGGAAGCATTTAACGTTAACGGGCAATGAAGCCTACATGTGAGCGTTTTAAACCAGTCGGTCTAGATGTTAACAAAAAAGCACTAAGCTCTCGGCGCATCTGCAGGACTTGTTGAAAATACATTTTGGTGGCGTGAGAGCTGCTAGATTATACTTAACTGAAGAATCAGAGTGTGGCGGCACATTACACTATTTTGCCAGAAAGAATTACTGCGCTTGCATACTGTCTCAAACGTTTATTGCCACTGTGTGTCATGTGTGCACGCAGAAATTAATTCACGTTTCATAACACATAAACATAATAAGTTACTGATTAGCTATTAAAGGTTATTAGGTACAATGCAGGGTCTTTAAAACAAACACAAAATTAAGGATTCTCAACATGAGTTTGCCTATAATCTATATATCTATATAGACTATAATCTGTGCAAATTCAAGTTGAAAAGAAAAAAATATCTATCTATCTATCTATCTATCTATCTATCTATCTATCTATCTATCTATCTATCTATCTATCTATCTATCTATCTATCTATATTTCTCTCTCTCTTTCTCTCTCTCTCGCGAGAGAGAGAGAGAGAGAGAGAGTTTTTTAAAAAATCTTAGTTAAGTTAGTGAAAACTTCAAAAGGGAACAAACTGCTGATAACATCCCACTGACAGGAAACAGTTGAAGGCGACTAGATTCAAGTTGTATCAAATAAAAATAATAGACATGGGTGTTGATATATCCTTTTTTTTATTTTTTTTTAAATAAAATAAAAAATGGAAATATTAAGCATTACATGTAATTAGTAAATTGCGAGACAAGTCCATTTCTTAGTAATATTTATACTGTGCAAAATAAACATGTGTTGCTTTTCGTTTGTTTTGAAACAAAACTGATCAAAGCGAGATGTCAAGCTTGAGTTAAAAAGTCCGCAAGCTATGGCGAGATCAGGACTAACATTGGCATGTAACAGTAACATTAGGCTTTGTTAACATGGATTTCGTTCGAACACTTCCCAACTTGTTACTGACCACAGGGAACCAGATCTCCCAAAGTTGTCAATCCTTTTGAGCATAACGTTGGTTTGTTGTCAACTCGCCCCGGTCTGTAAAGGTCCTATTCCCTTCATCGGCTTCTGACTTTCAAAATCCACGCCAAGTTTTCTTCTCCTGACAATAAAAGCCGTGCGCTGTACGCTTTCCTTGACGCCCACAGCCCATAACGGGGCCGTGTGTGTTTCCTATTCCACTATTGGCCCGGAACAAAAAACGTTTTATAGTTAAATGCTAAGTTTCAGGTGTCGAACATGGGGCAATAAGAAGATTTATAAATGTTAAAAGAGAGAGAACAAGACAAGTTCACAAGAACAACGCAATTTATAGACCCACCACACACAGCGGGGCATGTAGCTCAGAGCTAGATTCTTTCTCCTATTCTATCCCGTAACTCTTGAGGTCGTTGGGGCACCACGGATGACCGTTTAACCAGCGTACTCCATCTTTCTCTGTCCTCAGCAACCTTGATGGTTTCGCTCAGTGTCAAGCCAGTCCATTCTCGAATGTTGTCCTCCCACCTCTTCTTCGGTCTCCCTCTTCTTCTACCTCCTTGCACTGTGCCTCGCAGGATGGTCTTCGCAAGGCCCGATGATCTGGTGACGTGGCCATACCATCGGGTTTCCGTTTTTTCACCACTGTGAGCAGGTCATCGTGTTGTCCAATGGCTTGTAATTGTGTGATGGTCTGTCGGACTTCGTCGTTGGTGATGTGCTGGGTATATGATATGCCCAGAAATCTTCTGTAGCACCTCATCTCCATGCTTTGTATTCTTCGTTGTAGATCTGTTGCGAGGGTCCATGTTTCGCAAGCGTACAGGAAGATGGAGATGACAGGGGAGCGCAGCAGCTTTACCTTGGAATGTAGACTGATGGTCTTTTTCTCTTCGCCAACAACCTTTCGAGACCGCTACAGAGCGATCTCCACGGGCATAGGGTTGCGCAGACTTTCCGCCAAAACAGTTACGTAGCGTTACGTAGCGCTCCGCTTAGGCAACTCGGGGCAGGTTTTATCTATTTTGATCACGCCGTTTTAACGCATCACGACCTTTTCAAGGTACAAGTTTTATCTCTGAGCCGTAAGAGACGTGGTTCTATGACCACTACACCACTCCTCGTTCCAAGCGTTCTATTTCATTTAGTGATGTTCCTCCGCTTCAGTCCCAGGCTTTTCTTCCTAAGGTTACCACGACTTGGGACCTCGCCTTCTGCCAGCCCTGCTGGACCGGCCGTCCCACCTCACGTGGTCCTCCTGTTTGGGGCTCTGAAATCTTACCATCGGAGGCGCTGTCTGCTGCCTATCTGCTGTCCCAGCCTCGAACTCCTCAGTTCGTCCGGTCACATGCACCCCGGATCCCGTTCTCCCACGACCTTATGTCGCCGCCACTCGAATAGGTTTAGCCCCTGCCCTTTTCGGCCTCCTCAAATTCGCCTAGGTTGGCTAAGCCGACGTGCACGGAAGCTTGTCGTACTGCCGTCGATGATAAGCGTATGGCTAATGCCCTCTATAAACGAGTAAATACTCCTTCTAATTATCAAAATATGCGCACATTAAACTGATCGCGAAGCGCGTGATAGCGGCGGCTAAGCGTTATTATTCAATGTCCCAATTGAAAAGTGAACAGAGTATTAGTCAATTGTGGACCAACTTGAGGAAGCTCAAGGGTACTTATCGCTGCTTTAACTTCGATCTCTCAGACGGTACAAATATATTCTCTACTAGCCTTTTTAACCAAATTTGTCGCTGTTGGTGGCGGCAGTCTCCTTCCTGCTGGAAAGATGGAACCCCGGCGCCATCTAGAACTGCTCTTCCAGGTTGGGTTGTCTGAGGGTCCCGATATTAGTCCCATCACCATGGCCGAGTTGCTTAGAGCTTTGCGCACCTGCCCTAATGGTAAGAGCGCGGGACCAGATAGCTTTCACTACACGATGGTTAAGAGAACTCCTTTCTCCTTTGAACCCAAAAAAAACCCACGTAAATGTATTGATAACTTTAGGCCAATAGCTCTTACTTCTCGTCTTAATAAAAATTTTAAAAGAATTATTTAAAATAGATTGGAATTCTTTTGTGCTAATGGTCGAGTTATCAAATCTGCACAGGCAGTCTTTCGCCGCGGCAGGGACATCCTCTACCACTTGGTAGGTTTAAATGAGCATGTCCATAGGGACCGCCAGGTATTGTATTAGCCGGATCTTTTTTTTTCTTTTGTTTTTAACATTGCCCGCGCATGACTCGGTGTGGCATCGTGGCCTCCTTGACCGCTTGCCTCTGTTAGGAGTTGATGGAGCTGTCCCTAATTTCATAGGTAGTTTTCTCCACGAAAGACATAATTATAAGGGGTCCGATTGGTTGAGGAGCTATCCTCCGCTGGCATCTATCTATTGGGGTGCCACAAGACTACGTGGTAGCTCCAATCCTCTTTTCTATCGCTGTTTCGGAGGCTGGAACACATGTCTCACCAGGCACGACCGCCACCCTTTATGCCGACGATGTGGCACTTCAGCGGACCTCTCGCGATAGGGTATTCTGGTCTGATTACTATCTTCTTCATCAGGATTTGTTATCATTTCAATCTGATAGTAACCTAGTAACCAAGGCTTTATCTGCTGTGGGACTAACCGTGACCCCATCTAAAACTATTTTTGTTCTTTTCCACTATCGATGGGATCCGTTTTTTCGATACGATATCTGTTAAAGCTTTGGGCACTGATATCCCTCCATGTCGACAGGTTAAATATTTAGGCTTTTTGTTTCAAATTCAACAAAATGGTAACTACGGCCTTCATGTTTGATCAATGTGTCTCTAACGCTATTAGGGCTTTAAGGGTCATCTTCTTTGTGCGCCGCGAGTCTTGAGGTCAAGACCTCCGATCCCTTGTGTCCCTTGTTCAGAGGTGCCAACCCCCAAAACTTCTTGTCAGTATTTCCGGACCCATTTGTCAGTATTTTTTTTTAACACTTGTCAGTATTTTGTTTCTCGCAAAACCCAGCCTTTGACACTATAAAGTAACGATAGGCTTCCCTCTGAAACAGCAGGCTATTTTCAGTCCTCTAAAATCACCATGAAAATCAGCTTGTTGAACACCATATATGTTTTAGTCTAAAATCACCATGAAAATCAGCTTGTTGAACACAGCGACGTTCAGTGAGTGCAGGAGTACTATTATGAGACCAGAAACCGGTACAGAAGCACCGCTGGCAAAGATAAACGATCGGCAACTTGTCCTCCGTATTTTTATAAAAGCTACCGTATTTCCGTATTTAATTCACTTCGCCGGAATTAAATACGGTCATTCCGTACTGGTTGGCACCTCTGCTTGTTGTTCCTTAGTTCGGTCGCGTCTTCTCTTTGGGACTGAACTCTTATACGACTTATCTTCACTCCAGCTTTGTTATCTCGACTGATCAGAGTAGAGTGTAAGGTCTTGCGCATTGCGCTCTCCCTTCACTGTTCTACTCTCACTCTATTAGTTTATCGCTTGGAACGTATCCTTCCTCTTGCAGCTTCACACACACTTTAAAAAACAAACAACAAAAAAACTAGCTACAAATGATGTATTTAGGGCTGATCGAGTTGACAACTCTACTGCTGCCGACACATTCATGTGGCCCGTAACCGTCTCTCCTGTGCTTGGTATAGGAGCCATGGCACATCGCACTCTCAGTGCTATCTCTGGGAGCACTTACCTTGTAGAGCCTCTGCCGCCTCCTCGCCCTCCATGGGAAACTTCCCCTGTGCTGATCACTCTGGGTTTTGATGGCTTTGCATGTGACTTGAGATCTTTCCCTCATTACACAATTAGCTATTGCGAGAGTTGGGGTTGCCATAGACACCTAAGGATATTTATCGACGGCTCGGTTCGCGAAGACGCGGGTTGGCCGGTTGTGGCTTCCACATTGAGGGCGTTGGCGATAACATGCCGCCGCAGGTTCCTGTATTCTCACCTGTGGACTGCTCGCCATTCGTGAGGTCTTATATATTCTTCTTAATTCTCAGCTACCTACAGGTATTCAAATCTCGGATGTTTTTTGCATTAACAATGGATATTCCAACACTAGACCTACTTTGATTTCTATATTTTGTACCTAATACATTCCATCAGCCTTAAGAATATTTCGGTCACCGTGACTTGGATCCCATCACATCTTGAAATACGGGGCAACGGCCGGTCGGTGTTGGCTCCAGCAGCGAGGCGTGTGCCGCTTGTTCCCTCTTGTCACGAGATAGGAGGTGGCGTATCCTCGGCCGCCCTCTCGGAATGGAACGATAATTAAAGGCATTAGTGCTGAAATAGATTCGAAGGCCTTTTTCGTTGTATAGCGCGACACCTGGCCATTTGCGTTTTATCGCTCTGCGTATCAGCACGGATCACTGCCGCATTAAGTATATTGAAGCCAGGTGTATCTGTGGCCAAGCAGCCGACTATGACCATTGCTTATTCGAATGTGCCCTTCTCGCCGCGGACTTCGCAGCTCTTCGGTCTGCATGTCTCACTAGGAACTTTGGACTGTGTCTTGGTGACCTGGTCACCTATTCCCAATCCTCCGACCCTAACCTCTTCATGGCCCCCTCGGTTATCTATAACTCAGTCGTTGTAGATTTATAATTGTAATCCTTAAATTTATTTTTTCGATACCATTTCATAACCTGATTGATTGACTCTTATTTAAGGTTAGTTTTAAATACCACTCTTCTACTCCTATTCTTAATTAATAGATTTTTAGTATCCCTACCTCGGTGCGAATTATCCCCATTTTACGATTTTAATCTTCCTCTATCTTGACGCGTAGGTATTTCCTTGTCTAGTTTATAGCCTCTACCTCTGGTTTGTGATCTTTATTTTTACGTCCCAGTTTAACAAATGGTCCTGAGTTTTATTTTATTTTGTTAAAGTTAACTTAAACCTAATAACGCAAATAAGTTCTTAATGCCCATCTTAATTTATCAATCGAGTACATGATGTGGGATTTTACAACCACTCTTAAACTAACTTTGGCCTATTTATAGGCGTTCGTTTTTATGACCCATCTTAATTTTATAGTCCCCCTTACGTCCGCGAACTTAAAATTTTACTCGACAACTAAAAGTATGAGGAAGAAGAAGGTGGCTGTGGATGGGGGCGACCAGTAGCTACCGTAAATAACCCCACCAGCAAAAGAGGCTCAACTTATCCAATTGGTCTGCGCATCCATAATAATGTATAGGTGTTACGTTGAAACGAACGAAAGTGTGTCTAAAGCGCGCACGATAGATCTAATCGTTTCGTTTTGCAAAGTATTCAATAATAGAGTTTATTTACCTTTGATTTGAGTTTGCATTGTTGTTAGGAAAGGCTTTGTATAACGTTGATAATTTTCGTTAGTCGATATTGTTGTAGAATCTTCTGGATCGGCTTGTTTACTATCGATCGAAGATTCGGGATAATTGTAGAAATTTGAAGGAACGATCCGGAAGGAGAAGAAATGTGTAATGACGTAAGTCAGTGATGACGATCTTTTATTCGATTGGTGGCAGTGCGTCATTTCTACATTATTCGAAATCTTTCCGGAAAAGAGGGAGGTTATTTAATCGTGTGCCGAGTTGCTGTTGAGATAGTAAAGTTGTTGATAGTGATTTGGAAAGTTGCTGTGAAAGTTGTTGAGTTGAATTGAGAATTGTATGCAGTTGTTGATGTATGCTGAATAAAAGTGGAAAACTTCATACGTCGACTTTGTGATTTGTATGCTGTTTGGACAGGCTGTGTGAATAAACGAATCTGAGTTACACCTTATCAGGACTTCAGCATCGGGGCTGAATCAAATACTGATAACGACAAACACCATCATCGAACTGAGTGTAACATTTTGGGGGCCAAGCCGGGATTCACGCCATAGCCAAGGGTTCAACTGCTACAACAAGCGAGTCAACGTTACGAGAGGCAGTCATCGAGGGTAGCCGCCAACGAGTTGCGTCGAGAGGGGCCAACATACTGGGACTACATCACCGATAGATTCGGGTTGACTGCAAGGGCGTGTAGTCGCTGAAGAGTTGCTTCGTGAGCGAACAACAGATCGGGACTACGTAGCTGCCGTAAGACTACGTCGAGGGACAGTCTCGGAGCTACATCGCCAGTGTTACAGAGAGCGGCGAGCGGACGTCGCGTATACTTCAGCACAGGAGCGTATACATCAACACCAGCGTGGTGCAGCGTCGCATACGACGAGGACAGCGGGGCCTGCGTCAGCGAAGGCGACTAGTGACAAGCATCAGCGCTACTGCAGAAAGCGTGCTGTTCTAGAACAGTCTAGAAAGGTACAGCACAGTCAAGAACTTTCCAGAAAAGAACCTTCTAGAAAAGAACTTTCCAGAAGCATCAAGATGGCTGACTTCTGGCAGAGAGGGGTTGAACTAAATCTAAAAGGCAAACAGCTGACGGAGTACGTCAAGTCTCAAGAGAGAATATGGCGCGAAGAAAAAGAAATAGAATTAGAACAGAAGCGTCTAGAAATTGAACAGCAGCGGCAAGAAAAAGACAGAGAATTCGAGCTGAAGCGTCTTGAGTTCCAGCTAGAAATGGCGCGTATCCAGCAACAGCAGAATGCGCCACAAGTTATCAGTGACAACACGGCTCCAAAATTGCCAGCTTTCGTCGACGGGAAGGACCAGATCGACAGCTATCTGGCGAGATTCGAAAGGTTCGCCGAAAGCTCCAATTGGCAACCTCGAGACTGGGCGATTCGACTGAGTGCACTTCTGACGTGGCAAGCCCTCGAAGTTTACACCAGACTGTCGAACGATGACGCCAAAAACTACGACGTCTTGAAAGAGGCCCTGTTGCAGTGCTACAACTTTACAGAGAAGGGCTACCGTAAACGCTTCCGTGAATGCCGGCCTAAGTCAGACGAGACGCCAAAGCAGTTTGTGGAGCGCCTGTCGTCATATCTACACAAGTGGGTGGAGTTATCAGGCGAAATGAAGTCTTACGACAGTCTCCATGACCTGATTGTGAAAGAACAATTTCTCAATGCCTGTCACAAGGACCTAGCGACCTACTTAGAAGAACAAAAGCTGCAGACGCTTAAAGATGTGACTGAGGCTGCTGAAAGATATCTCATCGCTCATGGGAAAACCCTGGGGCTACCCAGCGCGACGAAACATTTTCAGAAGACTGCAAACCATGGGAACCAGGTCCAAGGGAGCCAGACGAGCCAGAGACAGACGGACTCCACGCCTCCTCCCAGGGAAGGGCACTCAAGAGGCTGTTTTATCTGCAACGCTACAGACCACAGAGCTGCCAGCTGCCCTCAAAGCAGAAATAGCGGACAGCGGAGCAGTACGGACAATGCAGCGGCGGGCAACCGGCAGAGGCGGTTCTCCAATCAACGGCAAAACAGTAGATCTGACCATCAAGTGTGCGGCGGGAGCGTCATTCTTCCGAGTGAGACCAAGCGCACAGCTACCCCTGCGGACGTGCAAGAGTGCATGACTGATGGCCAACTTCTCCTTGCCAACGGAAAATCCATCCCCGTCGTCGCCAGCGCAGCTGTGACCGTCCAGAACATGCCTGTTTCCAAGGGACGCGTCGGAAATCATGAAGTGACTGTTCTAAGAGACTCTGGCTGCAGTGGGGTCATCGTCAGAGAAGACCTAATCGCTAAAGAACAGTTCACTGGCGATTCTAAATGGACACTCATGGCCGACAGCAAATGTGTGAAAGCGCCAGTTGCAAAAATTCATGTCAACACCCCTTTCTACATAGGCGAAGTCGAAGCGGTTTGCCTGAAGAAGCCGCTGTATGATTTGATGATCGGGAATATCGACGGCGCGAGACGACCCGACGACCCCGATCCAGAGTGGAGTCCTGCCTCAACCCAACGCGTCGAAGTTGTGGAGGAGGATGTGACAAGGCGGGCAATAGCATCTCTGAGGCTTGGCTGCTACCATCCATCACCTTCTGAGCTAAGCTGCTACACAGTCATCACTCACTCGCTCAGCCAGCCATCATTCCTCTTGACCAGCCATCACTAGCGCCCGCTCGCCCAGCGCTTAAGCCCCGCCCCCCGGGGTAACCCTGTTTAAAGCCTGACACGCCACAAGACCGGGTGTCAGATGCCAACCTTCCTGCCTCGAAGTCACAACTGTCCGAAAACACGTCAACATCACCGAGTGACCTCTGAGTTTCGACAGTACCCTTGTGCTTCCACCCGTCTTAAACCAAGGTAAGAGAGGGAACTTACTCTTTGTCATATAGCAGACCCATCACTCGTCGTTCGCCCATCATGTTCATGCGTCCTGTCAATATGTATGTTCATGTTTATAATTTTGCCTTGATGTATTGCTATGACTTGTATTTCTCCCTTGCACATATTCTCTACCCTGTATATGACCCATGACATGTCTGGATTTATGCTTGTATGCTCCGTTTGCCCCATGTGTAAATATCCCATGCCATACGGTCCCTCCATTTAGATTAAAGTCCACAGTACAGCCCAGACCTACAGCCCATTTGCCCTGTACCCTCCATTTGCTTTCCGCTTGCCCCAATGTATAAATATTTGCCCTGTTGACTACCCCATCCTATGCGCCGAATGTATCTCATACTAGTGGCTGCCAATAACCTCCACTTTGGCCCAGTAAATCTAGTAGCATTGTTTGACTGTTGGTATTTGCACTGGCTCACCCCATGACCGGTCAAGCCAATTTGAATTCTGAGACGGGCTATCATAACCACAGGCCCTGAATCCACACTATCCCTATCCCCAGCTGATACAGCGTCTGTATACATTGCAGACGGGTTCCTGTACCGGGCGTATCACCCCGGCATTGTATCTACTCCCAGTCACTGACCCGCTGCGGGCCCCTGCCAACACAGGAGGTCAATGAGACGCGAGACTTGGGACATCGCCATTTTCCAGCCGGCTAGCCACGTAAGCCGATTTCGATGCCTGTGCCATCACAAGAAAGCACTCGTGATCCATGAGTCATCATCGCGTGACCACTGACCTGCATCTTTCCACCTACGGTACTACCCACGCCAACAAGCCATCCAGAGTATCCTGGACAAATCTCCGCACTACAGTCCATAGCTAAGTGCCTAAGCCTACGAGAATCCCCCCTCGCCAGATTACCAGAGTGACTTTTGAAACCATACAGATACACTCTCGCCCGGTGATGAGATCAGTCAACGATCGCTCTAGTATCCCAAATATTGACTACCCAGAAAATCACCAGACTACTCCTTACTAAAAGACGCTAAGCCTATGACTCACGCTAGAAGTATCTGACCCAGACTCTCCATATCAAGTTAAATAAAGTAGACAGTTATAGAAACCGCAATTACCTTGACTGGCCTTTGAATGTGAATTTCTTAACTATTGTAGCCTTATTTTCCATCTCGTCTTTTTTCCTGTCTGTTTATTAAGTTGGCCCAGCATTAATCTCTGGAATGTCATCGCACCATTAGCCTATTCAAAGGAGGTAATAACGCGCTAGAGATTAAGAGCTTACCCCCATCCCCCAACCCCTCTCTTCGTGACATTAACTTTGGCGACCCCGACGAGACAAAAGACTTAGGTTTCCTCTCCCAACCCAACGAGACAAAGGACTTAGGTTCCCATCCCAACTTGACTAGACTTAGGACTTAGCGTAATTTCCACCCCAGCCCAGTATAGGTAGGACCCAGCCCTCTAAGCCTAGTAGTAGATAGCGTAGCCCCATAGGTCCCCTACTGGTTTTCCCGAGTGGCGATATCTCAAAAGGCTTTTTCTTGCATTCATTTTTGTATTTTTGATTGATTGCCTTTTGTCTTTGTGGTTGTGTTGTATTCGCCCCTTTGCAGATTCATCGTAGCTCATCCAGCCCACCCCCTTGTTTTCCGTCTGTGTACCCCCTTGTGTGCGCCCTCATTCCGGTTAGGACCTTTTTCAGGGTAAGTTACCTCCCTTACCATGGCCGACCGGGGAGAGCTTGCGCTTAAGTACAAGAGTATTGGCGAGAGCTTAGGGCTCGCCGGCACCGAACTCAAGGACTACGTCCTGGCTAGCGTCGATGCTGACGTGGCAGAGGAAAAGTTGAAGAGGGAGGAGAGGGCCAAAGAGCGAGAGGCGAAGAAAGAGGAGGAGAAGGAGCGCCTCGCCGCGGAAGAACGGGCCGCCGCCCGGAAGAAGGAGGAGGAGAAAGAGCGCATCGCCGCGGAGGAACGGGCCGCCGCCCGGAAGCTTGCAGAGGAGGAGAGAGCCGCCGAGCGGAGGAGAGAGGAGGCGAAGGAGAAGCTTGCCGAGGAGGAGAGAGCCGCCGAGCGGAGAAGGGAGGAGGCGAAAGAGAGGATAGCAGAGGAGGAGAGAGCCGCCGCAAGGAGGAAGGAGGAGGACGAGAGGGTAGCGGCACTGGAAGAGAAAAGGAAGGATAAGGAGCTCGAACGGCGCCAAGCACTCCTCCAACTTGAGCGCGACCGCCGCGATTTGGGTATCGCATCGCCCGCTAGCGAAGACTACTCGCTACTCGCCCCCAGCTTCGCCACCAGCACCGGAATACCCGCACCCCCCCCCCCGCCGATTCCGGGGATGAACTTCCCCCTGGACCCATTCGTCGAACGAGACGAATCAATTGAAGTCTATCTCGGCCGATTCGAACGAGTCGCGAGAGAAAACGGTCTTGACCCCCAGTTCTGGTATCGCAAGCTCAGTCATGGCCTTAAGGGGAAGGCCTATGAGATTCTGGCCAAGACACCGACTTCCGAGGAGGGAGACTATCCCGCCCTCAAGAGAGCCCTGCTGCATGGTTTCGAGCTCTCAGGTGAGCACTACCGCAAGAATTTCCGGAACTCCCGGAGAGAGAGAGGGGAGAAGTTCACGCAGTTTGCCGACCGTCTAGCTACGCTACGGGACAAATGGATTGAGCAAACTGACGAACCCAAGACATACGACGGATTGCTAGAGTTGATGCTAGCCGAGCAACTCCGAGGGACAATGCCAGCGGAACTTCGGACTTTCGCCGCCGAACAGGGCGCCGCTCGCCTTGAAGATCTGATCATCGTCGCGGACCGATACCTCACCGCCCATCCCGACGACAGACAGCCTCGCCGTGACCCCCCCGCACCCTCGTCGCCAGATATCCGCCACCAGCCTCGCCGGCCAATCCCGCCAGCGAACCACCGTCCACAACCGCCCAAAGGACGCCCGAACCCCGGAGCAGAGCCAGGGAAGCGGAGCACCGAGCTCTACTGCGGCTACTGCCAGCGCCGCGGACACACCCGGGAGAAATGTTTTCGACGCATCAGCGACCAGCGTCGCAAACAAGGTACCGTACTAGCCCTACGCCAAGTTACCCCCGACGGGAAACCGGTAACCCCCGTCGTCACTCCCGCCGATCGACCGGCCGTCACTGAGCAAGTGACCGTCAACAATCGCCCAGCCCACTGTCTATACGACACTGGACTCACCTTCGACGCCGTCGTCCGCCGCTCGCTCATCAGGGAACAAGACCTGACCGGCGAGACTATCACCCTGAAGTTGGCCGACGCGTCCCAACCCAGCACCACGCTCCCTATAGCCCGGATCCAAGTCACCAGCCGGTACGTAACGGGGACCATCCAAGCTGCCGTGATGGACCAGCCCCTGTACGACCTGATTTTAGGATGCCGATACGTGTTCTTGGGAATGCCGCCCCAGCCTGTGGAGTCGATGGCCGCCGTCCAGACGCGCGCCCAGGCGAAAACAGCCGCGACACCACCCCCGATACCCAACCAGATGCCGGAACAGATCCGGAAGGCCCAAGAAAACGACGTCACCCTCCGCAAGTGCTACGGAAAACTTCCCGCCGCACGCACTCCACCCAAGTCAGGGGACTTTTTCGTCGAAGACGGACTCCTCTTCCGTCAGAAGGACGACCATTCTCAACTCGTCGTGCCTGCGACACTTCGCCCCCAAGTCCTGGAACTTGGCCATAGCATGCCCCTGAGCGGACATATGGGCATAGGAGCGACCACTCTACGCATCAGCGCTCAGTACCACTGGCCCGGGATGACCGAAGACGTGAAGCGCTACGTCAAGTCCTGTAGCCAGTGCCAACGATACTCGCCCCGCCACCACACCGTCCCGGTCACTATCAGCCCCACCGTCGTCGTCGGAACACCCTTCCAACGAGTGGCAGTCGACATCGTAGGACCCCTCCCGCGGACCAAGAAGCGGAACCAGTACCTACTAACCCTTGTCGACGCCTGCTCGATGTGGTGTGAAGCCGTTCCTCTACCGAAGATCGACGCCGCCCGAGTCGCCGACGCGCTCGTCACCATATTCACTCGAGTCGGATTCCCGGACATCTTGACCGACAACGGGTCCCAGTTCACCGGAAAACTTATGCAAGAAGTTTTTCAACTACTCCGCATCCGCCATATCCGGACTCCACCCTACCACCCCGCTAGCAACGGACAGGTCGAGCGCCTAAACGGGACTCTTATCTCGATTATCCGCAAGATCGCCGACGAACAGCCGGAAGCGTGGGACACATACGTCGCGTCAGCGCTCTTCGCATATCGAGAGACCCCGCACACCTCCACCGGATACACGCCTTCCACGCTGCTTTTTGGAAGACCCCTTTCCGGACCTCTAGCCGCCTTGCGACGTAGCTGGACCGACGCCAAACTGGACGAGGCACCGGTCGACGCAACAAAATACGTCACGAAACTCCAAGAAACCCTCAAGGCCACATGGAAAGCCGCCTCCGCCAACCTGAAGAAGGCGAGAGAAAGACAAGCCCGCTATCACAACCGCCGCGCCCGGGACCGAGAACTACAGGTAGGAGACCAAGTCCTACTGCTCCTCCCCAGCGGCACAAACAAGCTAGACATAGCTTGGCAGGGACCCTACCCGGTGCTTGAGAAGCTCTCACGTACCACCTATCGCATCGAGGTAGGCGGAAAGCCCAGGACCCACCACATCAATCTGCTCAAGCGGTACCTGGAGCAACCTGCACCCGCCCCAGACTCCCACTCGCTACTCACGGTCGCGCTGGCCGTCGAAGTGGATGGCACAGAGACCGGCGTCGCCGAATTTCCACTAAACGGGAAGGAATCCTTCCGGGACGTCTCTCTGGACCCCTCACTCCCCGCCGGCCAGCAACGCCAACTACGCGCCATCGTAGCGGAATACAGGGAAGTCCTCACCGACATTCCTGGGAGGACGGACCTGGAAGAAGTTCGACTAACCCTGACGGACCCCACTCCCGTCCGCCAGAAACCGTACCCCGTCCCACTTTCCCAGCAGCAAGTAGTCAGAACGGAAGTAGAGGCTCTGCTACAAGCCGGAGTCATCGCTCCCTCCCGTTCCCCCTACAGCGCTGGAATAGTTCTATCACGGAAGCCCAGCGGAGAACATCGCCTCTGTATCGACTTCCGGCAGTTGAACCTTGTAACCCAGTTCGTGCCCGGACCCCTATCCGACCCAACAGACTTGTTTGCAAAGCTACAATCCGCCCGATACTTCTCCCGAGTGGATCTGAGCAAAGGCTTTTATCAGATTCCCGTGCACCCTTCATCCCGCCAGTACCTAGCCTTCAGCACGATGGACGGCCACTACGAGTTTAACGTTCTGCCGTTTGGTCTACACAATGCCCCAAGTATTTTCAGCACGATGATGCGGAAGCTGTTGGACCCCCTCCACTGTCCGTTCATACACTCTTTTATGGACGACATACTCGTCGCAACGGAGACATGGGAGGAGCACCTACGAGTGGTGCGCCAACTCTTGCGCCGCCTCAGAGAAGCTGGCCTCACTGCCCGACCGACCAAATGCCAGTTCGGCTATCAAGAGCTGGAATTTCTTGGCCACACCATCAGCCAGGGACAGCTCCGGCCTCTAGAAAAGACCGTCCAGCGCCTTCGAGACGCGCCACGCCCCAAGACCAAGAAAGACGTTCAGTCCTTCCTGGGACTGAGTGGCTTCTATCAGAAGTTTGTACCCGGCTACAACGGGATCGCCGCGCCACTATCCAGTCTAACCCGGAAGACCGCACCGGACCGAGTCCTCTGGACTCCGCAATGTGAAGCTGCCTTCCAGGAGCTCAAGGACAAGCTGACGTCCCAGCCAGTCCTGCGACTCCCCAACCACGGACAGCCCTTCGTCCTGCGCACAGACGCCAGCGACGTAGGCCTCGGAGCCGTTCTGCTTCAACGGGACTCCACGGACGCCCCGACGCTCTTCCCCGTCGCGTACGCCAGCCGGAAACTCAAGCCGGCAGAACAGAATTACGCCACGTCGGAGAAGGAGTGTCTCGCCCTCGTCTGGGCAGTCCAGAAGTTCCAACTGTATCTCTACGGTTCGCACTTTACCGTCCAAGTGGATCATCAGCCGCTTTCCTTCTTGGCGACATCCAAATCGCTCAACGCCCGGCTGATGAGATGGGCTCTGCTGCTCCAAGCATACTCTTTCCAGCTGGAGCACATCCCAGGGAAAGACAACCACGGCGCAGACTTCCTCAGCCGTCACCCCGCAACCGACTCCAGCGAATCGCCCCTGAGGGCCGACGCCCCAGCCTTCATTCCCGCCGCCGCCCACTAACCGTAACCGAAACCCGGCAGCTCCGCGGACCCCAGCCTTGGGCATCCGCCATTGACAACCCGGAACCCTGCATCGCCCCGCATCACCCGGACCATCGCAAACCATCGCCTCACCCGGCAGCCGACCTCAGAGCTGATTGGCCGCGTCTTCGTCGAGTCCTACGTCCTCGCCTTTTTCCTTGGGGGGGCCTCTGTGACAAGACGGGCAATAGCATCTCTGAGGCTTGGCTGCTACCATCCATCACCTTCTGAGCTAAGCTGCTACACAGTCATCACTCACTCGCTCAGCCAGCCATCATTCCTCTTGACCAGCCATCACTAGCGCCCGCTCGCCCAGCGCTTAAGCCCCGCCCCCCGGGGTAACCCTGTTTAAAGCCTGACACGCCACAAGACCGGGTGTCAGATGCCAACCTTCCTGCCTCGAAGTCACAACTGTCCGAAAACACGTCAACATCACCGAGTGACCTCTGAGTTTCGACAGTACCCTTGTGCTTCCACCCGTCTTAAACCAAGGTAAGAGAGGGAACTTACTCTTTGTCATATAGCAGACCCATCACTCGTCGTTCGCCCATCATGTTCATGCGTCCTGTCAATATGTATGTTCATGTTTATAATTTTGCCTTGATGTATTGCTATGACTTGTATTTCTCCCTTGCACATATTCTCTACCCTGTATATGACCCATGACATGTCTGGATTTATGCTTGTATGCTCCGTTTGCCCCATGTGTAAATATCCCATGCCATACGGTCCCTCCATTTAGATTAAAGTCCACAGTACAGCCCAGACCTACAGCCCATTTGCCCTGTACCCTCCATTTGCTTTCCGCTTGCCCCAATGTATAAATATTTGCCCTGTTGACTACCCCATCCTATGCGCCGAATGTATCTCATACTAGTGGCTGCCAATAACCTCCACTTTGGCCCAGTAAATCTAGTAGCATTGTTTGACTGTTGGTATTTGCACTGGCTCACCCCATGACCGGTCAAGCCAATTTGAATTCTGAGACGGGCTATCATAACCACAGGCCCTGAATCCACACTATCCCTATCCCCAGCTGATACAGCGTCTGTATACATTGCAGACGGGTTCCTGTACCGGGCGTATCACCCCGGCATTGTATCTACTCCCAGTCACTGACCCGCTGCGGGCCCCTGCCAACACAGGAGGTCAATGAGACGCGAGACTTGGGACATCGCCATTTTCCAGCCGGCTAGCCACGTAAGCCGATTTCGATGCCTGTGCCATCACAAGAAAGCACTCGTGATCCATGAGTCATCATCGCGTGACCACTGACCTGCATCTTTCCACCTACGGTACTACCCACGCCAACAAGCCATCCAGAGTATCCTGGACAAATCTCCGCACTACAGTCCATAGCTAAGTGCCTAAGCCTACGAGAATCCCCCCTCGCCAGATTACCAGAGTGACTTTTGAAACCATACAGATACACTCTCGCCCGGTGATGAGATCAGTCAACGATCGCTCTAGTATCCCAAATATTGACTACCCAGAAAATCACCAGACTACTCCTTACTAAAAGACGCTAAGCCTATGACTCACGCTAGAAGTATCTGACCCAGACTCTCCATATCAAGTTAAATAAAGTAGACAGTTATAGAAACCGCAATTACCTTGACTGGCCTTTGAATGTGAATTTCTTAACTATTGTAGCCTTATTTTCCATCTCGTCTTTTTTCCTGTCTGTTTATTAAGTTGGCCCAGCATTAATCTCTGGAATGTCATCGCACCATTAGCCTATTCAAAGGAGGTAATAACGCGCTAGAGATTAAGAGCTTACCCCCATCCCCCAACCCCTCTCTTCGTGACAGAGGATCCATTGCCGTTTCCCGATGGAGACCTTACAGAGCTGCTACGGGACAATGTGGTTACTCCGGCTCAGCCCTGCCGACCAGAGATCGTCAGTGCTGTTACTACCAGGGCCCAGGCCAAGAGAGACAAGGTGTCTACACCACTGAAGGTCGCCGACAACTCCAAAGCTGCCATCGTGGACAGAGATAAGCTGATCCAGCTCCAGGAAGCTGATAGCACTTTAAACAAGTACAGGAACCGCCAAGACCACGTGACCAAAGGCAGTGGTACGGTCTATTTTGAGGTGAAGGCCAAGATCCTGTACCGAATCTTCCAGCACCCGAGGGTCAACGGAGGGAAACCACTACGTCAAGTCTTGGTACCGTTACCCCTAAGGCGCCAGGTGATGGAAGTAGCGCATGACTCAATCATGGGAGGTCACCTAGGTATCAAGAAGACGTCAGACCGAATCCAGGCGGTATTCTACTGGCCAGGACTTCATGCGGACGTCAGCCGTTTCTGCCGATCATGTGACATTTGCCAGAAGACCATACCTCGAGGAAGGGTCCCGAAAGTGCCTATGCAGAGGATGCCTCTGATCGACCGACCTTTCAAGAGGGTGGCCTTAAACTTAATCGGCGAAATAAGACCTCCGAGTGAAGAAGGTCATCGATGGGTACTGACTTTAGTGGACTATGCGACTCGGTACCCAGAAGCAGTGCCACTGAAGAAGATTGACACTGAAACTGTAGCAGAGGCACTGGTGGACATGTTCAGTAGGCTTGGAGTGCCTGAAGAAATTCTGACAGACCTCGGGACGCAGTTCGTCTCTGACTGCATGAAGGAGGTCAACCGACTGCTGAGCATCCGGCATTTGACTACGACACCCTACCATCCAATGTGCAACGGGCTCGTCGAGAAGTTCAATGCTACGCTGAAGTCCACCTTGAAGAAACTGTGCAGCGAGCAGCCCAGACAATGGCATCGCTACATCAACGCCCTACTTTTCGCCTACAGAGAAGTACCGCAGGAGTCCACCGGCTTTTCTCCGTTCGAGCTGCTGTACGGAAGAACCATCCGAGGGCCGATGCACATCCTAAAAGAACTGTGGACGAAAGAAGTGGACACCCCAGAGGTGAAGAACAGTTACCAGTATGTGTTTGAGCTACGGGAGAAGCTGGAGCAGACTCTCGAGATAGCCAGAGAAAACCTGAAGAAGTCCCAAGACTGTGGAAAGCACTACTACGATCGTAGGGCTGTGAACAGGAAGTTCAAACCTGGCAACAAAGTGCTGGTGCTGCTACCTACTGATCATAATAAGTTGCTGATGCAGTGGAAAGGCCCGTACGAAGTGGAGACCGTGGTGGGGATCAACGATTATAAGGTGAAGGTCGGCCAGCATTCCAAGATATACCACGCCAACCTCCTTAAGCTGTACGTGGAAAGGCCATCAGAGACTGTGCATGCAGCAACAGCAGCTGAGATCGACAACAGCTTTGACAGCGAGGAACTGTTGGAACTGGGAGACTTCCACAGCAAAGAAGGCATCGATGACGTTAAGCTAGGACCAAGCTTGACGGAAGGTCAAAAGATGGAGCTCAAGGACCTTATGGGCGAGTTTCCCCACAACTTCAGCGATGTCCCTGGCTCTACAACTTTGGTCGAACACGAAGTCCACCTCACTTCGAATATCCCTGTTCGATCCAAGCCCTTCCCGATCCCTTTCAAGGCCCGTGAATCCTTGAAGAAAGACATCGATGAGATGCTGAAGATGGGCATCATCAGGGAGTCCAGTTCCCCCTACGCGTCCCCTGTCGTGGTCGTGAAGAAGAAGGACGGGAGCAACCGAGTATGCATCGACTACAGGAAGGTTAATAAGATCACAGTCTTCGACCCTGAGCCGATGCCTACCGCAGCAGACCTCTTCCGCCAATTATCGGGGAGTAGAATCTTCTCAAAGATTGACCTCAGCAAAGGTTATTGGCAAGTCCCCGTGCGTCAACAGGACATACCAAAGACTGCTTTTATAACCCCTGATGGGACGTACGAGTGCCTAAGGATGCCCTTTGGCATGGTCAACAGCGGAGCTACCCTGAAGAGAGGGATGAAGAAGATGCTCAAAGGGATGGACAATGTCGTGTGTTACTGGGACGACCTGCTAGTCCACACTCGCACCTGGGAAGAGCATCTGCAGACCTTGAGGGAGCTGTTTCACCGTCTCACAGAAGCCAACCTGACCGTGAGACCCAGTAAGTGCATTCTGGGGACTGACAACGTAGACTTTATCGGCCATTCGCTGAAAGAAGGACAAAAGGGGCTTCTACTAGAAAACGTCACCAAGATTCTGAACGCTCCACGTCCCCAAACCAAGAAGCAGGTGCGATCTTTCCTGGGGTTGGCTGGATACTACAGGGAGTTTGTACCAAACTACTCCGCCATCACAGCACCCTTGTCGGACCTGGTGCGGAAAGGCTGTCCAAACCAAGTGCAGTGGGGACCGTCTCAGGAGAGGGCATACCAGACTGTGCGCGACCTCCTTTCGAAGGATCCGGTGCTACGACTGCCCGATACTTCCAAGGAATTCGTCTTAAGGACAGACGCAGCGGACGAAGGCATCGGCGCCATACTGATGCAAGAGCACGAAGGGAAACTATTTCCGGTCAGTTACGCCAGCAAGAAGCTGTCCAGGGCTGAGAAAAATTACTCGACCATGGAGAAAGAGTGCCTTGCCATCATATGGGGAATCCGGAAGTTCGAACTGTACCTTCAAGGAGTGAAGTTCGTGCTGCAGACTGATCATAAGCCGTTAACTTACTTGAACTCTGCCAAGTTTGTGAACAGTCGCATCATGAGATGGGCTATGTACTTGCAGAACTTTAACATGCGAGTAGAATCTATTAAAGGATCAGACAATGTTGGTGCGGACTTCCTCAGCAGAGTGTGTGAGTAAAAAAACATTGACCGTGTAGATAAACTGTGAACATTGACAATATCCAGACAGATTTCAAGATGAAAACCATTGACTCTGTGTGAATGAGCTGAGAACATTGACAGTGTTCAGACAGTCTGAAATAAGTCTTAATTCTGTACTTTGTTTGTGCATTACGTTTCAACGTTGTTGAAAGAAATTAAGTAAATTTCTTCTTGAGTGGGGGGTTATGTTACGTTGAAACGAACGAAAGTGTGTCTAAAGCGCGCACGATAGATCTAATCGTTTCGTTTTGCAAAGTATTCAATAATAGAGTTTATTTACCTTTGATTTGAGTTTGCATTGTTGTTAGGAAAGGCTTTGTATAACGTTGATAATTTTCGTTAGTCGATATTGTTGTAGAATCTTCTGGATCGGCTTGTTTACTATCGATCGAAGATTCGGGATAATTGTAGAAATTTGAAGGAACGATCCGGAAGGAGAAGAAATGTGTAATGACGTAAGTCAGTGATGACGATCTTTTATTCGATTGGTGGCAGTGCGTCATTTCTACATTATTCGAAATCTTTCCGGAAAAGAGGGAGGTTATTTAATCGTGTGCCGAGTTGCTGTTGAGATAGTAAAGTTGTTGATAGTGATTTGGAAAATTGCTGTGAAAGTTGTTGAGTTGAATTGAGAATTGTATGCAGTTGTTGATGTATGCTGAATAAAAGTGGAAAACTTCATACGTCGACTTTGTGATTTGTATGCTGTTTGGACAGGCTGTGTGAATAAACGAATCTGAGTTACACCTTATCAGGACTTCAGCATCGGGGCTGAATCAAATACTGATAACGACAAACACCATCATCGAACTGAGTGTAACAATAGGTTCATGCTTTTCGGGATTTAGCAGCGACCGAATCAAAACTACTTGAACATCCAAGTTCTAACAAAGCCATAATTTGATAAAATGAAAATAACATAGTATCAAGTACCAAATAATCAAACTACGGCATCGGGGCTTCCGTTAAGTAGCTACGCATCGTACCAGGCAATGGTCCGGTCTAAGCAAAACAAAATGATGGACACATCGATCTCACACTGGTGAGCAAGCGGCGGACCATCAGTAGCGCTGTTGCTAAAAAGATAACGATAACGACTCGAGAAAAGCTTACAAAGTTACAACACAAATTAACGGATTATAAACGATAAGCAGCGCTATTAGCAAATCTCACCACACTTGCCCTTGTGACAAGACAAGGCGAAGCGATGTTAGATTCACATATTTATCTTCGTTATCGCATCGCAGCACCAATCAACATCTAACACGAACCTTCCCGTAATTTAATTTAGTATACTCACTGACTTTCCCATTGAAACTGGAGTGGAAGCCGAATGTAATGTACACAAAAACATGAAACAATGACTGTTTTCACCCCCAATAGTTTTTGTATCTTTAGACTACAACTCTCTCTCTCTCTCTCTCTCTCTCTCTCTCTCTCTCTCTCTCTCTCTCTGCCCTTCAAGCATTTGATTTGAAGAAAACCATGGTCGTTGGGGAGAGGGAGGGGATGAGGGCGGAGGGGAGAGGGGGGGGGGGGGGGTAGGAGTTGGAACTTCAGAAGAAGAAGAAAGGGACAGGCATCATGGTCATCGAGTTGGTCTCCATGACAGGGTTGGCGTATTGCCCTGGCCTGTGGTCAGTTTGGTGATGGACCAGTGACAGGTAAACATTAAAAGATCTCCAGACCGACCTGGGCTTTCTTTTCCTTTTTACTGTCACACCTGCATTCCCTAGAAAGTTCTACATTCACTGAGGCCAGAGTTCTAACTAGCTCCTACCTTTGTATATGACCTGTGTTCTAACGCTCGCTAGCCCTTGGCTCAAATAAACGTACACCTTTCATGTACAGACCGTTAAAATAATGTTATCGTTCATTGTAAAAACAGCCTCACAAACTACGTTCCTCTTGGCTGTTTTTATTCTATTTTCTTTTGTACTTTACAGCTCTTCTTTCAGCACGTTTGTCGTTACTTGTTAACAAGGCCCTCAAGCCAAAGTGAGTCGACGACAGTCATAAAATAAATGAATAATAGTACTCAGGGGTGGGAATTGCTGAAGTGAAAAATAAAGGAGAGTAGGGGGGTCCGGGGGCATGCCCCCCCGGAAAATTGTCAAAATCAAGAACAAAATCTGTGCAATCTGGCGTATTCTGATTGCAAAATGTAAGTAGTTTTGAAGTATGAAAAACATTCTTTTTTGTCTTTTTTTCTTGTGCTTTTTGTTTGAATGACCAAAGAATATAATGCTGTGATGTAGTGCTGATAAACAATGTACAACTAACAGACACGTTGCATAAAGAAAATAACATAAATTCAAAAAGGATTTTTGTATATAACTGTATACATGTACAGTGATTATGTGAGAGAGAGAGAGAGAGAGAGAGAGAGAGAGCTGCACACACACACACACACACACACACACACAATTTGTACATAGTAGCTGAACATGTACACAGCTGTATATTCAACATCTGAATATCAGCTGAGCCGATCATCATTGACTTCGTACTCCAACCAATCCCACCTCCATTTGTTTTTGACGCCAAAACCTTCTTGAAAAGTTTCACCACGCTGTACAATCATAGCCTTTAAAGACATGATGGCGGTGATTAAGTACAACGACCTCGACCTCTCACTTCCGGTGAGACTTCTGTTGCGCTGTGTCTAAACACCGCAATAATGTAAAAAAAAATTTAAAAAATTTTTTGGCGGAAACATTATTGTTTTTGGCGGATGGGATTTTTTTTTATGGCGGAAATCCGCCAAATGGCGGACAATTCCCACCCCTGAGTACTACACTTAAGGGATGGCCATTTAGCTTTGACATAAGAAGTGAAATAAATTAGTGGATGCAGGAGAGAGAGGGCGGGGTTCAAGAAAAGAATGTGGGATCACTGGCGATATATATATATATTTGCACGTATATATATATATATAGGCCCCTATATTATTTGAAGGTAGGTGTTGGCGTGCTGTTCAAATATTCTTTGACGTTGGGCTGTTGTTTTTAAAATCCCATTCCCATTTTTTCAAATGATTTGAATAAAAATGTCCAATAATCAAAGCAACTATTGTGCAGCAGTTGTAAGAACCTGGATTGATTGGAACCTAGATCACACACTGGTAATCGTATTTATACTATCAACCACGCTGCAGTGAAATAGCAACGGCATGGTCAGGCGACAACAATAATATTAATGGAATTATAAAGTCATCCCGACATGTACAGACATTGCCCTCCGAAACATAAAACGCCGCCTTGTGCCCAGGCATCGACATAAACACACGAGGCAATGAACCGAACCGACACCCTAGTATGACCAATACAACCTGTGATTTGACCACTCGGAGTTTTTGAAAATTAATGGTTGAAATTGCTTTGGGGGATTTATTGACAAAAAATTCTCTTGTGGGCCTGTGATACTCTGGGTTGTAAAGTAGCACAATCACTGACCCATTGTTTCTTTAAATTCACACAGCTCGCGTGCTTCCAGCACTGATTTCACTGACAATGTTCTTGACCATTGGGAACAGTCTTGTACACTGCTCACCAAAGTTGGGATTCCTTTTGTATAGCAAATAAGTCAGTAAAGAAAGGAAAATAGGAAAAAAAGGCAAATTTCAAGGAGGGGGGGGGGCGTTTGGGAGGGTGGAAACGAAAAAAAAAACCAACATACATTGATTAAAATAAATAAATAAATAAAAGTAAACAAAGCTATTTAACTAAAAATTAAATTGGACCCTGAAAGTTCTGTTCATCACTAATCAGGCATTTTAAGAAATGTAAGTTCTAAAGTTGAATTATTTTAAAGAAAATATATTTTCCGATCTTACAACTAAAACTACATCTGATCAAGTATGGTTGACAGTATGTTTGAGAATAAGGGAACTGACAAAAAGTCTGCAAAAGCACGAGAAGAGTTCACCAATTTTCAAACCCTTCAATGCGGTGTTGTGGCTTTTTCTTAACATGCAATTTGGAAGGCAGTCAAGCTTAGAGACCCCCTTCTTCTGAGCCTCACTCTGCACAATAGAAAATACACTCTGGGACCTCTCTATCACAACACACCAACACCGCCTCAAGTCCATTCACCCTGGCTATATTTTCATCCAGACACCACCGAGCTCATACTTTATTCAGCCTAAACCGGAAATGTCAAAGCTGTGATACCTGCAAGACATTCACAAATTTTGATTTAAAAAAAAATGATATCTGTTAATGTACTTCTAACTGAAGATCTTATAATGCAATAAACTAAGGCACACTAACCTCAACAAATAACTACATTTAATCAATACTGAAAAATAAATAAGGGTTCGACAAAGAATTATGACATCAAGTTGCATTTAAAAGTGAGAATGACTCAACAAACAACTAACTGAAGTAAAACTTTTCATTAATAATAATAACATGATACTATCACAAGCATTTTTTTCAATCAAACGCAGAGAGCGGTTATAACATTTACTGAAGTCGAAACAGAAATCAATATTTTTATTTTTTTACATGTTAGATTGTGCACCCAATACCATTATTGATGAATGACTCAACAATTAAACACCTGAAGGAAAACCGCCTGATCTTAATCTTTAGTTTAAAGGGTTTAGTCTTGTGCAACTAAGACTTTCCTGGGGAAATAGCTTCGCTGTCACACTGAAAGATGCTATACTTGAGAATTGTTGCTCAAACTGATCACCAAGCGTTGGAGTTTGGGTATCTCGTTTATGTTATGTAAATAAACAACTGTGCCTACTACCCACACTTTCCTAGGGATACTATTTCAAGACTCAACCTTAATGCTAGTGGTGCAACACATACTATGCATTTGAAAAAGATTACTGACGCTAAAATGTGTGATCTAGGGTCCTTTTAATAAAAGGCTGAATTTGTCTATGCTACTGGAACTTCTTTGGCATTCTTAAACATACTATACAATGAGAACAAGGTTGTATACAATACTTCTTTTTAAGCACTATATGTGAGGTATAAAGTATTTGAATCCCAAAAAAGACCAGTTGTAACATTTTTCAATAGCATTCCTTCAGCGCTCCTACATTTTTCAGTTTAATCTTTTCAAAGCTTTAGTGTATGTAGAGTAAGCCAAGGAAATCAATCATTCTTTATTTCTTTCTGTCAGTCTCTCTCTCTCTCTCTCTCTCTCTCTCTCTCTCTCTCTCTCTCTCTCTCTCTCTCTCTCTCTCTCTCTCTCCTTTTTCTTTATGAATGTGACAATCAATGAAATAAAATGTTAACAAACAAAACAAAACAAAACAAGAAATTAGTTAAGTAGTTAGTCATTGTTTAAAGGGTCCTGCAGACTGCAAAGAGCCCAATCAGGAGCAAAATTTAACTTTCACAGTGATCAAACTAGGTCTCGCACAGCACTCTTGGGCTAATTAAAAACTTTTGAAGGCAGGATATTTAATGTACACAAAAATGGGAGATAATCCTGTAAAAGTTCGATTCTAATGTAGCTGTGGGATGCAGTGCCTTGAGCGGCCCTTGAGCTCAAAAACCGCTATATAAAAGTGGTTAAATAAATAAATAAATAAATAAATAAAATGTAAACATTAGTGAAGGTACATCACTGCAGCAAAGACGACCACTGTTGAGCAACATATGGACAGGAGATAATCCTGTCAGCTTCGAGCCTATTGTAGCGAGCAGATAACTAAACTGTAAGTCGACCATTAAATGACTGAAATAGTACACAAAAGAATAGTGTAGAAAAGCGAAATAATAATAATAATAATAATAATAATAATAATAATAATGGATGCTATATATACGCGCCTTTCCCCATATCAATCAGGCTCAAAGCGTGGCGATCTGTACCAACATGCACGCTCACCTGTCTCATCCACTCTCACACACACAACAAATACCCATCCATCACTCAAACAGGTGGTGTAAAGGCAAGGAGATTTCTATTGGAAGACGGAAAGAAAATCGAATTTTTATTTTTGAAATTTTCTATTGACTGCATCCAGCACCATTATTGAGGGGGGGGGGGAGGAAACCGGAGTGCCCGAAGAAAACCCTCGGTGACCTCAATAGTCTCGTACCTAAGTCACATACGTTCGCCCCTTGCGGGAATCGAACCCGCGACCTTCGGCATTGGAAACCAGCAACTAATCCACTGCGCTACGAGGCCACTCCAATCAGAAACTATTCAGAGAAAATCAATATAACAAAATAAAGAAGCAGAGCATGGCTAAACCCATCAAAACAAATCAGATGTCTTTTATATAAATATTCAAGTGACTAGATGATTTGAAACCATCCTTTAGCTTTTAGACATACGGGAGAACGCGGAGAGAACTAACAGAGTAACAGTGTTGTTAAATAAGAAGGTAATCTTGTAAACTAAGCCAATGTGACGGTCTGTCACCTACACTGTTAGAGTGAGCGTATAACGGAGCTCAGCAGTATAGAGCACGTTTATTATCTGGGTGGCACTACAGACCGTAAAGTGGCACACACAGATCAATTTTCAGCTCTTCCACACAATTCGCATTCGATTCGCATTGTATAATTGAAGGCCACTACGCTGTCCGTCCGTCCGTCCGCTCTCCCCTTTGCCCGTCATGTGTCCGGGACTATAATTCTACTCTCGTCTGTCCGCTGTAACAGCCCACCGCCGTAACTCAATTGGTAGAGCGTTTGCCTGGCACACCGATGACTCAGGTTCGAATCCCGTGGTGGGTGATATAAAATGTGGCCATTTTCACTGTCCATTTAAGCAGTATGATTGCTCTGGGGTTCAGTGTTGATTCAGGCCCCTACCCCTTGTACCCGCTTCAGGTACCCAACTTTAGTGGTTGAAGTCACCGATCGACCTGGACGCCCAAAGTGCACGGAAATGTATAAGGCTCGCGCCTCGAACCACGGAGCGCCTCTGCCCCCCCCCCCCCCCCCCCCCCCCTAGGTCTAGCATACCGCAGTCCCACCGCTGTAGCTCAATTGGTAGAGCGTTCGCCTGGCACACCGATGACCCAGAATCCCGTGGTGGGCAATATAAAATGTGGCCATTTTCACTGTCCATTTTAGCAGTATGATTGCTCTGGTGGTTCAGTGTTGATTCAGGTCGCTACCCCTCTTTCCCTGGGATGGTTATCCCCGTCTGCCATATCGCCTATGGTGGGTGTAGACGTCAAACCTCAATGTTCACGGAGCGACTCTGGCCCAATCCCCGTACAGTAGGCGGCAGGTCTGAGACTAATGTTTGGCTAGCTAGTGTTTAACCCCCAACCACTCCCCCTACCACTGGCTCTGAACAAATATTATGTTCTCTGCTGTCCGAGGCAGGAGAAAACGGACGGTATGTGTTATGTTATGTTATTAGTTTATAGTCCCCTCTCTTCCCGATAAGGATTTTCAGAGAGGAGACTACTTAGCTGATTCGGACGGTATAGTAATAATAGAGTAATTATACAGTAGCAGGCGGAAGTTACACGATAACAGGCTTTAAACTGCCAACTCACACGAGACTGCGATAGTTTTAAGCGCGGGCACAGCCTGTGAGTTCGCTATGATCGACTGATTGGACTGCCCTGCTCACTGATTTCTCTTTGATCGCCGCGATCTCAATACTCCAATGCCGTAGTGTTGTTGTACAGGCAGTGCTCTCTGTTGGGTTAGCTGACATAGCAGTGCTAACGTCCCAGTGCTAACGTCCCTTAAAAGTATCTGTACACAAAACACTACACCTACAGTGAACAAATCAAACACTCCTGACCAACTGTTCTCTCTCTCTCTCTCTCTCTCTCTCTCTCTCTCTCTCTCTCTCTCTCTCTCTCTCTCTCTCTCCTCTCTCTCTCTCTCTCTCTCTCTCTCTCTCTCTCTCTGTAACATAAAATGTATACAATATTCTTTCTTTTCTAGTGAGCCACGATGTAGACTTAACGTTTCTTTTACAGGAGCAAATCACCAAAAGCGCCATGACAATCTGACGACGTGTCACAAAATAACCATAGGTAGTTTGTGTAGTTCTTCACTATTAGCGTTACAATGTAATAATTTAAAAAAAAAAGAAAAGGGGGGGGGGAAGGGGGGGATTGAAGTACTTACATAGTTTTACGTAAAAACTTATCACTACCCATGCACAGTTGAAGTAATTACTTCAAACCATCACAGGAAACAGGCAAATAAATTCCTTTCATCATATAAATTATAATGCATCAGCAGAAAAAAAAAAATCACGGCAAAACTTGTTCAAATGGACCAGGAGTTAAAACGCGTGTCAGGACGAATCTTTGAGTATCAAAAGTAACAGAAAAGTCGGAGAGGGTAAGGAATAAAACAACCCCAAAAGTGTCAAAGTTCTCTAAACTTCCATAAACCCTGGGGTTGATGGAGAGAGCGAGACTAAACCTTTCTTCCCACTCACTCTTCCATTGTGTTTTATTTCCTAGTTAACACCACCACCCCCTCACTCAGTCCACACCTCATCTTACCCATTACTCCGTCCCCTTCTCTCCTTACCCCATCTCCACCTCCACACACCCCGTCCCCATCTCCACTGCTCCTGCTGAGGCCAAATCCTGTTGGCTTATCAACCGTTATGCCCTGTACTGGCTGGCTGTCGTTTTCGTGTCCCGATCCTTCATAAACCTCGATACCTACAAGTCACCCGTAGCCCATACAATATCTCTACAAGTCAGCTGCACTGCACAGTACTTAGCTCTGGCACAAACTAGTCACTAACAATGCTTGCAAACGTTTAACTGGGTCAGTCTCGGCCACTCTGGCTGGCCAGCTCCACGATACAAGGCAGCAAATCTTGGCCTCGGCAAACTAAAATTCTTATCAGCGGAGACGTAGGTTGAAGTACTCCACGCCGCCCTGTCCAATAAAACTGTCGCATGAATTACGGTATAATGTGCAAAGACAGCTTCAACCTCACAAAGTGTGTCGCATAAACAAAGTCACAACTACTAATACTAAGTACTAACTCAAACTTGTACCGTGACATTCGACCTTTGAAAACCTGCAACGGACTTCCTAAAACGGCCATCTGCATACTCTGGGAATGAGTTAGCATACTTTCCTCAAATTATACTTTATCTATCATTATCAACCTTTATTTATTTACTTGAAATATTACTTAAACGTGCTAAGTTACTCACTCACTTATCAACAAAGTACACAAATGTATAGTTATATGTGTTTGCTTACTGAGCTGTATGAATGAAAGATTAAAACTATTGTGTACACAAGCAATTTGAACGAGTTAACAAGAGCTATTTATTGTGCATATAAACCCTTTCTAAACAGCAGCCACACTGCAGTTTTTCAATTGAGAAAAACTATTGGAAAGATAATCGTGACCAGAGGTCAGTCTAATATCTGTAACGAACGCGTTTTGCACGCAGTTATATAGAAAGACGTTATGACGTCACTGTGTGTTCCGGTAGAAATTATAATTTAGTTTCTGAGCTGTTGTTAGAGCAGAGACTATACATCAGCCTAAGCGAGAGGACGTTTTTGTGGGTGCTCTGGAAAGACCTGATTCTCTTAGGACTTTAGCTGTATAAGAATACAGCGGGGCGGTTACGGAGCAAAGAACCCCTGATGTGCGGCGGATGGATCTGGTCCCCATGACATCACTGGCCTGACCGGATGTGGACACCATCTTTGCCTTGCCTCTCCTTCGGATACCATCACTGGTGCAGAATTGCAACAACGGTGCCGAAGTAAATCTCCGGATCGACGCCACGAAGGCATCTGCAGCGTCTTCAGTGTGGGTGGCTGTGACTCCAGCGACGGCTAATAAGTCCGCGCCTGGAGTGCTTGATCCGTGAAATAGGTCAGTAAATAAAAACTGTGACTTCTGTGTCTCCAAGTCATCAGAGTGAAATATTTAAAGTGAGATATTTGTGTCGGTGCTAATGAATAGAGTAGAGTCGAGTGACGTCCCCAGAAAGGGACAACGACTTCTACTAGTGTTGAACTCTGAAAGAAACTGTGTACATTCATATCAGAAACTGCGTGAACTTACTGAGTAATCTGCGTGCACTCACCCAAGTGCCCGGGTGAAAATATTACACTAACTGTGCGCGCTTAACTATCGTATGTGTGAATTTATTTATATGCTAGAATTAATTGTATGATTTAATGTATCTGTGAATTTAGTGTATGTGAAGATGATTTATTGTGTATGTTCATGATTGAGTGTGAAATAGCATAACAGAGGGCAAAGAGGAATAACTGTGTATTATTTGTCTTTGTCTGCAAGCACGTGTGTGGCAGTGTATGAGTATAGTAAACAGAGATAGAACACACACCTTATACTGAGCGTCAGACAGCCACACTCACACACTCATTCATTACACCATAAGTAGTTATACATATATTTATTTAGATTATAATACACAAAAACCATCCGTTACATTTGGTGACCCTAGACTCTCTCTGTGTTAGCATTAAGTCATACATATTTATATTTAGTGAGGGCACCACTAGTTATTATATTTATATACAGTTAGACTAGTGGGCTTATTTCCCTTGAAATTCTTGATTATATTGTGTATGACTGTGATGTTTTGTTTTGTGTGACAATGCCGTCTCCAGTGTAACGGCTGTGCCTGTGTACAGTTTCTGGGCACTAAGGGTTTAATTCTTTTTCTGCCTGCGGGTTGCTATTTTCTTCCTCAGCTCTGTTCTTCTATTAGTGGGATTGTTTGTTTTTTGTTAGTTCTTTGCTGTGTAGGGTTCTGTCCTTTCATGCGGGTGTTTGGGTGTATGTTCTCTTTGCCCTTATTTTAAGTAGGTTGTAGTGTTAGAATTTCAGCCCCATTTAATTTAATTTATTTTATTTATTCATTGTGTTCTTGATTTGCATTGAGTTTGATGTTATAATATTCTGTATTTATGTATGTAGTTATGCTGGATTATCCTTGTTAAATTGTTTCCCTTGATTTAGCTTGGTTGTTAAATTGTTTCCCTTGATTTAGTTTAGTTGTTAATACATTGTTTCCTTTGGTTCATGTTGGATTGTTAGTGCTGATAGTTTGTGTTTTGTGATTTTTATTTTATTCTGTTTGACTGTGAATTTAATTGGATATAGAATAATATAGTAGTTAGTGTGACACTCATTGATTTTTATTATTTATAAAATTAATCTTGATAACACTTTGTTATTTTGTAGAGTTCTTTTTTTTCCTTTGGCCGTCTACTTGGTATTATAGTATTATTTAGTTCTAGTGCTTACTGTGTTGAGAGTTAATTGTTTTTTTTTTCTCATTTCATAATTCTTTATTTAATAACTTTGTTTAAATAATATTTCCTTTGTGGGCATTGTATATATTTTTCATTAGGATAGTTTTTTACACTGTTTATATAATTATTCTCTTGGGGAAAGGGAGGTAACAATTTTGATTGTGAATGTTTAAGCATTTGGTATATTTTATTTGACTTAGAAATTTATTTAATTTTTTTTTCAATTCCTATTGACATTAATATAAACTTTAAATACTTGTGAATAGATTCATTACTGTGATTATGCATAATAATATTATCATACTTTAAAACTAAAAGACTGTTTGAACAAATATTTGGATACAAACTTAACTTAGTAATTTAATCTTTCACTGTATATTCATTGTGCTTACTATCAACTTCAGTTGAAGTTCGTCAACATTTGTTGTGAATATATTGACTTGGTGTATTCCATTTGATATTTAAAAAGAATTTTTGTCATTGCTTCACAACTTGTAAAACATATTGGGATAATATAATATATAATTTGCTTTGTATACATTTAAGACTTGACTGTTTTCGTGATAACTTGAACTGTGCATTATACTGGTAATATACTTTTGAAGATATTTAATTGTTTTTCGTAAGATTCATAGAACAATTTATAGTTGTTTGATTGATTGCATTTTTCCATTTCATTGTTGATACTTTGATATTTTATTGATTTACTGTTTGAACACTTTGATACTTTTATAGTAAATTTTTTTTTTGTTGTTGGTTGTTGATCTACATTGTACTTAGCCATGTCTGATGATTATGACCAGTTGTTCCAATCTTTTATTGCTCAAGCTACAACTTTGGGTATTCCGGAAAAGGAACGTGGGAAATATGTACAGGAATGTTTTGATCGTATTGAAAGACAAAAAGTTAGAGATGAAAAAAAATTAGAAGAGGAAACAAAACAGAAAGCATTGGAAGAAGCTACAAAGCAGAAACAAGCAGATGTTGAGTTAGAAAAAGAGAAAGTGGAATTAGCTAAAAAACAAGCAGATGTTGAGTTAGAAAAAGAGAAAGAGAAAACAAAACAAAAGGAACTTGAGTTACGTACGGAACATAGACCTGAGGAACAAGATACGGGTTATGGAAACAGAGGTAGAGATAGTACTTCTTTTGGTGCTAGACCTGTTTATCCCAAGTTGCCTCTTTTCAAAGAAAGACAAGATGACATAGATTCTTACCTTTTTCGTTTTGAGACTCATGCTACAGCCCTTGGCTGGGATAGAAGCAAATGGGTTACATTTCTTTCAGCTTTGTTAGAAGGTAATGCACTGAACTTATACCACAGTCTTGCTGCAAATGGTCAGGTTGATTATCCAACATTGAAAGACAATTTGCTTAAGAAGTTTCAGTGTACTGCTGAAGGTTTTCGCAAAAAATTCCGTGAAGTCCGACCAGACTCAAACGAACCTTTCCAAACATTTGGTATTGAATTGAATAGATTGTTTGATAGGTGGATAGCTTTGTCCGGTGTTCCTAGAAACATGCAAGGAATAATGAATCTTGTGTTAGGTGAACAGTTTCTAGAATGTGTGTCACAAGATCTCGCTACTTTCATTCGCGAGCGTGGACTTGTCACATTGGATGATATGGTTAAAACTGCTGAAAGTTATCGTCTTGCTCGTCCCGGAAAGAACTTAGCACGCAAATCGGCTGCTACAATTTTTGGTTCAGTAGGATCAGTTGATGTAGCTGAGGAATCGCAAGCTGCTGCTGGCTCTGCAGATTCTCGCGGTGGTTACTCCAACTATCGAGGTCGTGGCTATTGGAGAAATCGTGGTGGTTTTCAAAGAAAGACCCAACATACACAGATTCGAACCAAAAGGTCGAAGGTCGTTTTGATCAAACTCGGGGATCTTATAGACGTGGACGTGGAGGTGGTTCATTTTACACCAATTTTGATAATTGCCCTCTTTGTGATGGTAAAGGTCATGGTCCTAAACAATGTCCCCTTCGAAATAGTCAAAATCCTTGCCCTGTTTGCAACATTGGTGGTCATACTAGAAAAGCTTGTCCCTTTGTTGTAAAGAAAGCCACAGCTTCAGATGATAAGACAATAAATCAAGCTCAGGTTGTGCAGTTGTCCCTGTAGACTCTGAAGTTGTTTGTTCTGTTTTTGATCAGACACCTGGTCACTTGCATTTAGAAGTTGGTTCTGTAAATTCTACTGCTTGCTCAGTTCTGCGAGACACAGGTGCTACCATTTGTGGTGTTCGAAAACGTTTGGTTTCTGATGAGCAGTATGTACCAGGTACTGTTCGTTGTAAAACTTTTGGTGGAGAGATAAACATTTATCAGCAGGCTAAAGTTGTTGTTTCTTGTCCATATTTTGTTGGAGAGTTGGTTTGTTGTGTTCTTGAGGATCCAGTTGCTGACTTGATTGTAGGAAATATTCCAGGTTTGATTGTTCAGCAGACCCAAGATACCAAAGTTGCTGCTGCTGCTGATGTCCCTGTTGCTGCTGTCACTACTCGTGCTCAGGCTAGGAAGCAAGATCTCCCGCACAAACCTCTTGTCACTGTGTGCGATGACTTGAAGGTCACTCGTGTTGAACTTATTCAGTTGCAGAAAGGTGATGCTACTTTGCAAGGTTGTTTTAAGTTAGCTGTTCAGGTGAAGAAAAGGTTGTTGGTTCTGCTACTTATACTTTCTATTTTAAAGATGATATTTTGTACAGAAGGTATCAGAAATCCAAGGATATTTTGCATCAGGTTGTTGTTCCTGAAAAACTTCGTACTTCAGTCATGATTGCTGCGCATGATCAACTTTTGGCAGGTCATTGTGGAGTTCGTAGAACTTTGACTAGGATTCTGTCCCAATTCTTTTGGCCTGGTGTTTCTGCTGATGTGAGTGCTTATGTTCACACTTGTGACATTTGCCAGAAGACAATTTCAAAAGGAAAAGTTCCCCCTGTTCCTTTGGCGACTATGCCTCTTATCTCGACTCCATTCGAGAGGGTCGCTATTGATCTAGTTGGGCCTTTGTCTCCTCCATCTGTTGAAGGTCACAGATATATTCTGACTTTGATTGACTTGGCTACTAGGTTTCCTGAAGCTGTTCCTATGAAAGACATTTCTTCTGTTGCTGTTGCTGAAGCTTTGATGAGTATTTTTTCAAGGTTAGGTTTTCCCAAGGAAATTCTTTCAGATCAAGGTTCTCAGTTCAAATCAGATTTGATGAAACAGTTTCATGCTTTGTGTGGTACTCAAGCCATACGTACTTCGCCTTACCATCCTCAAGCAAATGGTACTGTTGAACGGTTTCATGGCACTTTGAAATCTATGCTTAGAAAGGGTGTTCATTCTCAACCGAAAGCTCGGCATCGCTATCTTCCTGCATTGCTCTTCAAATGTAGAGAATTGCCGTCAGGAAGTGCAGGTTTCAGTCTTTTTGATCGGATGTTCGGTCGTAAACCGAAAGCTTCCATTTCTACTTTTTTGCTTCCAGATGTCGAGGATGTGGAACCTCAGTGTTGTGTTTCTCATGTGGATGTTTCTACAGAAGCATACTGTCCCTACAGTAGGTATTGGCGTTATCCAGGATGATGGTTCATGTCCTTACAAGAGTTCAGATTCACTCTTGAACCACTTCCAGGTACACAGAATGTGTTCGCGGATCTGTTGTCACGCGCTGATCGTGATCAATCGGTTCCATAGATCAAGGTTTCGTGGTCGTTGCTGTGTTTTGACACTATCCTCAGAACTTGTAAAAAATAACCTCGGTCGGTTCTTTTTTTCTTTGGGAGGGGGGTAGTGTAACGAACGCGTTTTGCACGCAGTTATATAGAAAGACGTTATGACGTCACTGTGTGTTCCGGTAGAAATTATAATTTAGTTTCTGAGCTGTTGTTAGAGCAGAGACTATACATCAGCCTAAGCGAGAGGACGTTTTTGTGGGTGCTCTGGAAAGACCTGATTTCTTTAGGACTTTAGCTGTATAAAGAATACAGCGGGGCGGTTACGGAGCAAAGAACCCCTGATGTGCGGCGGATGGATCTGGTCCCCATGACATCACTGGCCTGACCGGATGTGGACACCATCTTTGCCTTGCCTCTCCTTCGGATACCATCACTGGTGCAGAATTGCAACAACGGTGCCGAAGTAAATCTCCGGATCGACGCCACGAAGACATCTGCAGCGTCTTCAGTGTGGGTGGCTGTGACTCCAGCGACGGCTAATAATTCCGCGCCTGGAGTGCTTGATCCGTGAAATAGGTCAGTAAATAAAAACTGTGACTTCTGTGTCTCCAAGTCATCAAAGTGAAATATTTAAAGTGAGATATTTGTGTCGGTGCTAATGAAAGAGTAGAGTCGAGTGACGTCCCCAGAAAGGGACAACGACTTCTACTAGTGTTGAACTCTGAAAGAAACTGTGTACATTCATATCAGAAACTGCGTGAACTTACTGAGTAATCTGCGTGCACTCACCCAAGTGCCCGGGTGAAAATATTACACTAACTGTGCGCGCTTAACTATCGTATGTGTGAATTTATTTATATGCTAGAAATAATTGTATGATTTAATGTATCTGTGAATTTAGTGTATGTGAAGATGATTTATTGTGTATGTTCATGATTGAGTGTGAAACAGCATAACAGAGGGCAAAGAGGAATAACTGTGTATTCTTTGTCTTTGTCTGCAAGCACGTGTGTGGCAGTGTATGAGTATAGTAAACAGAGATAGAACACACACCTTATACTGAGCGTCAGACAGCCACACTCACACACTCATTCATTACACCATAAGTAGTTATACATATATTTATTTAGATTATAATACACAAAAACCATCCGTTACAATATCATCATTGTGATAAGGGTATGGGTTTAACTTCATTAACTTAACAACCAACACCAAAGAGGATGATACTGAAGAACCGAACACTAGGGAACTTGTGCAACGTCTTTTGATGGATTACAGTGGTCACTGGAGATGGAGATGAAGTGCTACAGAAGACTCGTGGGCATGTCCTATACCCAGCACATCACCAACGACGAAGTCCGACAGACCATCACACAAGCCATAGGACAACACAATAAACTGCTAACAGTGGTGAAGAAACGAAAACTCTGATGATACGGCCACGTCACCAGATCATCAGGCCTTGCAAAGACCATCCTGCAAAGCACAGTGCAAGGAGGTAGAAGAAGAAGGAGACCGAAAAAGAAGTGGTAGGACAACATTCGAGAATGGACTCGTTTGACACTGAGCAAAGCCATCAGGGTTGCTGAGGACAGAGAAAGATGAAGGACGCTGGTTAAACGATCATCTGTGGTGCCCCTACGACCTCCGAGTCACGGGATAGGTTAGGACAGGATATGACAGTGGTCACTGCCTCCTAGACCTTCTCCCTTCAACTGCACAGCTCTGTATCAGTTTCAACCCTATCACTATCAGCTTCAAAGCAGGCAGAAGATGTGGGATCGTGGTCATCCTGGACCTTGGCGATCTAGGCATGCCTGCAATAGTTGATGGACCTGTACACTACCCTCATAGTCACACTAGTGTGACTGTTGAGGTATAGGCCTGAGCTATCATTAATGAACAACCCAATGGCTCGATCCCTGATACTCTGTGTGCCCTAATGGTGGAGTAACTCTACATGAGACCCATCAAAACAGTACACATACTACAACACTGCGCACTGCAGCGGGACAACATCAGCCAGCAAAACCCACGAGTTTACATGCAATGCAAGCATACAATAACCTGTGACTAATGATAATCTATATATAATTGCACATTTGTGTCTATTCTATGATTTGTAAACATTCTATTTCACTTTCAGGATCTGATTTTTTTTAATTAATCAAAAGAAAAATATTCCACTATTATTTGCACTTCCAAAACTATCCAACAAAGCATGGTGCAAGGAGGCAGAAGAAGAGAGAAACAGAAAAAGAGGTGGGAGGACAACATTCGAGAATGGACTGGTTTGACACTGAACGAAGCCATGAGGGTTGCTGAGGACAGAGAAAGATGGAGTTCGCTGGTTAAACGATCATCTGTGGTGCCCCAACGACCTTCGAGTTACGGGATAGGATAGGATTACACTTCATTACAGTTTACACTACAAACAAACGGCTATGCATAATTATGTCATCTGAAGAAAACTTTTTGAAAAATAAGTATTTCAAAAATGATCTGTACTTTTAAGACACCGTGTGCATTAAGAATAAGATTCAATATGTCACCAGAGATCAACAAAATGGAATGAAGCTAATATATGTTTTATTATTATTTATATTATTATTATCTCGCCGTACTTGGCGACTCAAGGCGCTTGCCGATACAGGATCTAACTCAAGCTGCGCGAGGCGCCAACTTGCAGCCTTTGGGCGCATCGTAATATTTAACACTCCTGACAACTGAGCACAATCCTGGGCAGCCAGGGATGGAGGAGAAGGACCTAGGTGCATGCTGGGTGTGTTCTTGTCACCGGCACTCACCCGTCTAGGACATGAGCGTCAGGATCTTTAAAGTCAGTTATGATGGAATGTATGCGACACAGACTAGACCTCGGTTTATACTCTCATCCGAAGGAGTAGGAAACGGGAGTAAAGTGTCTTTCGCAAGGACACAACACAATGCCCCGACCTGGGCTCGAACCCGGAACCTTCAGATTCACAAGCCAAAGCTCTACCATTATGCCACCGTGCCTCCCAATCATAAATTTATTGTATAGAATAATGGTTGTAACAGAACCCCACACCATGTCGCACCTTGTCTGATGACAGAACTGACCTCTTAACTAAGTATTACAAAGTTGAGTGCCCAGTTACAGGAATTCTTAACCATTGTTAAGCAAAGATCTATTCTATGGTGAACGTTTACACTTGCTTTTAGTTGATGCAGTTTAGATGAGCTAAAACTTAGGTAATTCACTGATTCAGCTCACTCCAGAAAGAGCAGTGCAAACGTATTACCTGCAGGACAAATAATTAATTTTATAATAGAGCACTTAGTACTTCAGTACTTTTACATGTATGGGAAAATGTTCATTCTAAAAGTACTTCACTACAACTAAAAGACTTCACTGATGACCTAAAGGAATAAATTACAATAATATTGTGGCTAAATTGTTTAGTACAGCTAAGCACTGGGGTCCTAGTTGCAAGTACCTACCTGAAGTGTTGAAGTGTCAGATAAAATTATGTTTCAACTTCTAAGCATCCCAGAAATTGGGGTGGAGGTGTGGGTGGGGGAAACAGTACACATTTGTAAGATCGGGAGTAAGAGGGAAAGGGAGGGAGGGAGAGAGAGAGAGAGAGAGAGGAGAGAGAGAGAGAGAGAGAGAGAGAGATGTGGAAATGGGTTGCTGGTGGTGGGGAAGGGGGGACCAGACAAGAGAGAAGGAGCAAGAGAGTTTAGAAAAAAAATGAAGACATTTCAGCATCACAAAGTCAGTAAAAGTTTGTTAACAGTTAACTGAACATAACAGTATAATTCATGAAAAACATTTAGGTTTTTCCCCGTTTATGTTTACAGTGCCTTTTTTTGTAATGCCTCGAGGTAGGGTCGCACGTCAAAAAGTTAGAAGTGCTGCCATGTTGTGTTCATGCGGGGGTGTTTGCCATGCTTGTAAAGGAAAACAGTGCAAAACGAGCAGACAAAGGCCAGTCATTGGCCGTGTTTAGTTAGGCTACAGAGAGACACCCTGCAGTCAAGTCTAGCATGGTGTAACATTCCTTCAGACCCAAGCGCTAATTTGCTAAGTTGATGTCAACGCATGCCTCAAATGTGAGGATGAACTGTTCATTATACATTTGTTAAAACACTGTTATTCTCTAAATCAGGTACTGACAATTCAAATTAAATCCACCAAATTGTGTGACCTTTTTAAAACAAAATAAAATATACCAATGAATAAATACATGATTTTTATTTTTGTGACAGAGTTTGCTTTGCTATCACATTAATTAAAGGATGATAATGGGCAATCGTTGCTCAAACACCCCTAAGCTTTGAATTTTAGATATTTCTTCCTTTGTTTTGAAAACAAACAACTGTGTCTACTAGTACTACTAACACCGTACACACTTTCACTGTTGTGCCATTTTCTAAGTTTAGAATCATTTTATAATTTATTTCTAAGTTTAAAGTGCTATTAATCATTTAAAGTTCACGTAAACAAATGACATACATGTATTCATTTATTATAATGATTTGTATAAAAACCGTATTTTGTCTTTAAATAGAAAAACATTATTACGGCCTAATCTTTTTTTTCTGGTAGGTCAACACTCACTGTGAATCTGAAAAGAATTTGTGACTCTTCAATATGTGATCTTCAGACCTGTACCACAAATTGAAATGGTACACTCAAATTTGAATTCATTTCAAGTTTCAAATACAAATTTTATATTATTATTTTCATGGCTTGAAGTTGTAAACATTGTATATAAACATTGTATAAAGTATTATTCATATTGAAAGATGTTCTTACCTGAGACACTGAAGAGGAAGGTGCCGTTGCGAGGAACATCAGAATTGAGGCGGCTGTCCAGAGTAATTTCCCCTGTCATGTTGTTGAGGTGCAGCAGTTTGGCCTCGTTTCCAGACAGAATGTTGTAGCGCAGGAGCTCCTGGTCCGACACGTCGGGGTCATGGGCTGGAACACGGCCTATGGGCCCACCAGGGAAACTGGCTGCATAGTTGTTGTAGATGATGGAAAAGTCTTGAAGCTCAGGCGCGTTATCATTGACATCTCGCACATTGACGAACACTCTGGTGGTGGAGAACTGTGTGCCGGAGGAAGCGCGCAGCACTATCTCGTAACGCTTTTTTGGCGACTCGTAATCCAAAAGGATGAGGTTGGTGATGATAGCTGGTTCACCTCTCCGTCCTGACAACTGGAAAGAGTTGACATCAGGACCTCCGTCCATGGAGTATTCCACCAACGCGTTAATGCCTTCGTCAGGGTCTGTAGCAGTAATCACCGCCACCGTAGAGCCGATAGGGCTGTTCTCAGCAATGTACACATTCAGCTGATCAGCAGCAAACTTTGGCCGATTGTCGTTGACGTCTTCTACCTTGATGTGAATGGTGACTGAAGAAGACAGGGATGGAGTGCCTCTGTCAATGGCCAACGCCACCAAGTCGTATTGGTCTCTTTCTTCCCGATCTAGATCTGAGGCTACTCGGATCTTGCCTAAAGCATCAATGCTGAAGTGACCATCACCATCGTTGCCTCCTTGAAAGGTGTAGTACACCTGGCCGTTAGCATCCTTGTCACGATCACGCGCAGTGATCTGTAGCACCAGCTCTCCTGGTAAAGACTCTGGGTACTCTTTAACGCTGCCTGTGTAATTCGTTTCTGTGAACTCGGGTTTGTTGTCGTTCAAGTCATTGACTGTGACATCAATGTCTTCGGTGTCTTTCAGTTGCGGAGTACCGTTGTCGGTGGCTGTAACACGTAGCCTATAATTTGACGTGCTCTCTCTGTCTATCTCAAACCTGGTGGTAATAGTACCATCATTCGCGTCGATGGAAAATGCTGGCACTCCGGGATCCAAGGAGTAAGTTATGCGTGCATTTTCTCCTCTGTCTTGGTCAATGGCTCCAACTTTATACACACTTGTTCCTATAGCAATGTTTTCGTCAATGGCAAAATGGAAAGGAGTGCCCTGAAACTCAGGGGCATATCGGTTGGTGTCAGAGACTGTGATGATCACCTGGACCTGATCCTGCTGAGATCCGCTGTCTGTGGCAGTGATGGTCAAGCCATACCAGTTGGACTGCCTGGCATCAAGCGTTTTCTTCACAGTTATCACTCCTTCGTTATTGCTTTGAATCATTTGGAATGTTTCACCGATATTTCCAGCAGTGATGGAGTAGACCACACGAGCATTTTCCCCTTCATCAGCATCACTTGCACTGACTCTCAGTACGGATTCACCAATTCTGGCTTCCTCAGACACAGCAGTTTCATAGACACGCTGAGTGAAGATTGGAGCATTATCATTGATGTCTCGCACACTTATGACCACCGTTGTGGAAGCTGACCGTTTGGGTTGACCGTTGTCTGTCACTTTGACCACTAGTGTGTATTCTGGGATGCGTTCACGGTCAACTGGTCCGCTTGTTCGTATCCATCCGGTCCTGGAGTCGATGGTTAGAGGCAGAGTGCGATTGTCTCCGCCACTGACAAAAGAGTACGTAAGAGCAGCATTCTCCCCATTATCTCTGTCAAAGGCCAGCACCTGTATGATGGAAAAGCCAGGTTCTGTGTTTTCGGTCACCACGCTGTGGTAGGACTGACTGGTGAAGTATGGGCTGTTGTCATTGACGTCACTCACATGCACCAGAAGTGGCACTGTCTTTCTCCCTGGCGGTGATCCCTGATCTTCGGCTCGCACAGTTAAACTGTACTCTGCTGTAGTTTCATAATCCAAAGGGTTTGTGAGAAAAATCTCTCCCGTGTTAGCGTTCATAGTAAACTTTTCGTGGTTGTTACCCGACAGCTGATAAACAATCTGCGCATTACTTCCAGCATCCACGTCAGTAGCAGTGACTCGGATAATGGGCTGTGTGGTGCTGATGGCCTGATCTTCTCGGACGGTCACCTCATAAACCTCTTTGGCGAACACTGGGCTGTTATCATTTACATCAATGATTGTTATGTTGACTGTGGCTGTTGATGACAGCCTGGTTGCAAGATCTCCCTGATCTACTGCCTGGATCAGAAGAGTGTAGTGATCCAGTGTTTCTCTATCAAGACGTTGCATTGTCAATATCGCTCCAGTGATGGGATCAATTGAAAAAGCTCCGTTAGAATTGATGATACTGTACCTAATTTCTGCATTCTTTTCAAAGTCCAGATCGGACGCTTGAATGGTTAGCACAGGAGAGTAGCTGTCTTGGTTTTCAGGAAGGGAAACTTGATACACTTGCTGGTCAAAGCGTGGTGCATGGTCATTGGTATCATTCACGATAATGTCCAACTCTGCTGTGGCAGACATCGGAGGGAACGCCATGGTCTGTAGCGATAACATAAAATGATGAGATCTCATTGTCTCTCTATCCAGAGTCTGGGCAGTGCTGATGGTGCCTGTGAGAGGATTGATGGTAAACATACTCTGGCTTCGCTCATCCCTATTGGTCACCATGCTGTAAGTCAGAGTGCCGGCACCTTGTGTGTCAGTATCAGTAGCCTTGATTGTGATGATCTGCTGACCGGCTGGTTGCTCCTCCAGCACGTACACTTTGTACCTGCCTAGACCATCTCCACCAGTAAAGACAGGGGGGTTATTGGTGGCCCGTCGTCGTCTACTATGTAGCGCTCCATTTTCTTTTTGTAAGAAAGTGATTTGGTATGGCAGCTGAAACATTTGGGAGTGATCACAAAGAAAGGAGAGGGAGAAAACCACAGACATTACATCTTGTACAAAGCACATCTTCACGACGGATGAGAGCTCAAGAGTATCACTACTGACGGAGATGGGTGACAATGTGGGGAGATCCACAAGAATCTGGCACTGATGAAGAGACACTGGAATGAAATCTGTCAATGCTGCTAAATGAGTCTGTGGTGCTACACACTGCTGTGATGATAATCTACTACTAATTAAAATATGAACGGTATCGTTCTTCAAACGATTATACTTCAGCGTCCTGTGTGGCTGTTTACATCCATGGACATGCACTGAATATGGCACCACAGTGGCATTAGTGCCCGAGTTGGACTGAAACTGCCAAGTTCTTGACACAATGTGCATGTTGATTGGATTTTCTCTCGCACACCCGCGCTGCCCTCCTCCATTCCAGTACAGTAGTCCTGAACTTGAATCCAGCTGAAGATATGGACGTGAATGTGGATTTTTGTTGTGATCAACATGGTAACTCCAGCCAGGACCCAGAGAAGCATTGAACACAACCACTCCTCTTGGTTCAGTTCTTGAAACATGTATATCCAGCCCATTTGTTATCGTAACACTGTGTAGTAAAAGAACTGTGAGGGTAATGCACTGAATAACCACTCCACTGCCAAGCACGAGGACTCTTGTCCTACCACGGTGTGTCCTCAAACGGGTATGAGATAGACAAGTGTATGAGTTATCCGATTTCAAGGCGTCGGGTCTCCTTGAATGAGATGTACGCTCCATTTTCTGAATAAAATCAGCGGACAATTTTCTTTACAAAAAAATGATAAAATTAAAATCCATCACAAGTAATGGACACACACTTATTACTCCAAGACATGTTGCGTTGGTCAGCGTAACGGAACCTTACAGACTACGAGTACTGGTTATGGAGACGCTGACTCACACGCTCAGTAGAACACACTCAATGAGTCGCTTGGCACTGGCGACGCAGACGACACTCGACTGTCGGCCAGTGGCGATCGCCTCCTGTAGGCCTCTGCGACAACTCAGATTGTTAGACACTATCTACATGTTCTTTGCTCTGTATCAGGCCAGAGTCTTCAGTCTTTGGAGCCGCGATCGGCACATTTTATCGTCCACTTTGATCATACTTATAGCAGACTTCTTCAACATGGCTGCACAGTGTCAATCGGTGTCATTGCTGTCCTTTTTCCCTCCCCTCTTTCTGTAAACAACCTGTAAATTCAGTCGTTACAAAATTTTTATATCTATATAAAAGATTTTATACCAGGTGTTTGAGAACATACCACACTTTTAAAACTTTAGTTACAGCATTGTAAAATGCTTCTTAAAATTTCCAAGTACAAAACATTCGGGAGGAATTTTCAACAGCCAAACCTAGTCACGTGACCAAACAAACGGCGTTCGATACGATGACATTTGGACGTGAAGTTGAGGGAAGAGGGTTCGGGGTGGGAAAAGAATGTTACCTATAAATCTACCTATTACTTTTTTTTTTCTTTTTTTTTAATGGAACAAGTCCATATTATTGTAATTGGTGCATGATGGTTTAAACAAGAAATCATAATGAAAAATGCTGGCCGGTAGACTAGCTATATTTTAATGGCTGATTCTACAATAAAATATATATTTACAGTAGTTAAAATCCTATTCAGCTGGTGGGCGTGTTCGCAGCTGATGAAAGAGGTCTGAAAGGAAATAATCTGAAATAAGTATACATGCACAGAACACAAACATATAATCATATGTACATTTGATCTGCTGAATTATGATTCACATTATAGTTTATAATTCATTTTCAATTCAAGAAATCTTTATTACCATTAAAGGAATTATGCACGCCATCAAAAAAAATTTTTTTTAGAGGTGCATTCATTCCTTATACAATATTTGCTTATATATCCCTATCACACATGCACGCCATAATTAAAGCATACAAATCAACGGGTATTAATGAATTCATTTTGCACAACAAGATATCAAAATGATATTAGTTAACTAAAGTAGCACTATCAGACTAAAGTAGCACTATCAGACTAAAGTAGCACTATCAGACTAAATTAAGTAGCACTATCAGACTAAAGTAGCACTATCAGACTAAAGTAGCATTATCAGACCTAATGGAAACAATTAATTCAGTATAAAACACAAACCAGCCAAAGGAAGCAAACATTAAAACAAATGTTTGTAATGACAAAATTCTGTTTTGGTGTCTCAGATATTTGTCTTAATTATTACAGATATCGAAATGCCACACAAGCAGCTGTAAAATATGCCCACTTTGTAAAGAAAACGAAGAAGATGAAGATCACTTTATATTATGCTGTCCAAAATTACATAACATAATAGTGCAATTTATTGGTGACAAATGTTATAGAAATCAATATGCATTTAGACTTGGTATTTTGATGGCATCAAGTAATCCGAATATCATTTGATTAGGAAACTAAGTATATACTTCTACAAAGCCTTTAAACTAAGAGAAATTGCTCTATCGTGGTGTAATCTGAATGAAAAGTGTATGTTTTTGTATATGTATAATAATCGATGTACATGAAGGGGCGATGCCTAAATGAATAATAAATCAATCAATCAATCAATCAATCATTATCAATCACTCTCTCTCTCTCTCTCTCTCTCTCTCTCTCTCTCTCTCTCCACCCTTTCTCTGTGTCCATGGATACATAACCATTAACGTGGATAGTTTGTACTTCCATAACCATGGATAACCAACATCATGGATTCTTCAATAAATAATCTGTATTTCGTGCTAACATAAAATTCCTTGTATATTAATTAAGTGTTCCTCTCTATTAATTCACGGAATTTCAAACCAGATTAATTACTAACTATTTCTATTTAATATTTCCACCTCCCTATCTCAGTATGAAATTCCGTGCTCTCTCTCTCTCTCTCTCTCTCTCTCTCTCTCTCTTCCCCCCTCCCTCTCTTTTTCTCTCCCTCTCTCTCTTTTCAATAAAATAATAATAAAAATAAAACTGATTCTAAATATTTGTTTCCTTTTATTTTCGATAGGACCAGGTTGTTTGGAAGCAAATGTGTTTCGATTTAATTTCTATAAAGCCTAATAAAGTTGTCTTTCCAGCATAGTCTGCTCAGTTGTCTACCTTTCTAAAGGAAGTGATCGGGCGGAAAGAGAATTTGCCACGTTCGAAATGACAAGCACGACTTAAACCACATAATCTGTTCTTACGTTATTTCTATTTTGGATTTGCCCTGAACTTAACTTTGTCTATTGTGCTACTCGTTGTTAAACTGTTGGCGACAAAATGGTGAGAAGCAATGAAATACGTAAATTTGAGATACGCTAGTATTAGTGCATTTCGTCTGGCAAGTGGCATATTGTGCTAATTATTTGTAGAAAATATATTTACTAGTAATTTACTGCTTTACATTGCTCTGTTAATTATACCAGTTGTCATGACATTCAACGTTAAAAAGACAACAAAACTTGACCGTTGACTACTTTACTGATTTTACAGATCTACCATCCATTACAAAAGATCCATTAGTTTACAAAAGATCTTACAGAATACTAAATAAGCAAATGCCTTTAAATTCGTGAATAGTATTGAATTATAAACATTGTTGATTATTTTATGATGACTAATACTTTTCAATTTATTATTTTAGGTTTCTGTCATAAATTCGGTGGACACTGGCCATGAGGACATGATCGTAAGTTGTTTTATTCTTTTTTTGTGTGTTTTGTTTGTTTGCTTGACCACCTCTTCCTTCTTAACAAGTAAACAGACTACTGGCTTTAGCTGTGACACTTGTCTTTCATGTGATTTGAAAATAATTTGACTTTTTTAAAAATTTCTATGCCTCTCTGCTTATTCAAAGCCTCTTCTTTCAATACCTTTGTGAGTGGGGCACCTAGTGCAATTTTAATGAAACATGACCTCGTCTATATATTCTTTAATTTTAAATGTATCCATCTATAAATTTTGGGTCGCTATCCAGAAGATTCTTGAGTGAGTTGATAATTCCAGCAAATTTTATGCTGCAGATAACTGGGAGAGCATTCCAGTTTCCCACTACCCTATTTGCTTGCATACTTTCAGATATTTGTTCGACTATAGTTAACTACCAACTTACTGATGTTAAGTTTGCTTTTCTTTCAGCATGATGCCCAGCTGGATTACTATGGCACGAAGTTAGCCACATGCTCATCAGATCGATCTATTCGTCTGTTTGATGTTAGCAGTGGACAACAGATCCCTATTGCAGACCTTAGAGGGTGAGTGTTGACTGGAGTGAGATGGGGTGGAATGATGGGGGTGATGGTGTCCGTATATTATTTATTATTATTGAGGATTTTTATAGCGCACTTATCTCGCCATACTTGACCAGACTCTAGGCGCTGGCCGATACAGGATCTAACTCAAACCGCCCGAGACGCCCACCCGCAGCCTATGGGCGCATGGTCTGACGCCCGAACAACTGAGCACTATCCTGGCCATGGTTAAGATGTGAGGTAAACCTCGGCCATCTCTGTGCTACGTAATGTGGGGATTGCTAGGGTTGTTCTGCCATTTAAAAAATGGTGCGCCGTGGCGGCAGATGATGCCTTCTCATAACATGGTCATCATTAAAAATTTCCTTTGGATGCTGTTTTGCCCCCCAAAACACAATTTCGATGCAGTAAACGTCTATTAACTCAATAACGGTACGTCGGCAGCGTATTGTTTTCAGCTTTAGTCCGCAACTCAGGCCTGTAGTCCAGATTGGAGGAGGACTAAATTCCGGGCTGTTGAGTCAGTACTTTAGGATGGAACTTTTTGTAAGCAGCTTTCCTGCATACTGGACTACGGCCATTAGAATCGAACTAGGCTAAAGTACGGAACTAAGCGTTTGGCCCATTTTCATGCATAGATCCCCAATACACTACAGGGAGGCAAAGGTGACAGTGATTTTCATGACTTGCCATGCATTTGATTTATGGTGCTGTCATGTGGCCAGGCATGAGGGCCCGGTATGGCAGGTGGCATGGGCTCACCCCATGTATGGCAGCGTGTTGGCCTCCTGTGGCTACGATCGGAAGGTGATCATCTGGAAGGAGAGCAACGGAGCGTGGGACAAGGTGTACGAGTACTCCAATCACGACTCTTCAGGTGTGTAGTATGGCTTAGGTTACCTAGCAGTAGTGGTTCTGCTCTTGTAGAGTGTGCACACTGTAGTGGTCCTGCTCTCTGTGCTTTGGCTACCGCTTTACTTTTGGGTAGCCATTGTAGGGAGCTATTGTAGAGTGTGAGCACTGTAGTTTTCTTGCTCTCTCTTCTTCATTTCCTATCTTCTGCTGTAGGAGAGCTGGATCCCAATCATGTCCATTATTCTGATGCTGTTTCCCAAACACCATCTTCCAACGCAGCTACAGCCTCTGCACCTAATCATAAAGTTGTTCAGTAATATTGGAAGCTTTGTTATTGGAGATAACTTGGCTGGAATGTTTAGCTTGTTTCACAAAAATGGTAAATAGTTAGTATCCAAATTTTAGATTTTTTAAATTAATATTGTTATCAAGTCAGAATAAGGGCTTGATTTGTTTTAGCTTTGTCACGTGACCCGTGTGATTTACGTGGAACACATAAACAACACAGACCTCAAGTACAACTACTCATAAATTTTACAAGACCACACCGTTTTGCTGAGTTTTTTGTTGATGTTTCACTATTTCTGTTCTTTCATACACATATATACAACATGCACATCAATGAGGTGGAGTGAATGATGTCAAATGGTATAATGCATGCACATATATATATTGATGCTACAATGTATTACTTATTACTTATTTATCTTAATATGAACTAATACTTGATCATTTTCCTCGACGATCCATTCAAGACATAATTAGCATTATGAATCTACTCACAGTTTGTCAGCTCCAGCTTCAACACGTAATAATCAAAGAATGAGTGTTTTCAGTCAGACAGTCAGGTCTTTGCATTTTCTTTCACACGTAGAATAGCTCCTTGTCGTAGATCTTCAGTGGATACGACTTCTCCGTATTGTCAATATGCAAACTCCTTTTAGAGCCCAGCCTCCACTCGTTTATAAAAGTTATTATATGTTGAACCTCAAAGTCGTAGATCTTTATAGTTCAATGTTATTCACACGACAGGTTATTTGTTGATATCCGTAGTAATAGATAGTCTTTAGATAACATCGATGATATAATTTTGTCGTTACAGCATCTTCATACGAATAGTCATGACACTGTAATCACACATGTAGATTCACAAAGTTCAGCATTTGGAATGATGTCTTTGAATGATGTTCATTTCAATTGATAGAGGATCGTAGAATTCATACAATTGCAAATGTCCAGATCGTCCTCGATAAATAGAACTAAACCTAAAACTAAAACTCGAACCCTTATGAAAACAAAAATACTTGGAAAGTAGTACAAAAACTAAAAACACCTGAAACATATGATACATACGGAAATGATAGTGAGACGCCGCCATTTTCGCGCGATGACGTCAATCAGTCTCACCATCACTTCCGCCTACGCAATCCCCTAATTGCTAACGAAAGTATACATTTTTCTCGTTGCTGAAAAACCGAATGAATAAGCATGCAACCATGCACGAAACGATCGGATTTACGAACCGTACAAATCATTCATTCACTCATTCGCAACTGGAAACCAATGCCCCGCTCGCGCGATCATTGCCGACACAAATACCGCCGAAGCCGCATCTCGATCCCTCGTCCTATGGATAATCTATGACTTCACGGACGTTTCCAGCCACGAATTGCACGCAACCGACGAATTACATACCCAAACGGTGTCTGAATAAACTGGCTATGACTCTCCTGCTATTACGGCTGCAGTACGCCTTTCACACAAATAATCTGTAGCATTGAATCGTTGCTTACATCGCCAACCATCTTATCGCTGCTGACAGAATTTGCCAAGATGGAAGTGTAGCTACCTCAGCATACCAAATCTTCCAATGTTCGTGCCTAAATGCTCTTCACAGTTGTCCTATTTGAAACCAACATGTTTCCACATCAACATAGGCTGTGATCCATTTACAACACAACGCTTTTTTAGTGGTAAAAAAGTCGAAAAACCGTTTGTTAGGCCAGCGCCTATTGCACGTGAGTCCTCCTCCTTCCAGAGTTTCCTGCGGACTGATTTTCAACCGTGAAAAATTTGCGTTCCTACGCAACAAGGCTTTTCTCTGCAAATCATTGGTCCTCGAATTCACACAATACAAAAATAAAAACAAATGACGAAAGCTCCAAAATGACGCATCTGCTACGTCATTCAATATTTTTGTGTCCGTCTCGGTACTTTACGAAACAGAATAATTATTGAAAACTTTTACCTTCAACAATATCATTTTTAAACAGCGTTATAATATACAGCGTATGAACGTATCTCTATGGAGCTTGTATCGCGACAAGCTTGACACTGTGATTTCTTTACTGCAGGGTTCAGCCTGACACAAAAAAGCTACGGGCCATTGGGCCCCTCAGATCAAATTTCAATGGGCCATGATTTCAGCAGTAATTTACGTACATGTAAAAGATAACCTGGAGATATTATTACAGAAATAAAAACAAAATAGATTATTGTGAGTGTGCATGTGTTGTGAAGCATGTTTACCAACAAAACACTAACCAGAACAGGGATCAGTATTTTGACTTGACTCGGGGCTCACACAATCACATACCTGTCAAGGGTTTTTCGGGTTGTGGTGTAGCAATTTAACAGAAAAACCATAGCAAATGGAGGTTTGGTGTAGCACTACTGTGAATCACGCGATTCGCAACAAAACTGGAAACTTCTGCATCCAATATAAACACACACATCCAATGTGTTCACAAATGTATTGTAAAATCTTGTTAATGCACAACACTTTAGCTGTTACCATTATCATTATAAACATTTTCATGTACGTTTTTCAAAATAAAAGTGAAAATGCAAAAAAATAAAAAATAAATAAAACAGACAGAAAATAAGCTAGGCAATCATAAAAATTAAAAAAAGGGAGACAATCACCGACACAGAAAAAGCAGATGAACTTTTTTCCCCCAAACAAATTTGCTTATTCACAAAACATATGGTTTACAATGCCAAGAAAAGAACTATTAGCATTGCACAAAAGCTTATATCAATTAATTTAATAAAAATATAACTAAATGGCAGCTGATATAATAGACTGAAGTTCTGAACGAACACGTGTTGCGGAAGTGCGGTGCTTTTACTAAGTGTCTTTAAACCGGACTCGACCGGAACAGACTACTTTCGCGCGAAAACCCCCTTGGTTAAAAAATATTATCGTCACTTTTGAAAAATTGCGTAGCAGCTTTGTGATACGCCGTAGCAATGGGAAAATGTTTAAAATGCGTAGCGCTACGCAAAAATCCGTAGCACTTGACAGGTATGCAATCATCTTGCGTAGGATTAGCGGCGGTAGACTGTGGTTTAACAGCAGCAAACGACAGTCTAGACTGTCCTACCTCAAGTTGATGGTTTTTTTTTTTTTTTTTTTGGGGGGGGGGGGGGGGGGGCATTTTCAAAGCGGCACAAAGAAAAACGCAAAATCCTCCTTGCACGGACACAACATACGCGCACACGATAGCAAATTCTGATTTGGAAGAATCGTACAACACTTCTTATTGGTTGAAAGATCAACATCCGGGCCCTCATAGCCAATCGCTGAACTTGCCTTAGCAAAAGCACGTTTGTCGCCTCCAATACAGTGCACTGTTATTGTGGTGGCGCACTGGTACCAAAAATCGAAGCGCCATTCGGCCCCTGGCAAGAATTGTAGATGGGTCATTTTTAATTTTTATGCGTCAATGGCGCAGGGCGCGTGAGTAAACTGATCCCTGTTTACTGTATACGTGTAAAAGGAAAATAGTTGTTTCGCAATTGTTAGCGAACTAAAGACTGCTTCATTTTATACTGTTTGTTGTTGGAGTTGAGTTCGTAGGTCTCATTTTTGATGAAGTGAAACCAGGGTTTTGTTGTTGGTGATTTCATCTTTATTGCAGTAATGTTAGCTGCTATATTGCTTGAACCTGATTGAAATTTGAGTTTGCTTGTCAAATTGAGGAGCTCTAGTCACTAGTGTGAGTTCGATTTTTAAATAGTAACGTGCTTAGAGCTTTTTGCGAGGGACAAGCGTAGATTTGTAAATGGATTAAATTATTGTTATTATTTACGTTGATGGTAGCTAGCAGTACAGTTTAAGTCATTGGTATTGCTCTGTTGTTGCAGTGAATTCCGTGTGCTTTGCCCCGCATGAGTTGGGCCTGATCTTGTCCTGTGGCAGTTCTGATGGCTCCATTTCTGTCATTTCAACAACAGGTACAAATGCTACATTGGTTCTAGCAGGACTTTTTATTTTCTGCGCGTGTGTCTACAGGTGCCTTTCTGCTGATGAAGGCAGTGTTGATTGTAGAACATAGAATTGCAAGATCAGTGCTAAAATTACTTGCCTGCTACAAAAATTGAACTTCAGCGTGATGATGATGGTAGTCATCTATATAGTACTGATACTTCAGGCTATCTTAGCATGGTAATGGCGACATACAGAAGCAGGATAATAAAAACAGCAAAATATTGCCCCATATGAGTTTTTTTTTTTTTAAAATCCTTCAAGTTCCAATTTGTTTATTGAACTGTTAGGGGGCCTCCTTTGTCATTAAAGGTTAAGTAGAGGAATGTTCTGGGGCAATTTCAAATCCTTGATTCAACTTATTTTACCCTTCCACCTCTTTCTCACTCTTCCCTCCATCCCACCCCACCCCCCACCACCTCTCCTCCAACCCCTCACCTCACACCCCCTTCCCTCTCATTCCTACCAATTTGTTTTCTCTCTCCCACCATCATCGTAATAATAATATGGATATATATAATACTGTGAGTAATATTTTCAAACTGTCTTTCTTTTCCAGGAGATGGGAACTGGGACACAAAGAAAATCAACAACGCCCACACTGTATGTGATGTTGAATTCGAAAAATTTTACATTCTTATTTTATAATACAGCGTTATTTTATTTATTATTTTATGTTATTAGTAGGTAGTCCAAGCCCTTCATTGGCTCTTGTCCGCTCGGCAGTTTTGACTCAGTTTTGACTTCACTTTCAACACTTATTATTAATGTAAAACTGCATCAAAACGAACAGTGGCTGTATTCAAATAAAAATTGAAAGCTTTATCTTTACATCTGTGTTGTTTTTAATGCATGTTTATGCGAAAGATTCCGAGAAAACAGCTTTTGAATACGCTTCTATCCGAGCGCTGAATGACGCTCCGAAACAAAATGTCAGTGCGTCTGCTGCGAGGTTGCTAGTTTCAAAATCAAAGTGCTTCGAGATATTTCATTAGATGGCTTAAAAATAAGAACCAATGAGAAGTTCGGATACTTAGCTTCATTTACATATCAAATATGGCGGACTTTGATGTATAAAAGTGTTGTTACGAGCCGAACAAAGTGGATAAAGCGGTTTTGATGTAAGTTTGATTTTAACTAGAACTAGAAGTTTAAAAATTAGCAAGAAATAAAGAGCAGACTTTCCTTTATAAAACTAGGGTATTTATTAATTTGTGCATTACTCTATCGCGGAGCGCTTTGCCGTAGAAAAGTGTACCCAAAAGGTGTTCAGGTTTTCTTGCGGCCATGACGATCTCGTAGGCCTATTCAGCGACACGAGTGCTGAGCGTAGTAGCACACTAGTAGGCCTATAATTTGCCAGCACGCACTGCGAATTTGATGATTTCCCAACTTTGAAGCACCAAATCGGCTGAACATTACATGGGATAGGCCTGAAGAAAATTGGGCTTGGAGTATAACATATGAAGGGGTTACCTGTCAAAAATCAACTTTCTGGTATCAATATTGGCTTCACTTTGAGACTCCAAAGTTGTCAATTTCTTCAATTCCAAAACGTTACCAAAAAAACACCAACATTCGGCATTTTCAAACAATAATAACTTTTTACCTATTTGTCCTATGGGGAAAAAAAATATACCACTGTGTTCAGAATGAAAAGCTCTTTAAATCTATGTCAGTTTTGTGATGAGGAAATCATTTTTAAAAAATGGCTTTTGACTACCTATTATTAGGTTTATTATTTTTCTTTTGTGGTATATGGTTGGTTTTGTTCTCAATCTAATTACTCTTTGAACTGATTTGTCTTTAGGAAAAAGCTCACTTCAAATACCATTAGTATTATTATTATTATTATTATGATTATCATTATTATTATTATTATTATTATTATTATTATTATTATTACTTTGTGAAAACTCTAATTTTGTATTTTTTTTGTTCATGTTGTCCCCTCATAGAATTTGCTACAGTCTAGTGTTTTGTGTGGCAGATTGGCTGTAATGTTGTGAGCTGCTACAGTATAGTGTTTTGTGTGGCAGATTGGCTGTAATGTTGTGAGCTGCTACAGTATAGTGTTTTGTGTGGCAGATTGGCTGTAATGTTGTGAGCTGCTACAGTATAGTGTTTTGTGTGGCAGATTGGCTGTAATGCTGTGAGCTGCTACAGTCTAGTGTTTTGTGTGGCAGATTGGCTGTAATGTTGTGAGCTGCTACAGTCTAGTGTTTTGTGTGGCAGATTGGCTGTAATGTTGTGAGCTGCTACAGTCTAGTGTTTTGTGTGGCAGATTGGCTGTAATGCTGTGAGCTGCTACAGTATAGTGTTTTGTGTGGCAGATTGGCTGTAATGCTGTGAGCTGCTACAGTCTAGTGTTTTGTGTGGCAGATTGGCTGTAATGCTGTGAGCTGCTACAGTCTAGTGTTTTGTGTGGCAGATTGGCTGTAATGCTGTGAGCTGCTACAGTCTAGTGTTTTGTGTGGCAGATTGGCTGTAATGCTGTGAGCTGCTACAGTCTAGTGTTTTGTGTGGCAGATTGGCTGTAATGCTGTGAGCTGCTACAGTATAGTGTTTTGTGTGGCAGATTGGCTGTAATGCTGTGAGCTGCTACAGTATAGTGTTTTGTGTGGCAGATTGGCTGTAATGTTGTGAGCTGCTACAGTCTAGTGTTTTGTGTGGCAGATTGGCTGTAATGTTGTGAGCTGCTACAGTCTAGTGTTTTGTGTGGCAGATTGGCTGTAATGTTGTGAGCTGCTACAGTCTAGTGTTTTGTGTGGCAGATTGGCTGTAATGTTGTGAGCTGCTACAGTATAGTGTTTTGTGTGGCAGATTGGCTGTAATGCTGTGAGCTGCTACAGTATAGTGTTTTGTGTGGCAGATTGGCTGTAATGCTGTGAGCTGCTACAGTCTAGTGTTTTGTGTGGCAGATTGGCTGTAATGTTGTGAGCTGCTACAGTCTAGTGTTTTGTGTGGCAGATTGGCTGTAATGCTGTGAGCTGCTACAGTATAGTGTTTTGTGTGGCAGATTGGCTGTAATGCTGTGAGCTGCTACAGTATAGTGTTTTGTGTGGCAGATTGGCTGTAATGCTGTGAGCTGCTACAGTATAGTGTTTTGTGTGGCAGATTGGCTGTAATGTTGTGAGCTGCTACAGTATAGTGTTTTGTGTGGCAGATTGGCTGTAATGTTGTGAGCTGCTACAGTATAGTGTTTTGTGTGGCAGATTGGCTGTAATGCTGTGAGCTGCTACAGTATAGTGTTTTGTGTGGCAGATTGGCTGTAATGCTGTGAGCTGCTACAGTCTAGTGTTTTGTGTGGCAGATTGGCTGTAATGTTGTGAGCTGCTACAGTCTAGTGTTTTGTGTGGCAGATTGGCTGTAATGTTGTGAGCTGCTACAGTCTAGTGTTTTGTGTGGCAGATTGGCTGTAATGCTGTGAGCTGCTACAGTATAGTGTTTTGTGTGGCAGATTGGCTGTAATGTTGTGAGCTGCTACAGTCTAGTGTTTTGTGTGGCAGATTGGCTGTAATGCTGTGAGCTGCTACAGTCTAGTGTTTTGTGTGGCAGATTGGCTGTAATGTTGTGAGCTGCTACAGTCTAGTGTTTTGTGTGGCAGATTGGCTGTAATGTTGTGAGCTGCTACAGTCTAGTGTTTTGTGTGGCAGATTGGCTGTAATGCTGTGAGCTGCTACAGTCTAGTGTTTTGTGTGGCAGATTGGCTGTAATGTTGTGAGCTGCTACAGTCTAGTGTTTTGTGTGGCAGATTGGCTGTAATGCTGTGAGCTGCTACAGTCTAGTGTTTTGTGTGGCAGATTGGCTGTAATGTTGTGAGCTGCTACAGTCTAGTGTTTTGTGTGGCAGATTGGCTGTAATGTTGTGAGCTGCTACAGTATAGTGTTTTGTGTGGCAGATTGGCTGTAATGTTGTGAGCTGCTACAGTCTAGTGTTTTGTGTGGCAGATTGGCTGTAATGTTGTGAGCTGCTACAGTCTAGTGTTTTGTGTGGCAGATTGGCTGTAATGCTGTGAGCTGCTACAGTCTAGTGTTTTGTGTGGCAGATTGGCTGTAATGTTGTGAGCTGCTACAGTATAGTGTTTTGTGTGGCAGATTGGCTGTAATGTTGTGAGCTGCTACAGTATAGTGTTTTGTGTGGCAGATTGGCTGTAATGTTGTGAGCTGCTACAGTATAGTGTTTTGTGTGGCAGATTGGCTGTAATGTTGTGAGCTGCTACAGTATAGTGTTTTGTGTGGCAGATTGGCTGTAATGCTGTGAGCTGCTACAGTATAGTGTTTTGTGTGGCAGATTGGCTGTAATGTTGTGAGCTGCTACAGTCTAGTGTTTTGTGTGGCAGATTGGCTGTAATGTTGTGAGCTGCTACAGTCTAGTGTTTTGTGTGGCAGATTGGCTGTAATGCTGTGAGCTGCTACAGTATAGTGTTTTGTGTGGCAGATTGGCTGTAATGTTGTGAGCTGCTACAGTATAGTGTTTTGTGTGGCAGATTGGCTGTAATGTTGTGAGCTGCTACAGTATAGTGTTTTGTGTGGCAGATTGGCTGTAATGTTGTGAGCTGCTACAGTATAGTGTTTTGTGTGGCAGATTGGCTGTAATGTTGTGAGCTGCTACAGTATATAGTGTTTTGTGTGGCAGATTGGCTGTAATGTTGTGAGCTGCTACAGTCTAGTGTTTTGTGTGGCAGATTGGCTGTAATGTTGTGAGCTGCTACAGTATAGTGTTTTGTGTGGCAGATTGGCTGTAATGTTGTGAGCTGCTACAGTATAGTGTTTTGTGTGGCAGATTGGCTGTAATGTTGTGAGCTGCTACAGTATAGTGTTTTGTGTGGCAGATTGGCTGTAATGTTGTGAGCTGCTACAGTCTAGTGTTTTGTGTGGCAGATTGGCTGTAATGTTGTGAGCTGCTACAGTATAGTGTTTTGTGTGGCAGATTGGCTGTAATGCTGTGAGCTGCTACAGTATAGTGTTTTGTGTGGCAGATTGGCTGTAATGCTGTGAGCTGCTACAGTATAGTGTTTTGTGTGGCAGATTGGCTGTAATGCTGTGAGCTGCTACAGTATAGTGTTTTGTGTGGCAGATTGGCTGTAATGTTGTGAGCTGCTACAGTCTAGTGTTTTGTGTGGCAGATTGGCTGTAATGTTGTGAGCTGCTACAGTCTAGTGTTTTGTGTGGCAGATTGGCTGTAATGTTGTGAGCTGCTACAGTATAGTGTTTTGTGTGGCAGATTGGCTGTAATGTTGTGAGCTGCTACAGTATAGTGTTTTGTGTGGCAGATTGGCTGTAATGCTGTGAGCTGCTACAGTATAGTGTTTTGTGTGGAGATTGGCTGTAATGCTGTGAGCTGCTACAGTCTAGTGTTTTGTGTGGCAGATTGGCTGTAATGTTGTGAGCTGCTACAGTCTAGTGTTTTGTGTGGCAGATTGGCTGTAATGTTGTGAGCTGCTACAGTATAGTGTTTTGTGTGGCAGATTGGCTGTAATGTTGTGAGCTGCTACAGTATAGTGTTTTGTGTGGCAGATTGGCTGTAATGTTGTGAGCTGCTACAGTATAGTGTTTTGTGTGGCAGATTGGCTGTAATGCTGTGAGCTGCTACAGTCTAGTGTTTTGTGTGGCAGATTGGCTGTAATGTTGTGAGCTGCTACAGTATAGTGTTTTGTGTGGCAGATTGGCTGTAATGCTGTGAGCTGCTACAGTATAGTGTTTTGTGTGGCAGATTGGCTGTAATGCTGTGAGCTGCTACAGTATAGTGTTTTGTGTGGCAGATTGGCTGTAATGCTGTGAGCTGCTACAGTATAGTGTTTTGTGTGGCAGATTGGCTGTAATGTTGTGAGCTGCTACAGTCTAGTGTTTTGTGTGGCAGATTGGCTGTAATGTTGTGAGCTGCTACAGTCTAGTGTTTTGTGTGGCAGATTGGCTGTAATGTTGTGAGCTGCTACAGTATAGTGTTTTGTGTGGCAGATTGGCTGTAATGTTGTGAGCTGCTACAGTATAGTGTTTTGTGTGGCAGATTGGCTGTAATGTTGTGAGCTGCTACAGTCTAGTGTTTTGTGTGGCAGATTGGCTGTAATGTTGTGAGCTGCTACAGTCTAGTGTTTTGTGTGGCAGATTGGCTGTAATGCTGTGAGCTGCTACAGTATAGTGTTTTGTGTGGCAGATTGGCTGTAATGCTGTGAGCTGCTACAGTCTAGTGTTTTGTGTGGCAGATTGGCTGTAATGTTGTGAGCTGCTACAGTCTAGTGTTTTGTGTGGCAGATTGGCTGTAATGCTGTGAGCTGCTACAGTCTAGTGTTTTGTGTGGCAGATTGGCGTAATGTTGTGAGCTGCTACAGTCTAGTGTTTTGTGTGGCAGATTGGCTGTAATGTTGTGAGCTGCTACAGTATAGTGTTTTGTGTGGCAGATTGGCTGTAATGCTGTGAGCTGCTACAGTATAGTGTTTTGTGTGGCAGATTGGCTGTAATGCTGTGAGCTGCTACAGTATAGTGTTTTGTGTGGCAGATTGGCTGTAATGCTGTGAGCTGCTACAGTATAGTGTTTTGTGTGGCAGATTGGCTGTAATGCTGTGAGCTGCTACAGTCTAGTGTTTTGTGTGGCAGATTGGCTGTAATGCTGTGAGCTGCTACAGTATAGTGTTTTGTGTGGCAGATTGGCTGTAATGTTGTGAGCTGCTACAGTCTAGTGTTTTGTGTGGCAGATTGGCTGTAATGTTGTGAGCTGCTACAGTCTAGTGTTTTGTGTGGCAGATTGGCTGTAATGCTGTGAGCTGCTACAGTATAGTGTTTTGTGTGGCAGATTGGCTGTAATGTTGTGAGCTGCTACAGTCTAGTGTTTTGTGTGGCAGATTGGCTGTAATGTTGTGAGCTGCTACAGTCTAGTGTTTTGTGTGGCAGATTGGCTGTAATGCTGTGAGCTGCTACAGTCTAGTGTTTTGTGTGGCAGATTGGCTGTAATGTTGTGAGCTGCTACAGTATAGTGTTTTGTGTGGCAGATTGGCTGTAATGCTGTGAGCTGCTACAGTCTAGTGTTTTGTGTGGCAGATTGGCTGTAATGTTGTGAGCTGCTACAGTATAGTGTTTTGTGTGGCAGATTGGCTGTAATGTTGTGAGCTGCTACAGTATAGTGTTTTGTGTGGCAGATTGGCTGTAATGCTGTGAGCTGCTACAGTCTAGTGTTTTGTGTGGCAGATTGGCTGTAATGTTGTGAGCTGCTACAGTCTAGTGTTTTGTGTGGCAGATTGGCTGTAATGCTGTGAGCTGCTACAGTCTAGTGTTTTGTGTGGCAGATTGGCTGTAATGTTGTGAGCTGCTACAGTCTAGTGTTTTGTGTGGCAGATTGGCTGTAATGCTGTGAGCTGCTACAGTATAGTGTTTTGTGTGGCAGATTGGCTGTAATGCTGTGAGCTGCTGCTACAGTCTAGTGTTTTGTGTGGCAGATTGGCTGTAATGCTGTGAGCTGCTACAGTATAGTGTTTTGTGTGGCAGATTGGCTGTAATGCTGTGAGCTGCTACAGTCTAGTGTTTTGTGTGGCAGATTGGCTGTAATGCTGTGAGCTGCTACAGTCTAGTGTTTTGTGTGGCAGATTGGCTGTAATGTTGTGAGCTGCTACAGTCTAGTGTTTTGTGTGGCAGATTGGCTGTAATGCTGTGAGCTGCTACAGTCTAGTGTTTTGTGTGGCAGATTGGCTGTAATGCTGTGAGCTGCTACAGTATAGTGTTTTGTGTGGCAGATTGGCTGTAATGCTGTGAGCTGCTACAGTCTAGTGTTTTGTGTGGCAGATTGGCTGTAATGTTGTGAGCTGCTACAGTATAGTGTTTTGTGTGGCAGATTGGCTGTAATGCTGTGAGCTGCTACAGTCTAGTGTTTTGTGTGGCAGATTGGCTGTAATGTTGTGAGCTGCTACAGTATAGTGTTTTGTGTGGCAGATTGGCTGTAATGTTGTGAGCTGCTACAGTATAGTGTTTTGTGTGGCAGATTGGCTGTAATGCTGTGAGCTGCTACAGTCTAGTGTTTTGTGTGGCAGATTGGCTGTAATGCTGTGAGCTGCTACAGTCTAGTGTTTTGTGTGGCAGATTGGCTGTAATGCTGTGAGCTGCTACAGTATAGTGTTTTGTGTGGCAGATTGGCTGTAATGTTGTGAGCTGCTACAGTATAGTGTTTTGTGTGGCAGATTGGCTGTAATGTTGTGAGCTGCTACAGTCTAGTGTTTTGTGTGGCAGATTGGCTGTAATGCTGTGAGCTGCTACAGTCTAGTGTTTTGTGTGGCAGATTGGCTGTAATGCTGTGAGCTGCTACAGTCTAGTGTTTTGTGTGGCAGATTGGCTGTAATGCTGTGAGCTGCTACAGTCTAGTGTTTTGTGTGGCAGATTGGCTGTAATGTTGTGAGCTGCTACAGTATAGTGTTTTGTGTGGCAGATTGGCTGTAATGCTGTGAGCTGCTACAGTATAGTGTTTTGTGTGGCAGATTGGCTGTAATGTTGTGAGCTGCTACAGTCTAGTGTTTTGTGTGGCAGATTGGCTGTAATGCTGTGAGCTGCTACAGTATAGTGTTTTGTGTGGCAGATTGGCTGTAATGTTGTGAGCTGCTACAGTATAGTGTTTTGTGTGGCAGATTGGCTGTAATGTTGTGAGCTGCTACAGTATAGTGTTTTGTGTGGCAGATTGGCTGTAATGCTGTGAGCTGCTACAGTCTAGTGTTTTGTGTGGCAGATTGGCTGTAATGTTGTGAGCTGCTACAGTCTAGTGTTTTGTGTGGCAGATTGGCTGTAATGTTGTGAGCTGCTACAGTCTAGTGTTTTGTGTGGCAGATTGGCTGTAATGTTGTGAGCTGCTACAGTATAGTGTTTTGTGTGGCAGATTGGCTGTAATGTTGTGAGCTGCTACAGTATAGTGTTTTGTGTGGCAGATTGGCTGTAATGCTGTGAGCTGCTACAGTATAGTGTTTTGTGTGGCAGATTGGCTGTAATGCTGTGAGCTGCTACAGTATAGTGTTTTGTGTGGCAGATTGGCTGTAATGTTGTGAGCTGCTACAGTATAGTGTTTTGTGTGGCAGATTGGCTGTAATGTTGTGAGCTGCTACAGTATAGTGTTTTGTGTGGCAGATTGGCTGTAATGTTGTGAGCTGCTACAGTCTAGTGTTTTGTGTGGCAGATTGGCTGTAATGCTGTGAGCTGCTACAGTATAGTGTTTTGTGTGGCAGATTGGCTGTAATGTTGTGAGCTGCTACAGTATAGTGTTTTGTGTGGCAGATTGGCTGTAATGTTGTGAGCTGCTACAGTCTAGTGTTTTGTGTGGCAGATTGGCTGTAATGTTGTGAGCTGCTACAGTCTAGTGTTTTGTGTGGCAGATTGGCTGTAATGTTGTGAGCTGCTACAGTATAGTGTTTTGTGTGGCAGATTGGCTGTAATGTTGTGAGCTGCTACAGTCTAGTGTTTTGTGTGGCAGATTGGCTGTAATGTTGTGAGCTGCTACAGTCTAGTGTTTTGTGTGGCAGATTGGCTGTAATGCTGTGAGCTGCTACAGTATAGTGTTTTGTGTGGCAGATTGGCTGTAATGCTGTGAGCTGCTACAGTCTAGTGTTTTGTGTGGCAGATTGGCTGTAATGCTGTGAGCTGCTACAGTATAGTGTTTTGTGTGGCAGATTGGCTGTAATGCTGTGAGCTGCTACAGTCTAGTGTTTTGTGTGGCAGATTGGCTGTAATGTTGTGAGCTGCTACAGTCTAGTGTTTTGTGTGGCAGATTGGCTGTAATGCTGTGAGCTGCTACAGTATAGTGTTTTGTGTGGCAGATTGGCTGTAATGTTGTGAGCTGCTACAGTCTAGTGTTTTGTGTGGCAGATTGGCTGTAATGTTGTGAGCTGCTACAGTCTAGTGTTTTGTGTGGCAGATTGGCTGTAATGCTGTGAGCTGCTACAGTCTAGTGTTTTGTGTGGCAGATTGGCTGTAATGCTGTGAGCTGCTACAGTCTAGTGTTTTGTGTGGCAGATTGGCTGTAATGCTGTGAGCTGCTACAGTCTAGTGTTTTGTGTGGCAGATTGGCTGTAATGTTGTGAGCTGCTACAGTATAGTGTTTTGTGTGGCAGATTGGCTGTAATGCTGTGAGCTGCTACAGTCTAGTGTTTTGTGTGGCAGATTGGCTGTAATGTTGTGAGCTGCTACAGTATAGTGTTTTGTGTGGCAGATTGGCTGTAATGTTGTGAGCTGCTACAGTATAGTGTTTTGTGTGGCAGATTGGCTGTAATGTTGTGAGCTGCTACAGTATAGTGTTTTGTGTGGCAGATTGGCTGTAATGTTGTGAGCTGCTACAGTCTAGTGTTTTGTGTGGCAGATTGGCTGTAATGTTGTGAGCTGCTACAGTCTAGTGTTTTGTGTGGCAGATTGGCTGTAATGTTGTGAGCTGCTACAGTATAGTGTTTTGTGTGGCAGATTGGCTGTAATGCTGTGAGCTGCTACAGTATAGTGTTTTGTGTGGCAGATTGGCTGTAATGTTGTGAGCTGCTACAGTATAGTGTTTTGTGTGGCAGATTGGCTGTAATGTTGTGAGCTGCTACAGTATAGTGTTTTGTGTGGCAGATTGGCTGTAATGCTGTGAGCTGCTACAGTCTAGTGTTTTGTGTGGCAGATTGGCTGTAATGTTGTGAGCTGCTACAGTCTAGTGTTTTGTGTGTGGCAGATTGGCTGTAATGCTGTGAGCTGCTACAGTCTAGTGTTTTGTGTGGCAGATTGGCTGTAATGTTGTGAGCTGCTACAGTATAGTGTTTTGTGTGGCAGATTGGCTGTAATGCTGTGAGCTGCTACAGTATATAGTGTTTTGTGTGGCAGATTGGCTGTAATGTTGTGAGCTGCTACAGTATAGTGTTTTGTGTGGCAGATTGGCTGTAATGCTGTGAGCTGCTACAGTATAGTGTTTTGTGTGGCAGATTGGCTGTAATGTTGTGAGCTGCTACAGTATAGTGTTTTGTGTGGCAGATTGGCTGTAATGTTGTGAGCTGCTACAGTATAGTGTTTTGTGTGGCAGATTGGCTGTAATGCTGTGAGCTGCTACAGTATAGTGTTTTGTGTGGCAGATTGGCTGTAATGTGTGAGTGAGCTGCTACAGTATAGTGTTTTGTGTGGCAGATTGGCTGTAATGCTGTGAGCTGCTACAGTATAGTGTTTTGTGTGGCAGATTGGCTGTAATGCTGTGAGCTGGGCTCCGTCCACTGCTCCCAATGCGCTGTTTGATCAGGGCGCTAAGCAGCAACCAGTGAAGCGCTTCGTCTCTGGAGGCTGTGACAATCTGGTCAAAATATGGAGGTTCGTCAAATCTCTAGGTTTTAACCTGTACAGTTATGGTCGTTCTTGACCTGTGGACTATTATTTGGCATTCTTTGCCTCATTTGCAGCCATTTTGAATTCCTCATAGAACGGTTGATTGCTTTATGATTTTTAATTTATGTACACACACTGCCCTCACAATGCCGGCCCAGAGAAAAGGGAGGTTCCCCAAGCCTCTCTCAACCAACGACAGAAAGGTTAGGTGAACATCACCACCACTTGTACCTTGATACTGATGGCGCACTATTAATATGTTGATTAGTCTGGTTCCTGTTGTTAGTTTAGTTACTGTTGCCTGTGTGTTCATGATGGTCAGTGGCTAGAGGATCAGAAGCTGGCAGGGTTACAGTGACTGGGTGCGTACTTGAACCCTCCATAGGTTCTAGCATTAATATTATTAATAATAAATAATAATAATAATAATAAATAACATTATAATTTATTATTTATTTTTTATAGCGCAAAACCAAACTTAAGGCTTGCTCTGTGGACTCGCCACACCCAGACACTGGCAAGGATAAATAGTTATACAATGTATTTCAACATTATTGCATTATTGACTGATTGGCAGAGAGAGACCTTGCTTTATTGATTGCTTTGCCTATGTTGTGTAGGGGAGGATGATGGTCAGTGGCTAGAGGATCAGAAGCTGGAGGGTCACAGTGACTGGGTGCGTGACGTGGCATGGGCACCCTCCATAGGTCTGCCACGCAACATCATCGCTTCTTGCTCTCAAGTAAGGGTTTTTACTCTTGTGTTTCACTGTCTCAGCGTTCTTCACATTGCCCTCAAGGTTTTCATCATTATGGTGATGATAATGGTGGTGTTGCTAATGATAATGACAGTCATTATGGTCATGGTAATGAGCGCAGTTGGGAGAGCTCAGTTGGCTCAGTGGTGTAGGCAGTGTACTCAAATGTTAGGCCATGACATTGCATCCTGTACAGGCGGTGGTTCAAAGCCAATTAACAGCTTGGAGTAAAAAATAAACAAATATATACATTTAAAAAAAATATAATTTGCCCTTAGACACTGCGCTTATACTCCTTTAGGTGAGAGTACAAATTGAGGTCTAGTCTGTGCACCCACACATTCCATCGCAAGGGCTTTAAAGATCCTGAAACTCATTGTACATGCCATCTAGGCATGTTGATTGACTATGTTTATGTAAAATGCAAAAGAGTATTTTGGAGAAACTGTTCGGTCCTCTGTTTCTGTGGGTCCATGTTTTGTTTTCCCGTCCTGTGTTTAATGAGATATGTATTCTTGTTTGCTGTGTATTTTGTTTACGTTTAGCAATGTATGTACCTGACTTGAAGATCATCTTCTTTCATTGACCCTTGCCCTCATTTGACTTTGACTTGATTTACTTGTTGGTTGTGTTTATGTCATCCCCTTTGAGTGTGTCTCAATGTCAGTTTGTTTTGTAGTTTTTTCCTTCTTATTCTCTGCTGATCGTTGGAAAAGGTTATATTGTAATGTGTTTACTCTTTTGATTGATTTTTAGTGGTCTTAGAAGATTAATGTTATTAGGGGTAGTTTTGGGTACAACGCCATGCATGTTTCAGTTACGGCTATTTTGTAAATGATGTTCACTGTTTTAATCCCCGTTAGGTCGCTTCAACGAAGTCTATTGGCTGTGCCTCAGCAGGCCTATATAACTGACTCGCTGTTCACATTCCTGGTTAGTATTGGTCTCTAGGCTAGAGAAAGGAAGATCAAGTCGTTTTATGTCTAGGTGAACGAAAAGTAATTTTGTAAAAGGAAAGTTGAACCGGTCTGCTTTAGTGTTCGTGGATCAAGTGCCTTGTCATTGGTTGAAGAACCTCGTTTACATTCTTTTGCTATCCGCTTAGATCATAAGGTACGATACATCCGCCATGTTTTCTTTTGTTGTTCACGTTTTCCTGGTTTTGATGATAGTTTTTGCATTATACTTTTTTGGGAGGATTTGGCTGATGTTGCCTCAGCTATTATTGGGTTTTATGAATTGTGTAGCCTATGCTTGTCTTGTTAGTAGTTGCAGCCAAGTCAAAGTGGGCTTATACTTTCACAACTGTTTTGGAAAGGAGCATCGTTTATAAATATATCTCGCGTTTTTGTAAGACAACCAACTTAGTTGGAGTTATTAGGTTATGCTGAATTTTGAGGAGTATTTTTCAGTATTGTCTAAAGATAACGAACGCGACTTGATTTGTCTCGCTACACTGAAATTCGCGATTGAGCTTTCAGCATGTGTTGTCTGTTTATTTATAATTGTTTTGCGTAGAAGACTATGCGCCCAATTTCGTATTCTCTGCATAAGGTTTCGTTGTAGCTGGTAAACATATTTGTCAGTTTCTAGTTTTCTGTGCGGTTCATGGGAGACAACCTACTTTGGGGTTTTTTTATCATTGACATTGTGTTGTACTGTTGCATTATGAATTTGCATATTGTTTATAATGGTTCTTGTTCTCTTTCCTTTTTGTCCTAGTCTTTTACCACATACATACCCACCCACTTCTGTTGATGAAGTCCTAACATAGTCCCTTGATATTGAGAAAACGTAATAACTTGAGTCGCCAAAATAGAGTTCGTATTGCGTGACTGTCTCTGTATTAGGCCAACGTTAATAAACATGACTTCCAATTATCCATCATTTGTTATGTGCGTTTATTGCTTGTACTCCTGGGCGTTTGGCGAGCGTTGAATGTTAGTTCTTTCTCCCCGGCAAGCACACTCATTGTTTTTTAAGATTTGAACGATTTTACAATATTTTGGGATGGCGTTTCTCTGGTACTGATTTGGCTCGGAAGAGTCCGCTGGACCTAAAGCAATAAACATGTAATGTAATGTCCTAGAGAAGAGTGCCGGCTACACAAATACACCCAGCATGCACTAGGGCCCTTCTTTCCATCCCCGGTCGCCCAGGATTATGCTCAGTCATATGGGCCTCAGACTATGTGCCCAAAGGTTGCAGGTGGTTGCCTCGGGCGGCTTGTGTTATCCTGAATCAGTCAGCGCCTGCAGCAAGTGTTGAGCTGAAAAAGCACTATATAAAAATGATTCAATAAATAAAGAAATAAAATGTTGATAATAATAATGAGTCATGATGGTTATGATGATGATGGTGATGACGATGACGACAATAGTCATGGTGGTGAGATGATCATAATGAGGATGATGACGATGAAGGGGATTGATTTGTGTGTGACATTATTATTGTGATTGTAGGATTGTCGGGTGATCATCTGACCAACGATGGCAGCAGCAATCAGTGGCGGTCGCAGGTTCTGCACAAGTTCAACGACGTGGTGTGGCATGTGTCGTGGTCCGTCACGGGCAACATCCTGGCTGTGTCCGGGGGTGACAACAAGGTGATGCTGCTCTCTTGCACGTGCACGCAGTTATACACACGCATACACATTCAAATATACACACGCACACAAATTCAAATACACACACGCACACTCACATAGGCATGTTGACTTCTTGTCCTATACCATACAATTCTCTTTGTAACAATGATGTAGTGCTGTGTTGTTATTCATTTCGTATTTTCCAACGTGTCCATCTAAAATAAAAATGAAAAAAGAATTGTGTCTTTAAAAAAAAAAAAAAAAGGTTTCTACTGTTATTAACATTTCACATCCATGTTTAAATATAGTTGTTTTTATCCATGGTTAAACATGGCTGCATCCATGGTTATAGAGAGCTAAATAAAGCTGTATCCATGGTTATAGAGAGCTAAATAAAGCTGTATCCATGGTTATAGAGAGCTAAATAAAGCTGTATCCATGGTTAAATAAAGCTAGAGTTGCATCCACGGTTAAACAAAGCTAAATAGAGTTGCCTACATGGTTAAATACAGTTAGATATAGGTGACACACCTTTGCCCTAAAGTGGAGCCAGTACTGAATGTACTGTTTTGTTTGACAGGTGACGCTGTGGAAGGAGTCAGTGGAAGGACAATGGACGTGTATCAGCGACGTGAATAAGGGTCAAGGACAGATCACAGATCAAAGATCTTCTTCTGGTTAGGCCTTACTGCTGGCATTGTATTGTCTTTTGTTTTCTTGAAGTATGAAATGTTGCTGCGCTCTCTCAAGATACTCTTTTACCTAGGTTTGAAATGAACTGCGTTGGTTTACTTTCAGATAAGGTGCCCTATAAATATTATTTTATTTGAAGTTGCGTCTGTCACTTTTGGATTTGTATTTGGGCTGCTGCTTGTCACTTCAAGTTCAATTTTCAATTGTCCATCGACTGGTTAGATTTTCGCCTTAGTTGTTGCTTTGCATTTTGTGTTTTAAATTATACATTTTATATGTAAGGTTCTTAGTGTTAATTGTTTTGTCATTTGAGTGTGTGTGAGGAAGGAGGGAAGGGGGGAACAGGAAAAAACAAACACACACACACAAACAACAAGTTGATGCAATTCTACAAAGGCATAAGCTTGTAAGTACTAGTCAACAATGGACATTTTCAGGTTTCCAGGCCTACTCAGGTGCTTAGTTCAAGGTATTCAGAGGTGCCAACCAGTACGGATTGACCGTATTTAATTCCGGCGAAGTGAATTAAATACGGAAATACGGTAGCTTTTATAAAAATAGGAGGAAAAGTTGACAATCGTTTATCTTTGCCAGCGGTTGTTCTGTACTGGTTTCTGGTCTCATAATAGTACTCCTGCACTCGCTGAACGTCGCTGTGTTCAACAAGCTGATTTTCATGGTGATTTTAGAGTAAAACAAGTGTGGTGTTCAACAATCTGATTTTTATCGTGATTTTAGAGGATTGAAAATAGCCTTCTGTTTCAGAGGGAAGCCTGTCGTTACTTTATAGTGTCATAGGCTAGGTTATGCGAGAAAAAAAAAATACTGACAAGTGTTAAAAAACACTGACAATTGGGTCCAGAAATACTGACAAGAAGATTAGGGGGTTGGCACCTCTGGGTATTTGTGTCCTCTGAAAAATGGGAAGGAGGTGGGGGGAGGGGAGGGGGGGAATTCCACCTTGTTACAAAGTAGATTGTATGTTATGGAATGATTGGAAGTCAACAAGGATGTGGTTATTTACATAAAAACAAACAACACCACAATTTGACAACAGAGGAGACAATAGCGCATTGTTATTGTGAGCAAATGTTTGCACTATCGTAGCCTGTTATTGGTTGGTGTCGGTATGGTGAAATCTTTATTTTGAATGTTTGTATGTGCCAGGTAGATGTACAATAAAGTAACGCAGAGTGGTGGTGTCTTGAGAACAGGGTGCAATGTATTTTAATTATAGTTTGAAAACTTAGTTTTCACATTGTATAATAATTAATTGTGTTAGCAGTCACTAAAATGCATATAAGTACAATAGAAAAGTTTTGCTGTATCGAGTACCCTATAAAAGAATTTTGGACAAGGAAAGACAGACCAGTTCCTCCCAGGTTATGAGCAGTGGTAAGCTTGGAGGACGAGTTCTTGTTGAAGCACAGTTATTGTGAACAGTGCGCACATAGTTAGCAGACTAGATATTTTGTCTGGGGAAAACAATTTCTGCCTGTTTGGCTGATGGTGGCAGTTTCACATCATTAAGCTATCAAGTCATTTGATTCGTGATGCTTGTAGTGGTGTCAGAGGTCATCTTTGCTTTATTTTTCTTCTTCTTCCTCCTCCTCCTCCTTCGTATTTGTTCTCTTTCTCCTCCTCCTCAGGCATTGTTTGCTTGTACTGCTGTGTTTGAGCGTGTCATTAACCGTCGCTCATCCCGTTGTGTTTTTCAGTGGAGCCCAGCTCCCAAACTCGAAGAATGATTGACCTGTCGTAAGACGCCAAACTGTCATCAAGCCATGAAGAACCTGTTACAGGACCAGTTTCAAGCGAGGCATGCTTTACGTCATGCTGCAAGACAAAGTGCAGCAAGCTGAGATGGAGATGATGATGTTGGTGATGATTCTCTGTGAGAATGTCGTCTCGACATGGAGCCGAACTCGCTTCAGTGGTGCCCTGTATTATGGAAGTGGACGTTGGGTTGTATTAGATTATGACGATTATGGTGATGATAACATTTCCTTTTGTTCTGTCTTTTTTGTTACTATCGTCATATGGTCTTTTTTGAGGTCTCCAGCTATGCGCTTTGAGCTCATTTTTAGATTGGTAGGAGGGTGATTTGCACTATATAAAAGTTAATTATTATGATGAAGCCTTATGCAGTTCAAGTAAAAAAAAAAAGAAAGATTACTTACAAGCTCAGAGAGCTTCTCAATGCACTGGCCACTAATATTCAGCAATCACACAATAGTTTGGTGAAGTCAGGATTGGAACCCACGTCGCCCAAGATGAACTCACACAAGTCGTGCTTCACAGGAGTAATCTGTTCATGCTCGCTGCGCACAAGTAAAAAGAAGAAAATGTGACCATCAGATGTTTTTGGGTTCTTGCAGCAGGCAGCAAGCAGAACCGCTTGGAACATGAAAGATGGCAGTATGTCAGACCCCTGTTATTATCATCATCACAGCAAGAGTTGAAAGTGTCTCTCTCTAGATCAAAGGGTAAATAAACTTAGGCAATGTCTGATCAACGCTAAGAGATGACTATATATATATATATATATATATATATATATATACATACATTTGTTGTCTAGTTGTAAAGTTTGAATTGAAATTTCGTACGCGAGCATTCTAAACATCGTCTGCTATAAGCAGTACTGGCTGAGCTCCTTTCCAATGGCTGTACAGGCGTACATAAATAAACTCTGCGGAGCGTAACAATTCACTCACAGGTTAAGCTTAGTGGATTAGCCAGAGGACAGAATTCTGAGCCTGTGTATCAAGTGACTGCTACTGACTCTCTCTGAGGTCCAAATGACAGGTTATGCTGTTTACATGATTATTGGATAGCTTTCACCGTGATAATGTAACTTAAACTGTTCTATGGTCATACCATCTAGTGTAAAAGTAAGAGAAAAAAAAAAAGACTTTGGGACTGTTTTAAATTCTTCCTGCTGGCTACTGCCTATGTCATTGCTCAGGGTGTGACGACTTAGTGTACAATAATCAAATGAAGTAGTTATACTCATTACTGCATCCTTGGCGTAACTTCCACAACAATATATTTCTTACATGAGTTTAAATTTCAGGTTGATGTATTTCTCAGTTTGTTCATTGTTGTAAAATAGCTGAGGGGAATGAAAGAGAGAGAGAGAGAGAGAGAGAGAGAGAGAGAGAGTATGTGGTTGCATGCATGGAAAGTATGTAAATCATTAAAATAATGACAAACAATGTTTAGTTTTGGTGTGGTGGAATCTTTGTTTATGTCATATTTACATTTTGTGTTTGGCTATGAAATACACTTCTTTTTTATATTTCGTTGTTTAAACAAAAAAAGTTGCATGAAATGTAGAAATAAAACGTCAATCAGTTGAAAAATGAGTTTTTATTTTTGTCAATATAATTTTATTATTGCAGGATGATATGTTCATGATGGATTACTAATGATGAAGATGAGAAAATGACGATGAAGATGATGATAAGGTTCAACCCTACCAGGCCGAGTTACCGAATATTAGATAATCAATTTAATTCCTATATACCGAGTTACTGAATTCTAGGTATTTGGGACAGCACCTGAAGAAGTACTAAAAATAACAGCCAACCATGGTTAAATCTCGCATTTGGTGCGAGATTAGTCCTTACAAGTGGCATCTTCCTTGAAGAAAGCTGTGAGTTAGTGATTACAGTAGATATTTAGCGAAAATTCACCATGAAAAGATCGAAGAATGAACCGAGCACTTCCACAGAAAAAAAAAAGAGCAAGACCTACACGCTTTACACTGCAGCAGGTAATGGCAGCTTTGGACGATTCAGACGATTTCTGTTGTATCTGTAAGTTTGAGCTCATTCTGACAACTGGTTTGCATGATACTAGCAATTTTCGGATCGTTGAACATTTTCCCTATTTTTCGGTAGGGAGGCCGAGTTAGCGTGGGAGGCAAGGAGGCAGCGAGGGAGACAGAAAAAGAGGTGGGAGGACAACATTCGAGAATGGACTGGCTTGACACTGAGCGAAGCCATGAGCGTTGCTGAGAACAGAGAAAGATGAGTACACTGGTTAAACAATCATCTTTGGTGCACCAACGACCTTCGATTTACGGGATAGGATAGGAATAAGCAGGTGTGTGATAGGGTGACTGAAGCTCCTCCATGGAAATTACGTACCCCAAACATTAATTGGCAATTGTCCGCTTTCCTCAAAAACAATACATCTGAAACCGTCTATAACAAACTTTATTTAGAACAGTGTGCTTTATACCCAGGATATGAAAAACTTTTTACAGACAGGTCAAAGAAAGGAGACTCGGTTGCTGCTTCGTCGGTCTCTGGGAGACACTTAGACCAGCCTTTGCAACAGTGTTTACCTGATTTTTGTTCTGTTTATACAGCTGAGTTCAAGGCAATTCATCTAGCTCTGAAACAGGTTTATTAATCCAAAAGAACCTCGTTTTTAATCACATGTGATTCACTGTCAGCTCTTCAGGCTCTTTCCTCGAGAAAGATGTCACACCCTTTTCTGGCAGAGATCCATGACCTCCATACACAACTTGTTTCTGAGGGTAAAAAGTTAGTTTTTATGTGGGTACCTGGTCACATGGGCATCCGCGGCAATATTGCAGTGGACAAAGCGGCTAAGGAAGCTCTGCATCTCGATTTCCCTTTAGAGATTTTTCCAGTTTGTTCCTTACTCTGACCTGCGTTGTATGACTGGATCTTATTCTAAATGACTGTGGCAGACTGACTGGTCTAACCATATCAATAACAAATTATTTCAAATTCTTCCCGATTTGTCAGTTTTTTTGTCTAACTTTGCATCCACTCGCAAAGAAGAAACAGTTTTGTCTCGCCTTCAAATTGGGCATACTTATGTCACCCACAGTTTCCTTTTAAAAGGAGAAGAACCACCATGGTGCTTTGCATGTGATAAATCATTTTCTGTTCGCCATTTCATGTCTGATTGTGCTTGATGAAAGAGAAAGATATTTTGGTTCAATACCTTTCAAAGATATTTTTAAAGTCTGCAATGGTCAAGCACCTGTTTCAAGTATTACTTGATGTTGGTTTGTTTTGTCGCATATAAATCTTATCGCCTTGTTTTGTGTTGATTGGATTTTATTTGAAAGACTGATTTTAGTGATTTGATTGAAGAAATAGAAGGTACTTTTAATACATCAGATTTAAAGATTTTTCAAGAGGTTGCGTGTGAGAGTTTGTTTGAATATTTGGGAGTTAAGCTTGTTTTTTAAGATTTGAACTTTTAGCATAACGTTTTTCTGGTCCTGATTTGGCTCGAAAGAGTCCGCTGGACCTAAAGCAATAACCATGTAATGTAAGGGTATATTTTCAGGCACCGCTGGGTGGGTAGCTGCTGTTCGTGCACGATTCGGAGCTAAAAACATCCGTGGATCATAGATATGTATAGGGCGAGAGATCGAGATTCTATTTGAACGGTAATGGTCGCGCGAGCGTGGCGCTAGTTTCCATTTGGAATGATTGAATGAATGAAGTGTTCATTTCGTGATTTGATCGTTTCGTGCATATTTGCGTGTATATTAATTCGGTTTTCAACAGCGCGGAGAATGCAGAAATTGATTCTTTCCTTAGCTTCTTAGGGAACTACGTAGGCGGAAGTGATGGTGAGACTGATTGACGTCATCGCGTAACTATGGCGACGTCTCGCTATCATTTCATTTAATTTCATTATTTATTTTTACATAATCATCATTCCATTATGGATCACCGGAATAAACATTCGAGGACATCCTTCTGAATGTTGAACTTATCCACGATGAAATTATATGTCTGATGACAACGATGTCAATAACTTTACGAAGGATAACTGAGAACGAATAATATAATCTGTGTCACATAAAAGACTGCCACTGCAATTATCTACAAATAACATTATTGAGAATCTCATTTCTAATAACAGAAGATAACATTCAGTTATAAGGAAATTCTACAGACTATGGTTATAATAACATTTATAAAAGAGTGGGATCTGTGCAATTGACATTGGTTTAATACTGACAGTATAGAAAATGCCATATAATATCTACTGAAGAGCTACAATAAAGGACTATTCCACGAGTGATAAAGACGTGAAAGCCTGACCATTTGAAGGCAAGAACTTATCTTCACTATTGAAACTGGTTATACACTGTAAGTAGATTTTTAATAGCAAGATAAAGAAGCAACAGATAACATTTTGTACCATCAATATCTATCTATCTATCTTGCCATAATTTATTCCATCTTATTGATGTGCATGGTTTATATGTTGTATGCGGAAGAACATAAATAGTGAACCATCAAAATACTCAGTAAAACGGTATGGTCTCGTAAAATGTATGAGTAGATGTACTTGAGGTCTGTGTTATTTATGTGTTTTACGTAAATTTCACTGGTCATGTGACATGACATGACAGTAGTAGAGAAACGAGGCCATGAGGGTTGCTGAGGACAAAATATGGAAAACGATGGTTAAACGATCATCTGTGGTGCCTCAAGGACTTTCGAAATACGAGATAGGATAGGATACAAACTTTATTAAATAGGACATAAAGCTTTGACTTTGTTATTATGTACAGAATATTTTTTTACAATTTTACAATTTCCTTTTTTTATTTTTTATGTTTGCCCGAATTGGGCAATATTATTTAGCGTAAAGAAGTGTAGTATTTAAAATAGACTCTAAATAATAAACGGAATTTTAAAAATGGATTAGTGTCTAATATTTTGGATAGATACACTCAGTCACATTTCCAAGGCCCCTCCCTCATGCATGATTTTTGACTCTTGAAGATTTAGGCCTAGGGTATAGACAGAGAGCACATTCACATCATTGAAGTGTATTAATAAACTTCTGTATAAGCATATATCTAGTGCAAGAACGTTAAAAAAAAAAAAAATTGCCTCACTCATCTTGAATTCTTCTTTCTGTTAAATGTTCCCTACACCATTGCACGAAATGTGGAAACCTGTTTGTTCAATAATATCGGATGAGAGTATAAACCGAGGTTAGTCTGTGCACACACACATGCCCTCGATCATCTGTGGTGCCCCAATGACTTCCGAGTTACGGGATAGGATACTAGGACTTTAAAGATCCTGACTCTCATGTCCTAGACGGGTGAGTGCAGACTACACAAATACACTCAGCACGCACAAGGTCTTTTCCCCCCCGCACCCGGCCCCACCGGATTGTGCTCAGTCGTCTGGCGTCAGACTATGTGCACCGGGGCTGCAAGTGAGTGCCTCGGGCGGCTTCAGTTGGATCCTGCATTGGGCCGCGCAGTGAGCATTCGACAGTGGATGGAGACACGCGCATTATAAAGGGACATCATCATCATCGTTAATTATTAAACTTCAAGCTGAGCCAGATTGTGGTTACCTCCCTTGCTTAGTCGACCGATCTTCCTACTGAGCCATATTAACATTGTTGTCAAAAGCCAAAGGTGTAGAAAATAGTATTTGGGGTCTAAATATAACATAACAAAAGATAGTTATATATCTGTTATAGTTATTTTTCTTTTTTTTTTTTCAAAAACAAAGGTTTTTACAGCAACTGTTTATGTTTATGCATAATGTACTTTTCATTCACTTGTTCCTAACATACTTAGTTTAAAACAAAACCAAAGAACAGTGTATAATTCGTAAAATTTAGCTCTGTTAATTTTCTCATTTTTTGTCTGCCCGTATCGGGCGATTAATTACCCAAAAAGCGTAGGATTGAAATCACAGAAGTAAACAATGGTTCATTAGTTACTTATTGTTGATTAGCCGAAACCAGGGACCACACATGTGATAATGTTTAGTAGAGCTTTGAACTGTTCCTTAATACTACTACTAATAATAATTTACTAACACTAATAATACTAATTCCTACTAATAATTGCTTCTGTTAGATGTTTCCTACATTATTGCACAAAATGAGGAACAATAATAATTCAATAATAATATTGTATCAGTTCAAAGTGCAGATTTAAGGTTAACATACTTTCTCAGTTTGCTCATTGCTGTAAAATAATGAGTGCGTGTTGCTGCATACAAGCGTGGAAAGTATGTAAATCGCTAAATGGAAAAAAAAATCTTTAATTTTATTATGCTTTTTATTGTGCTCTTTTGACTTTGCTAGTTCAACTTCATGCTGAACCAGACTGGGGTGGTTACCTCACTTGCTGTGTCCACCAATCTTCATACACAGCAATATTAACGCTGTGGTTAAGAACTTTGTATTTGTGGTCTACATTTGCATAACAAAAGAAAGTGATATATCTGTTATAATTCATACTAAATTTTTTTTTCCAAATAAAGGATTTTACTTTTTTTTTTCTTTCCAAAATGAAGGTTTTACAACAATTGGGCAATCTATTGCCATCAGGGTAGTATAGATCTCACTTTACATGTACCTAGCAACCTGAAAATGGAAGTGTCCCATAAATTGATTATACGTACTACACTGCCTCACCATTTCCAGCCCAAACCTCACACATGATGTTTGTTTGTGAGCAATACGGTAGGATACCTGTGAACGTTAATAGATGAGAACAGTCACGACATTCAAATGGATGAATAAACTTCTATATGAGCATATTTTTAGGGCGTTCTTCTAAAAATAAAAAAAAAAGTCCTCAGACTCCTCTTAAATTTTTCTTGTTTCTGTTTGACGTTGCCTACATCATTGTACGAAATGTGGACATATGTTGGTACAATTAATAGTTCAGTAGTTATTTTGCACTCTCCGCACAACTTCCACAAGAACACAGTGTATGTATATGTTTGTAATAGCCTAAGAATAATAAGCCACGAGGGTTTGCTGAGGATGGAGAAAGATGGAGTACGCTGGTTAAAAGATCATCTATGGTGCCCCTACCACCTTCGAGTTACGGGATGGGATAATATTTAGGATAGGATGGGATAGGCAAGAATAATAAGAAAATGTTTATGTGTATAGACGCCCACCCCCAACCCACCCCCCTTTGTTTTTTTTTCAACTATTGACAGATCAATTCAAAGCGCAGATTTAAAGTTAACGTACTTTCTTAGTTTGCTCTTTGATTTGTTTCCTTTTTCTGACAATTTAATGCCCCTTTTGGGCCGCCTCCCTTGGGAAAGGCGCGTGGGGCACCCAAACCCAACCTACCTATTAGTTGTTTGTTTGTTTGTTTTATTTAGTAATTTTGTTAATTTGATTATTTAAAAACAATTATTATTATTTTTGGTTTAAATTTTGCTGGGGCGCCATACAAAAGTATACGGAGAAAAACCCTGGGATTTACCCTCTCTCTCTCTCTCTCTCTCTCTCTCTCTCTCTCTCTCTCTCATTTCGTTTCGTTTCGTTTCGTTTAAATACATTTTATCATCCCCGGACACCATGGCAGATAGGAGACGTACAAGTTAATAACGTGGTGAAATTCTAAGCACTTAATACATAAAATATTTAAAAACGTGATAAAATCACTACATTCAGGACACTCATTCATTCCAGGGATAATATAAGATTACATAAAAATTGTAAAACCGCTTAAAGAGACCATGTTTTGTCGGGCAATGATAACAGAATCCTATTATGACTGTAGGATCTGACGCATACAATGGTGGTCGAACTAGGACATTATAAATGATGTGACCGAGTCCCCCCCCCCACTCCCCCACCCACCCACCCCCCAGAAAAAAAAGAAGGGGAAGGTTGCATAATTATTTACTACTATTACATTAAGATTGTTACTATAACATTATAGTATAAACACTCACATTAATGATTGATTGATTGATTGTTGCTTTAGGTCCAGCGGACTCTTCCGAGCCAAATCAGGACCGGACAACCCCCAATCCGCATAAAAGATCTGCCGAAACAACCCTAGTGGAAAAATTGAATGCCCTCCACCGGCCAGTCACTTTACAATAAAGACATCCCACGCAGGGGACGGCTGAGGCTTTACCCCAACTACTCGAACCCCCGGTTACAAAAACAAAATAGAATACAAACATCATTATAAATCATCAACAACTCACATTAATAACTGATACTCTCACTAAAGAGACCATCGTACACAGATTAAGAACTATGATAAAAACAAGGTTAAAATTAAAATACAATTAGAATAACTGGTTGTTGTTTTGTAGATTATAGTCACACGACACTTTTGCATATAGGTGACTACTGGACCGATTTATACTGACACCAGCGGGCCAGTTGTTGGTAAAGGGGAAAATAATATGATCACACGTTGATCAATCCGGGATTCGAACCAGCGACCTTTCGGTTACTAGCAAGACGCTCTTACCAACTGAGCTACCCGGCCCCGAATAACTGGTAGAGTATTCATATGCTGATAACTGTATCAGCGGAGGGACTATATGCGCAACAAGTTAAGATTAAATGTGCCGACTAATTTTAATAGGTCAGAATGGGTTACGCCCTCTAAAGCTTAACAGCTCTGCTTGCCACCCCAACTACTTAGGGGGCATTATTAAAAAGGCGACCAATGCCAAGTATTTACTAAAAGGCATGTTAAATTTCTGATGTTTAAATAATAAAATGTTGAATACAAACAGTCTGGGAATCAAGCCCCAGCAAAGAAGTATCAATAGCATTATAAATACAGTGTATTTAATAATTCCGCCCTATTGTTTGCAGGACACCCAACCGTGGTCAAATACCCCAAGCCTACACCTTGATTATATATACCTGGGGCACGGCCACGGTCGGGCACCTACGTACACCTCAACAATGAGGTCAGCACCACATTATGGCAGAAAGGAGGTACCACATCATAGTAATGCCCCCCACCGCCGAGGTGTGGACAAGCTGGGCAGTCTCTCTCTCTCTCTCTCTCTCTCTCTCTCTCTCTCTCTCTCTCTCTCTCTCTCTCTCTCTCTCTCTCTCTCTCTCTCTCGATACGATGATAGATTAAAGTCCCCGTACACATTGCGTATAGGGGACAACTATCTCTCGTTTCGTTTGATAAATTTATAGTCCCCGACACATTGAGCATAATAGGAGACTGTGATGTTAAGAAGTCCGTTGAGAAAAGAGGTCCTGATGCGGTAGGAGTGACATGAAGACGGAGCGCAAAAATGCAGCTACGACGTCCAGAAGACAATATGAGTTGTATCAGTGGATCAGTAGCAGTGGTGCGGCAAGGGTGCCAAGTAGGAAGCAAGGGCGGAGTGTTGTCAGAGCTGAGTAACCTATAGGGAGGTTAGGATTGAGGAGTTTTGGCAAAAATGCCAACAAGTGGGTAAACCAGACCAGGTCTGGGATGCATAATATGGGCGAATCGGCACAGTACCAAACAACAGAATTAACTTAGCAAAGGCGTGTGGCTACATGGCAAGACACCCCGCCTACATCATTGCACAAAATGTGGAAACATTTGTACAATAATAATACAGTATAGTTGCATTGCATGCTATTGAAGATTAACGTACTTTATCAGTTTGTTAATTGCTGTAAAATAATGAGTGCGTGTTTGTACATACAAGTGTGAAATGTATGGAAATCGCTAAATGAAAACAAAATCTGTAATTTTGTTATTATTATTTTTAATTGTACCCTTCACTTTGTTCATTAATCTTCGAACCAGATTGTGGTTACCTCCCTTGCTTAGGTCACCGATCCTTATAAGTTTACTAAGCAATATTAACGCTGTTGTCAAAAGCCAAACGTGTAGAAAATAGTATTTGTGGTCTAAATGTACATAACAAAAGAAAAGTAATATATTTGTTCACACCACCTTCATAGCTAAAACTAAGACTATTCTGCTGAAATTGGCTAGGTTTATGAAAATAATAATGGATTGCTTCAGAACGTAATAGAATGATTTGTAATATTAATGATAGTAATAATAGTGATTATTTTTTTTTCAATAATGACAATTTAAATACTAAATACCATTTTGTACCCCACCCCCTTCTCCCCTTCTTTATTACCCATTTGTGATAAGATTTTGTGGACATAAGTTTTATGTAGAATGCTTGTGTTATGTGATAATAATGAATGTGTATTTTGTAAATGTTTATTATGTGTCTTAGAACGCGAGTGTGAAAGATGAACTTTTATTTTTGTAAAATATGTACATATGTATTTTACATTGTATTTTATGATTTTCATGGTTATTCTATGTTTATTTTTATTCTTTTTTTGTTGTATCCACGTGCCCCATGGTTTTTTTGTTGTTGTTGGAATAAAGCGCTTTTGACTTTTGACTTGACTTCAGGAATGTGAAAATTACCGCACCATCAGCCTCATCAGCCATCCCAGCAAGGTCCTCCTGAAAATAATACTCAACAGGTTAAAGCCCCAAGCTGAACAAATCATAGCTGAAGAGCAAGCAGGATTCAGGGCAGGGCGAAGTACCACTGAACAGATTTTCAACCTCAATAATATGCGAGAAATACCTACAGCACCAACAACATCTATATCATGTGTTCGTAGACGTCAAAAAGGCGTTTGACCGAGTGTGGCATGCAGCTCAGTGGGCAACCATGGGATTGTACAACATCAGCCCTAAAATTATTGAAGTCATCAAAAACCTGTATGACAAGGCTACCAGTGCAGTCCTCCACAACAGCGCCATCGGAAACTGGTTCAGAACAACAATCGGTGTGCGTCAGGGATGCCTACTCTCTCCAACACTCTTCAACATCTTCCTAGAGCGCATCATGTCAGATGCCCTTGCAGACCACGAAGGCACAGTCAGCATAGAGGGAAGAGCAATCTCCAACCTCCGTTTTGCGGATGCCATTGATGGATTGGCTGGAGAGGAACAAGATCTTGAATAGCTGGTACAGAGGCTTGACACCACCTCAAGAGCCTATGGAATGGAAATAAGTGCAGAGAAGACCAAAATGATGACCAACAACACCAACGGCATCGACATGGACATCAAAGTCCAAGGCCAATCCCTCAACACAGTGCATAGCTTCAAATATTTAGGAGCCATTGTATCAGACAATGGGTCCCGACAGGAAGTCCTCTCCAGGATCGCACAAACAACTGCTGCCCTGGCGAGGTTGAAGCCAATTTGGAAAGACAGGACCATCAGTCTACATTCCAAGGTAAGGCTGCTGCGCTCCCTTGTCATCTCCATCTTCCTATATGCTTGCGAAACATGGACCCTCACAGCAGATCTCCAACGAAGAATACAAAGCATGGAGATGAGGTGCTACAGAAGACTTCTGGGCATTTCCTATACCCAGCACATCACCAACGACGAAGTCCGACAGATCATCACACAAGCCATTGGACAACACGATGACCTGCTCACAGTGGTGAAAAAACGTAAACTCCGATGGTATGGCCACGTCACCAGATCATCAGGTCTTGCAAAGACCATCCTGCAAGGCACAGTGCAAGGAGGTAGAAGAAGAGGGAGACCGAAAAAGAGGTGGGAGGACAACATTCGAGAATGGACTGGTTTGACACTGAGCGAAACAATCAGGGTTGCTGAGGACAAGGAAAGATGGAGTACGCTGGTTAAACGATCATCTGTGGTGCCCCTACGACCTCCGAGTTGTGGGATAGGATAGTAGGATAGGATAGGTTTGGGAAGAGTTGTCAAGAAAAGAAAGGTAGGTGACTGGTCTAGCAAAGAATATAGTTAAGTTGATTTATAGAACAGAGGAGGAATGAGAGAGAACAAAGGAGAAAGACAGCGACAGTGGGAATGTAAAGCATTAAATTTCCAGAAAGTGGGGATACTAATAATTATACAGAAACCCCTGCAAGTTCACGGTGGGGGAAGACGAGACAGATTGTGGTTATCTCCCTTGCCTAGCCCACTAATCTTCATACTGAGCCATACTCACCCTTTTGTCAAAAGCACAACGTGTAGGAAACAGTATTTGGGTCTAAATGTATATAACAAAGGAAAGGTATATATGTTATCATTTTATTTGACCTTTTTATCACCCCCAAATAAATTTTACAACAACTGTTTAACTGTTTGAAAAAAAAAAAATTTTTCTCTCACTTGTTCCTAACATTTTTTCTACAAGTAAAAACAGAATAATTTGCAAGAACGATTAGAGTCTCCTCTCTGAAAATCCTTACGGGAAGAGAGGGGACTATAAACTGATAAACATAACAAGAACGATTATCAGAGTCTCCTCTCTGAAAATCCTTACGGGAAGAGAGGGGACTATAAACTGATAAACATAACATAACAAGACCGCTAACAATCAGAGTCTCCTCTCTAAAAATCCTTACGGGAAGAGAGGGGACTATAAACTGATAAACATATACATATATACAAGACCGCTTATAAATCAGAGTCTCCTCTCTGAAAATCCTTATGGGAAGGGAGGGGACTATAAACTGATAAACATAACATAACATAACAAGACCGCTTATCTGTCAGTTTGAGGGCTCTTTAGCCCAATTTTATTGTCCTTAACGCTCATGCAATAGGACGTAAAGCCTCGTTTTTCCTTCCTTCCGACCGCTTATCGGGAAGAGAGAGGACTATAAACTGATACAAAAAAAAAAAAAAAAAAAAAAGACCGCTTAATATAAGTCTCCTCTCTGAAAATCCTTACCGGGAAGAGAGGAGACTATAAACTGATTAAATAAATAAATAAATAATAAAATAAATTAATCAGAGAGGGGACTATAAACTGATTAAAAAAAAAAAAAAAAGAAAAAAAAAGTGTATTATATAAAACGTTGTGTGTGAAACAATGAATTAAACATTATTTGACTGCCCATTTTGGGCAAATTTATTGTAAAACATAGTAATATCTAAGTTATTTCTACATAGTAAACAGAAAGTTGGACCCACATACGTAGATCAATGGTAGAGGGTTCGCGTGACACAGCGATGAACCCAGGTTCGAATCTCGTGGTAGGGCAAGATAAAACTTGGCCCTGATGGCTCAGTGATGATTTAGGTCTCTACTTCTACTCCCTGGGATGGTAATGGTAATCCCTGTCTGCCATATCGCCAATGGTGGATGTAGACGTTAAACTTCAATGTTCATTCATAAACAGAATTTTTCAAATGGAGAACTTTGAATAGATTGCAATTAAAGTACATCCTGCAAGGAGACAGAAGAAGAGGGAGACAGAAAAAGTGATGGGAGGACAACATTCGAGAATGGACTGACTTGACACGGCTTGAAGCCCTGAGGGTTGCTAAGGACAGAGAAAGATGAAGTACGCTGGTTAAACATTGATCTGTGGTGCCCCAATGGCTTTTTAGTTACAGGATAGGATAGGAATTTGAACAGACTACATTAACCGACCTTTCCAAACCCCCCACCTTCTCATATGAGTATTTTTTATGTGAGGAAATAAAGTATCTGTGAGAACATTGACATAATAGAAGTGGATTAATAAACTTCTACATCAGCAATATATCTAGTGCAAAAACGTTAACATGACTCAGCTTTAATTCTTTTTCCTTCTGTTGGATGTTGCCTACATCAATGTACAAAGATATATTTGTAAAAAAATAATTCAGTATTTATGTTGCAACCTCCGCAAGACTTCCACAAGAAAAAATTGTTTTTTTTTTCTTTTTGATGTTTGTAATAATAATGAAGATACTAATAAATAATAATAATAATAATAATAATAATACAGGATGCTATATACGCGCCTTTCCCCAAATCAATCAGGCTCAAAGCGCGGCGATCTATGCCATCATACACGCTCACCTGTCTCATCCACCCTCACACACACCAAATACACATCCATCACTCAAACAGGTGGTGTAAAGGCAGGGAGATCGCTATTAGAAGACTGAAAGAAAATCGAATTTTTATTTTTATTTTTTAAAATTTGTATATTGACTGCGTCCTGTACCATTATTGAAGGGAGGGAGGAAACCGGAGTAACCGGAGAAAACCCTCGGTGACCTCAATAGTCTCGTACCTAAGTCACATACGTTCGCCCCTTGCGGGAATCGAACCCGCGACCTTCGGCATAGGAAACCGGCGACTTATCCACTGCGCCACGAGGCCACGAGAGTGTCCAACATCAGCCCTAAAATTATTGAAATCATCAAAGGTCAGTATGACCAGGGTTGATAGTCTTGACTTTTTTTCTTTAAAGAAAAATTGTTTCTTTAATTTGGGTAAAAAGTTAAAGAAATACATTTACTGTAATTTTTTTAAATTAAAGAAATAAATTGTATTACAATTTAAAAAAAAATTTGGGTTAAATACATGAATTATTATTTATTGCTTAGCTCAGACCAAAAAAAAAAGTGGTATGCAGTGAAAAAAAAATTACATACAACTTGTGTTAGAACCCATGTAATCTATGAACACAGTGAAAAAAAAAATCAAGAACAAATAATGTGATTTGATTTGATAATTTATTAACAACAAGAATGGAGATATTAGACTATTTTTTTAAAAATCTGTCCTTGCTACACTCATGCACATCCCTTCCAAGCATTTTAACTTACGCACACGAACGAGACAAAGAAATTAAGCTAAGCATTCAAATACAGCAGCTAGAATAACAAGAATCTAAATTTTAAAATGAGCATATCGGTTGACTTTCCTCCAACAAAGTCGTAGTATTCCATGAACGCTTCCAAAAATGTTGGCAAACTTTCATCACTCAAATAACTGCAGAAAGCCAGTGGCTTAACTAGGGGAGGGGGGGGGGGGGGAGTCCAAATTCAAAAGTCCCCTCGGGCCCCCACTTGAGGGAGGCCCCCAAAGGAGGGTGCGAAACTTTTTTTTACATTAAATATTAAATGTTACGCAACCGCCATGTAATCTTGGTATTCACAAGTTATATAAGTAAGTGAATTTAGACTTATATATTTATTAAGTACATTATCTCATGTCATGATGTTGAATGTCAAAATGCAGGGGCCCCCCAAAAGAGGCCAAGCCCTCCGGGCCCCCAAATACCTAGCTACGCCACTGCAGAAAGCCATCTTCTTTTCACGATCTCAAGATTTAATATCAACTGATGCACGTGTAGGCTAGCGGCAATGTCTACATAGGCTAATTCAAACTGGCAGCAACTGGGTTAAACTGGCTTCCCGCATAAGCACCTGTTTTTCGTGGCAGAAAATCAAATTGATGTAACGAAATTTTTAACGAGAGAAATCGATAATCCTTACTTTTATTTTTTAATTCATTGAATTTTCTTTAACTTGTTAAAAAAATTAACGCGTAAAATTTTCTTTAAACAAAAAATTAAGTCGCTAAATCATTAAATCTTTTAACCCTGAGTATGACAAGGCTACCAGAGCAGTCCTCCACAACAGCTCCAGCAGGAACTGGTTTATAATAACAATCGGTGTGCGTCAAAGATGCCTACTCTCTCCAACACTCTTCAGTATCTTCCTAGAGCACATCATTTCAGATGCCCTTGAAGATCACGAAGGCACAATCAACATAGGGGGTAGAGCAATCCCAAACTTACAGAAAAAGAGGTGGGAGGAAAACATTCGAGAATGGACTGGATTGACAATCAGAGAAGCCATGAGGGTTGCTGAGGACAGAGAAAGATGGAGTAGGCCTACGCTGGTTAAACGATCATCTGTAGTGCACAAGAGAATTTCGAGTTACGAGATAGGATAAGATTATGATAACAAAGTATTATATCTGTTATAATTAATATTGACATTTTTTTCCAAATGAAGGTTTTTACAACAATGTTTTTCCGAAGTGAAGATTTTACAACAATTGTTTAAATGAATGCACAATGTACTTTTCTCTCACTTGTTCATAACATTCTGCATCCCCTATAGGCTTCTAATGTCCAGGTACATTAATCTACCTAACGATCGAATGATAACTTTTTTGCCAAAGTTTAAAACTACACCAATTGCATTATATATAAAATTTATTTTCCACAATGGACATACATGGTGTTATTGGCCCAGGTCAGGTCGTTCGAAATGAGTGAACAGAGAAATTTGAATGAGTCCCCCTGCTCAACGGTTTCCCCATTGATGACAAGAGGCAATATTTTTATTCGTCGAAAGTCGATCACAACCTCTTTGATTGTCTTCAAGACATTCAATTCCAGGTCATTTTCCAAGCACCCGACAACCACTCTTTGAACCTTATTCCCCAAATGCTGCAGCTCGCCTTCATCCGACACACTCTTTTACAGGATACCCCACCACAATCTAGTCGGTTCTAGATCTTTTTCTGTCTTTGGACCAACTGCCTGGAATTTTTTACCACTTTCTCTCCGAAGCATACTGATTATCAACACCTTTAAAGCAAACCTCCAAATTCATTTCTTCTCTAAAGTCTTCATGACCACAAAATCAGGACCACAACTTGGTTGAAATAGGACTCACCCCTGATCCGCATAAAAGATCTGCCGAATCAACCCTAGTGGTAGCACTGAAGGCACTCCACCAGCCGGTCACTGTACAATAAAGACATCCCACGCATAGGACGCTGAGTCTATCCTCTAATTTATCGAACCCCGTTTACAAAAACAAAATAAAATATAAACATCATTATAAAATATCAACAAAACACATACATACAAAATGCCTACATTTCTAACCAAACATACCATAGAAAGTCCTAGTGACCATTTGGCAGAAAGCCTCCAAATATTCCCAAGCTGATCCAACAGACCTCGCACACAAATTAGGAGTTTGGGAAGAGTTGTCAAGAAAAAGGTAGGTGACTGGTCTAGCAAAGAATATAGTTAATTAGATTTGTAGAATAGAGGAGGAATGAGAAAGAACAAGGAGAAAGACAGTGACAGTGGGAATGCAAAGCATTAAATTTCCAGAAAGTGGAGATACTAATTATACAGAAATCCCTGCAACTTCACGATGGGGGAAGACGAGACAGATTGTGGTTATCTCCCTTGCCTAGTCCACTTATATTCATATTGAGCCATACTCACCCTGTTGTCAAAAGCACAACGTATATAAAACAGTATTTGGGTCTAAATGCATATATATAACAAAGAAAAGGTATATATGCTATAATTTCATTTGACCTTTTTATTACCCCCAATTTAATTTTACAACAACTGTTTAACTGTTTGAAAAAATATTTTTTTCTCTCACTTGTTCCTAACATTCTTTCCACAAACAAAAACAGAATAATTTATGTAAAAATGTATTATACACATCAGTGTTTAAAAACACTGAACATTATTTGACTGCCCAATTAGGGCAAATTTATTGTAAAACATAGTAATATCTAAGTTGTCTCTACATAGTAAACAGAAAGGGTTGCTAAGGACAGAGAAAGATGAAGTACGCTGGTTAAACATTGATCTGTGGTGACCCAATGGCTTTTGAGTTACGGGATAGGATAGGAATTTAAACAGACTACATTAACCGACCTTTCCAAACCCCCACCTTCCCATATGAGTATTTTTTATGTGAGGAAAGTGAGAACATTGACATCATAGAAGTGGATTAATAAACTTCTAGTGCAAAAACGTTAACAAATTACATGACTCTCCTTTAATTCTTTTTCCTTCTGTTGGATGTTGCCTACATCAATGTAGAAAGATATATTTGTACACAAATAATTCAGTATTTATGTTGCAACTTCCGCAAGACTTCCACAAGAAAAATTTGTTTTTTTTTTCTTTTTAATGTTTGTAATAATAATGAAGATAACCATGAGAGTGTCCAACATCAGCCCTAAAATTATTGAAATCATCAAAGGTCAGTATGACCAGGGTTGATAGTCTTGACTTTTTTCTTTAAAGAAAAATTGTTTCTTTAATTAGGGTACAAAGTTAAAGAAATACATTTTCTTTAATTTTTTTTTAAAATGAAAGAAATACATTTAAAAAAAAGAAATAAATTTGCGTTAAATACATGAATTATTATTTATAGCCCAGCACAGGCAAAAAAAAGTGGTATGCAGTGAAAAAAAATTTACATACAACTTGTGTTAGAACTCATGTAATCTATGAACACACTGAAAAAAAAATCAAAAACAAATAATGTGATTTGATTTGATATTTTATTAACAACAAGAATAGAGATATTAGACTATTTTTTTTCTAATCTGTCCTTGCTACACTCATTCACACCCCTTCCAAGCATTTTAACCCAAGCACATGAACGAGACAAAGAAATTAAGCTAAGCATTCAAATACATTCAAATGGAGCGTCTTACAAGTAACCGAAAGGTACCTGGTTCGAATCCCGGATTGGCCAATGTGTGACCATATTATTTTCCCCTTACCATCAACTGGTTTGCTGGTGTCAGAATAATTTGACCAGTAGTCGCCTATACGCTTCGGTGTCGTGTGACTATAATCTACAGTTACATTACAACATGTACAGAGATGAAATAGATAGCTTTGTCAACTGGTGTGATTCAAATTTTCTAGATCTTAATGTAAGCAAAACAAAAGAAATGATAATTGATTTTAGGAAGGGAAACAAGTTTGATTTTAATCCTATCTTTATCAAAGGAGAAGAAGTAGAGAGAGTGCATGCATATAAGTATTTAGGTGTGGTTATCGATGATAGATTCACTTGGAATGATAACACAAAATACATTTACAAGCGACTGCAAAGTAGAATGTTTTGTTTAAGAAAACTGAGATCCTTTAATGTAAAACAGGAAATTTTACAAATGTTTTATACAGCTGTAATAGGAAGCATCATTTCTTTTGGAATCTCATGTTGGGGAGGAAACGTATCACAAACAGAAAAACGAAGATTGGACAAACAGATAAAAAGGGCTAGTGGGGTGGTTGGGAGAAAACAGGATGACATAGCGACGATACATAGCAGACAAGTGACAAAAAAGCTGACTGCAATTTTGGCTGACAGTAACCATCCACTTTTCTTGGAATTTGACTCTCGACGGATAGACAGGAGTGGACGTTTTAGGGCACCAGCGGGAACATCAAATAGGTACAGGAACTCATTCATACCACTTGCCATTCAAGCACATAACAAACAAGTCGGTAGGTCTTACTAAACATACTCTACAACTCTCATGCAGCTTAGTTAGTTTAATTTTTTTTTTAATTAAATTTAATAGTTTATATGTTTACACACTAATAAGTTTTAAATTCTCATATTTATCTGTTCTTACGTTAATCCGTTTTACTGCTTAATTGAAATATCTGCATTATGAAAATATGTCCATGTGTTTGAAGATCATTAATAATGTATAAATATTTATGTGTGTGTAAAAGAAGAATGAATGGACATGTTTAATTGACAGACAATGTAATTTCCATGCTTTTGGATTAATAAAGTAATATCTTATCTTATCTTATCTTATCTTATCTTATTACATTGTGTCATGTGGTGGTTCACCCGTCCCCTATACGCTTAATGTGTCCGGGGACGTAAATTTTACTCACACATTGTGTCACTATATATATATATATATATATATATATATATATATATATATATATATATATATATATATATATATATATATATATATATGTATATATATATATATATATATATATATATATATATATATATATATATATACACACAATGTTAAAAATAGCCATTTTTTGACTGTCCAAATATGGGCACATTTATTGTAAACGTTTAGAAATATTTAATTGGCCTTTCAGATCACAAAGGCACAGTCAGCATAGGGGATATAGCAATCTTAAACATACAGAAAAGAGGTGGGAGGAAAACATTCCAGAATGGACTGAATTGACAATCAGAGAAGCCATGAGGGTTGCTGAGAGTGGGTCTGCGCATGCGCAAGGAGCAGACGTGTTTTGTTTTCCTGCCTCTGTTCGCTCCCGATATTTTTCAGTATTTCTAAAGTCTCAACCCCCAAAACTCCGTAAATCCAACCCATATCCCTCCCAAGATCACCCGGAAAGAAGTCTGCGTTGTTTTTACCACCTGCCAACGCGCCTTTCACTGGATTTTTGTACTTTAAAGTGTGGAAAGGCTGTCCTAATCAAGTGGAGTGGGGACCGTCTCAGGAGAGGGCATACCAGACAGTGCGCGACCTCCTTTCGAAGGATCCGGTGCTACGACTGCCTGACACTTCCAAGGAATTCGTCTTAAGAACGGACGCAGAGGACGAAGGTATCGGCGCCATATTGATGCAAGATCACGAAGGGAAACTATTTCCGGTTAGTTATGCCAGCAAGAAGCTGTCCAGGGCGGAGAGAAATTACTCGACCATGGAGAAAAAGTGCCTTGCCATCATATGGGGAATCGAATCCGGAAGTTCGAACTGTACCTTCAAGGGGCGAAGTTCGTGCTACAGACTGATCACAAGCCGCTAACCTACTTGAACTCTGCGAAGTTTGTGAACAATCGCATCATGAGATGGGCTATGTACTTGCAGAACTTTAACATGCGAGTAGAATCTATCAAAGGATCAGACAATATTGGTGCGGATTTTCTCAGCAGAGTGTGTGAATGAACTGAGAACATTAACAATAACCAGACAGACTGAAATAAGTTTTAATTTTGGACTTTGTTCATTGTGTCTCAACGTTGTTGAAAGAAATTAAGTAAATTTCTTCTTGAGTGGGGGGTTATGTTACGTTGGAGACGCGTGCGATGGTACATGTAGGTTTACGTGTGAAATGCGCACAATAATAGGCTTGCGTGTGCGACGCGCGCGATAGATCTGTTCATTTTATTTTGCAGCGCATGCAGTAATAGAGTGTATTTACCTTTGATTTGATTTTGCGTGGTTATTAGAAGAAGCTTTGTATAACGTTGATAATTTGAGTTGCTCGATATTATTTGAGAATTTTCTTGAGTCAGTTGTTTACTATCGAACGAAGCGTATGGATAGTTCTAGTGGTAACTATGGAAGCTTCCATTCCAAATAGGGTTGTATGACGTGAGACAGTGATGATGAAATTATTTTTGATTGGTTATGGTGTTTCATATGGGGTATTCTCGCTTGTTCTGGAGTATGTATAAAGACTATATAAGTGCCGCACGTCCCCTATACGCTTATGTGTCCGGGGACGTTAATCTATATTCAACTCAACTCAAAAAGAGAGAGATTTGAAAGTAAAAAGTTGAGAGTGGAAAAAGCGATTGTATGCAGTGTTGATGTATGCTGAATAAAGTTGGAAAACTACATACGAAGACTTCGCCTTGTTGCTGAGTGAGCAGGCTGCGTGGATAAACGAATCTGGGTTACACTTTATCAGGTTTCAAGCATCAGGGCTGAATCAACTGATAAAAGACAACATCGAGTGTAACAGACAGTGGGAATGCAAAGCATTAAATTTCCAGAAAGTGGGGATACTAATTATACAGAAACCCCTGCAACTTCACGGTGGGGAAGACGAGACAGATTGTGGTTATCTCCCTTGCCTAGTCCACTAATCTTCATACTGAGCCATACTCACCCTGTTGTCAAAAGCACAACGTGTAGAAACAGTATTTGGGTCTAAATGCATATATATAACAAAGGAAAGGTATATATGTTATCATTTTATTTGACCTTTTTATTACCCCCAAACTAATTTTACAACAATTGTTTAACTGTTTGAAAAAATATTTTTTCTCTCACTTGTTTCTAACATTCTTTCTACAAATAAAAACAGAATAATTTCCAAGAAGGGTATTGTATATAAAATGTGTTTATTAAAGTATTTAACATTATTTGACTGCCCAAATTGGGCAAATTTATTGTAAAAAATAGTAATATCTATGTTGTTTCTACATAATAAACAGAAAGTTGGACCCACATACGTAGATCAATGGTAGAGGGTTCGCGTGACACACCGATGAACCCAGGTTCGAATCTCGTGGTAGGGCAAGATAAAACTTGGCCCTGATGGCTCAGTGATGATTTAGGTCTCTACTTCTACTCCATGGGATGGTAATCCCTGTCTGCCATATCGCCAATGGTGGGTGTAGACGTTAAACTTCAATGTTCATTCATAAACAGAATTTTTCAAATGGAGAACTTTGAATAGATTGCAATTAAAGACCATCCTGCAAGGAGACAGAAGAAGAGGGAGACAGAAAAAGTGATGGGAGGACAACATTCGAGAATGGACTGACTTGACACGGCTTGAAGCCAGGAGGGTTGCTAAGGACAGAGAAAGATGAAGTACGCTGGTTAAACATTGATCTGTGGTGCCCCAATGGCTTTTGAGTTAAGGGATAGGATAGGAATTTGAACAGACTACATTAACCGACCTTTCCAAACCCCCACCTTCCCATATGAGTATTTTTTATGTGAGGAAATAAAGTATAAGTGAGAACATTGACATCATAGAAGTGGATTAATAAACTTCTACATCAGCAATATATCTAGTGCAAAAACGTTAATATGACTCACCTTTTATTCTTTTTCCTTCTGTTGGATGTTGCCTACATCAATGTAGAAAGATATATTTGTACAAAAATAATTCAGTATTTATGTTGCAACCTCCGCAACACTTCCACAAGAAAAAATTGTGGTTTTTTTTCTTTTTAATGTTTGTAATAATAATGAAGATAACCATGAGAGTGTCCAACATCAGCCCTAAAATTATTGAAATCATCAAAGATCAGTATGACAAGGGTTGATAGTCTTGACTTTTTTTCTTTAAAGAAATACATCTTCTTTAATTTGGGTACAAAGTTAAAGAAATACATTTACTGTATTTTTTTTAAAATTAAAAAATAAATTGTCTTTCTTTTTTTTTTAAAAGAAATAAATTTGGGTTAAATACATGAATTATTATTTATTGCTTAGCTCAGACCCCCAAAAAATGGTATGCAGTGAAAAAAAAATTTACATACAACTTGTGTTAGAACCCATCTATAAACACACTGAAAAAAAAAATCAAGAACAAATAATGTGATTTGATTTGATATTTTATTAACAACAAGAATAGAGATATTAGACTAATTTTTTTCTAATCTGTCCTTGCTACACTCATTCACACCCCTTCCAAGCATTTTAACTTACGCACACGAACGAGACAAAGAAATTAAGCTAAGCATTCAAATACAGCAGCTAGAATAAAAAGAATCTAAATTTTAAAATGAGCATATCGGTTGACTTTCCTCCAACAAAGTCGTAGTATTCCATGAACGCTTCAAAACATGTTGGCAAACTTTCATCATTCGAATAACTGCAGAAAGCCAGTGGCTTAACTAGGGGAGGGGGGGGGGAGTCCAAATTCAAAAGTCCCCTCGGGCCCCCACTTGAGGGAGGCCCCCAAAGGAGGGTGCGAAACTTTTTTCTTACATTAAATATTAAATATTACGCAACCGCCATGTAATCATGGTATTCACAAGTTATATAAGTAAGTGAATTTAGACTTATAGATTTATTAAGTACATTATCTCATGTCATGATGTTGAATGTCAAAATGCAGGGGCCCCCCAAAGAGGCCAAGCCCCCAGGGCCCCCAAATACCTAGCTACGCCACTGCAGAAAGCCATCTTCTTTTCACGATCTCAAGATTTAATATCAACTGATGCACGTGTAGGCTAGCGGCAATGTCTACATAGGCTAATCCAAACCGCCTCAAACTGGCAGCAACTGGGTTAAACCGGCTTCCCGCATAAGCACCTGTTTTTCGTGGCGGAAAATCAAATTGATGTAACGAGATTTTTAACGAGAGAAATCGATAATCGTTACTTTTATTTTTTAATTCATTGAATTTTCTGTAACATGTTAAAAACATTACCGCGTAAAAATTTCTTTAAACAAAAATTAAGTCACTAAATCGTTAAATCTTCCAACTCTGAGTATGACAAGGCTACCAGTGCAGTCCTCCACAACAGCTCCATCAGGAACTGGTTTAGAATAACAATCGGTGTGCGTCAAAGATGCCTACTCTCTCCAACACTCTTCAGTATCTTCCTAGAGCGCATCATTTCAGATGCCCTTGAAGATCACGAAGGCACAATCAGCATAGGGGGTAGAGCAATCCCAAATATACAGAAAAAGAGGTGGGAGGAAAACATTCGAGAATGGACTGGATTGACAATCAGAGAAGCCATGAGGGTTGCTGAGGACAGAGAAAGATGGAGTACGCTGGTTAAACGATCATCTGTAGTGCACAAGAGAATTTCGAGTTACGAGATAGGATACGATTATGATAACAAAGTATTATATCTGTTATTATTAATATTGACATTTTTTTTCCAAATGAAGGTTTTTACAACAATGTTTTTCCGAAGTGAAGATTTTACAACAATTGTTTAATTGAATGCACAATGTACTTTTCTCTCACTTGTTCATAACATTCTGCATCCCCTGTACGCTTCTAATGTCCAGGTACATTAATCTACCTAACGATCGAATGATAACTTTTTTGCCAAAGTTCAAAACTACACCAATTGCATTATATATATATATATATATATATATATATATATATATATATATATATATATATATATATATATATATATATATATATATATATATATATATATATATATATATATATATATATATAAAATTTATTTTCCACATTGGACATACATGGTGTTATTGGCAGGCCGTTCGAAATGAGTGAACAGAGAAATTTGAATGAGTCCCCCTGCTCAACGGTTTCCCCATTGATGACAAGAGGCAATATTTTTATTCGTCGAAAGTCGATCACAACCTCTTTGATTGTCTTCAAGACCTTCAATTCCAGGTCATTTTCCAAGCACCCGACAACCACTCTTTGAACCTTATTTCCCAAATGCTGCAGCTCGCCTTCATCCGACACGCTCTTTTTCAGGATACCCCACTACAATCTAGTCGGTTCTAGATCTTTTTCTGTCTTTGGACCAACTGCCTGGAATTTATTACCACTTTCTCTCCGCAGCATACTGATTATCAACACCTTTAAAGCAAACCTCCAAATTCATTTCTTCTCTAAAGTCTTCATGACCACAAAATCAGGACCACAACTTGGTTGAAAGAGGACTCACCCCTGATCCGGAAAAAAGATCTGCCGAATCAACCCTAGTGGTAGCACTGAAGGCACTCGACCAGCCGGTCACTGTACAATAAAGACATCCCACGCATAGGACGCTGAGTCTATCCTCTAATTTATCAAAACCCGTTTACAAAAACAAAATAAAATATAAACATCATTATAAAATATCAACAAAACACATACATACAAAATGCCTACATTTCTAAACAAACATACCATAGAAAGTCCTAGTGACCATTTGGCAGAAAGCCTCCAAATATTCCCAAGCTGATCCAACAGACCTGGCCCCCCCTGCCACCCCCCGCCCCCGCTTCCGCCGCCTGTGATACATAAACCCCTGCAACTCCACGGTGGGGGAAGGTGAGACCGATTGTGGTTACCTCCCTTGCCTAGTCCGTTGATCTTCATACTGAGCCATAATCACCCTTTTGTTAGAAACCCAACGTGTAGTAAATAGTATTTGGGTCTAAATGCATATAACAAAAGAAAGGTAAATATGTTATCATTCTGTTTGACAAAGTTTTTACCCCACCTCAAAATTTTACAACAACTGTTTAACTGTTTGAAAAATTATTCTTTTCTCTCACCTGTTCCTAACATTCTTCCTACACATAAAGTCAAAGTCATTTCTGCGATTTGTCAAAACTAGCCTCTTGTGACAATATAAAACTTTATAATATCCATTTTTTGACTGTCCAAATATGGGCAAATTTATTCAAATCCAAAGTAATATTTACGTTGCGTTGTAGATAATGAAGGCACAGTCTCAAACGTATGGAAAAAAGAGGTGGGAGGAAAACATTCGAGAATGGACTGTCTTGACAATTAGGAAAGCCATGAGGGTTGCTGAGGACAGAGAAAGATGGAGTACGCTGGTTAAACGATCATCTGTGGTGCACAAACGAACTTCGAGTTACGAGATTGGATAGTATAAGAAAGTAATATAATTATCTGTTATCATTCATATTGACATTTTTTTTTTTCCAAATGAAGGTTTTTACAAACATTTTTTTCCGAAGTGAGAGGTTTTACAACAATTGTTTAATTGAATGCACAATGTACTTGCCTCTCACTTGTTCATAACTTCCTGCATCCCCTGTACGCTTCTAGTGTCCAGGTACATTAATCTACGTAACGATCGAATGATAACATACTTGCCAGGCACTGTGGTCTAATGGTAGTGCTTCGGCTTGCGGATCTGAAGGTTCCGGGTTCGAGCCCTGGCCGTGCCATTGTTTTGTGTCCCTGGGAAAGACACTTTACTCCTGTTTTCCTACTCCTTCGGATGAGAGTATAAACCGAGGTCTAGTCCGTGTGAAAGCTTGTTTGAATATTTAAGAGTAACAGGCTTGTTTTTTTTAAGATTTGATCCATTTTATATATTTTATGATAACGCCTCTCTGGTCCTGATTTGGCCCGGAAGAGTCCGCTGGACCTAAAGCAATAACCATGTAGAGAGAGAGAGAGAGAGAGAGAGAGAGAGAGAGAGAGAGAGAGAGAGAGAGAGAGAGAGAGAGAGAGAGAGAGAGAGAGAGAGAAATACGTTATAATAATGTTCGTCATTTGTAAGGCGCCTTAGCCTAAGGATCAAATACAGGATCTAACTCAAACCGCCCGAGACGCCCACCCGCAGCCTTTGGGCGCATGGTCTAACGCCCGGCCAACTGAGCACAATCCTGAGCAGCAGGGATGGGGGAGAAGGACCAAGTGCATGCTGGGTGTGTTCTTGTTACCGGCACTCACCCGTCTAGGACATGAGCGTCAGGATCTATAAAGTCCGTTATGATGGAATGTATGCGACACACAGACTAGACCTCGGTTTATACTCTCATCCGAAGGAGTAGGAAAAAAGGAGTAAAGTGTCTTTCCCAGGGACACAAAACAATGGCCCGGCCAGGGCTCGAACCCGGGACCTTCAGATCCGCAAGCCGAAGCATTACCATTAGACCACAGTGCTGGCAAGTATGTTATCATTCGATCGTTAGGTAGATTAATGTACCACGTGGACACTAGAAGCGTATAGGGGATGCAGAATGTTATGAACAAGTGAGAGAAAAGTACATTGTGCATTCAATTAAACAATTGCTGTAAAACCTTCACTTCGGAAAAAAATGTATGTAAAAACCTTCATTTGGGAAAAAAAAAGTCAATATGAATAATAACAGATATATTACTTTCTTATACTATCCAATCTCGTAACTCGAAGTTCGTTTGTGCACCACAGATGATCGTTTAACCAGCGTACTCCATCTTTCTCTGTCCTCAGCAACCCTCATGGCTTTCCTAATTGTCAAGACACTCCATTCTCGAATGTTTTCCTCCCACCTATTTTTTCCATACGTTTGAGATTGCTCTATCCCCCTATCGTTGTGGCCAAGTGGGCTAAGGCGGGACTAACTTGCTTTGTCCACAGGCCAGAAACCAATGGCGCCTGACAGGTGTGGGTTCGATCCTGCATCGGGGCGTTATGTTTCTCCGAATATTATTTAACTTTCGACTCGGGCAACGTCTAGGGGGTTTTCTCCGGGTACTCCGGTTTGCTCCCCCAGCAAAAATTCAAAAAAAAAATTCAAAAAATTTAAAGAATTTCTAAATTTCAAAAATCACTACTGTTAGGTAGGTTGGGTTTGGGCGCGCCACAGGCTGCGACTACGCCTTCCACAGGGGAGGCGGCCCAGAATTTCCCGATAAAAAGGGACATTAAAGCATTAAAATCTTTAAAAAAAAAAAAAAAAAGACTGTCCCTTCATTATCTGCAAGGCAACGTATATAATTATTACTTTAGATTACAAAAAATTTGCCCATATTTGGACAGTCAAAAAATGGATATTCTAAATATTTATATTGTCACAAGAGGCTAGTTTTGACAAATCGCAGAAATGACTTTGATTTTTTTTGTAGGAAGAATGTTAGGAACAAGTGAGAGAAAAGAATAATTTTTCAAACAGTTAAACAGTTGTTGTAAAATTTTGGGTTGGGGTAAAAAATTTGTCACACAGAACGATAACATATTTACCTTTCTTTTGTTATATGCATTTAGACCCAAATACTGTTTTCTACACGTTGGGTTTCTGACAAAAGGGTGATTATGGCTCAGTATGAAGATAAGTGGACTAGGCAAGGGAGGTAACCACAATCGGTCTCACCTTCCCCCCCACCGTGGAGTTGCAGGGGTGTATGTATCACAGGCGGCGGAAGCGGGGGGAGGGGGGGGGAATGCCCCCCACCTAAAAAATGTTGGGGGGCAGCTTTATACATTGCCCCCTCCAATAATGAGTAGGTTTTTTTGTTGTTGTTTTTTTGGCCAGGGCATCAAAGGATTTTTTTCTTCTAATGGAATCAACCAGTACAAGTGTTTATCATCATAATCATCATCATCATCACCCTCTGATCAGTGAGAGAAGTTCGTCCCTTCGTCATCATTTCCTGTCGACGCGTCATAATCGTTAGCCTTAGCGTAGTTCAAAGTGACCGACAGTTTTCAACATCGTGTACATCACAGTCGCGTTTTGAAAACTTTCATTTGCTGTCAGCTTTTACAGTCTACCGTTTTCAATATCAGCAATTTTCTCGACTACAAGTGAAGAAGTCAGCAAAATGGCAAATGCTTTGACAACTGCTGTTATTGTTCCTCGTCAAGCTTAGCATCCCGACAGACTCTCCGTGACAACCAACCTGCGGCCACTCCAGAACAATATTTCAAGATTAGCATTGCCATTGCTTTCTTGGAACACCTGTCAACCGAATTGGACTCGAGGTTCAAAAATACTGGTCTAGCAGTTGATGGTCTCTGTCTGGTGCCAAGCACTTTAATAGACAACCAGGATGGTTTCATGCAGGTTCCAGAAGGGGTGATGCTGGCAATATTGTGAGAGTCTGACCTACCAGACAACACTACCGCTACCTTCTAAATCATCACTGAACCATCAGAGCAATCACACTGCTAAGATGGACAGTGAGAATGGCCAAGTTTTATCTTGCCCTACCACGAGGTTCGAACCTGGGTTCATCGGTGTGCCACGCGAACCCTCTACCATTGATCTACGTCTGTGGGTCCATCTTTCTGTTTACTATGTAGAGACAACTTAGATATTAATATGTTTTATAATAAATTTGCCCAAATTGGGCAGTCAAATAATGTTAAATTTATAATTCAAATGCAATCCGAATACACAATTATTTAAATTATTCTGTTTTTTTTTTTGTGGAAAGAATGTTAGGAACAAGTGGGAGAAAAATATATTTTTTCAAACAGTTAAACAGTTGTTGTAAAATTAGCTTGGGGGTAATAAAAAGGTCAAATAAAATGTTAGCATATGTATCTTTCCTTTGTTATATGCATTTAGATCCAAATACTGTTTTCTACACGTTGTGCTTTTGACAACAGGGTCAGTATGGCTCAGTATAAAGATAAGTGGACTAAGCAAGGGAGGTAACCACAATCTGTCTCGTGAAGTTGCAGGGGTTCCTGTATAATTAGTATCCCCACTTTCGGGAAATTTAATGCTTTGCATTCCCACTGTCGCTGTCTTTCTCCTTGTTCTTTCTCATTCCTCCTCTGTTCTATAAATCTAATTAACTATATTCTTTGCTAGACCAGTCACCTACATTTTCTTGACAACTCTTCCCAAACTCCTCATTTGTGTGCGAGGTCTGTTGGATCAGCTTGGGAATATTTGGAGGCTTTCTGCCAAATGGTCACTAGGACTTTCTATGGTATGTTTGCTTAGAAATGTAGGCATTTTGTATGTATGTGTTTTGTTGATATTTTATAATGATGTTTATATTTTATTTTGTTTTTGTAAACGGGGTTCGATAAATTAGAGGATAGACTCAGCGTCCTATGCGTGGGATGTCTTTATTGTACAGTGACCGGCTGGTGGAGTGCCTTCAGTGCTACCACTAGGGTTGATTCGGCAGATCTTTTTTCCGGATCAGGGGTGAGTCCTCTTTCAACCAAGTTGTGGTCCTGATTTTGTGGTCATGAAGACTTTAGAGAAGAAATGAATTTGGAGGTTTGCTTTAAAGGTGTTGATAATCAGTATGCTGCGGAGAGAAAGTGGTAATAAATTCCAGGCAGTTGGTCCAAAGACAGAAAAAGATCTAGAACCGACTAGATTGTGGTGGGGTATCCTGAAAAAGAGCGTGTCGGATGAAGGTGAGCTGCAGCATTTGGAAAATAAGGTTCAAAGAGTGGTTGTCGGGTGCTTGGAAAATGACCTGGAATTGAATGTCTTGAAGACAATCAAAGAGGTTGTGATTGACTTTCGACGAATAAAAATATTGCCTCTTGTTATCAATGCAGAAACCGTTGAGCAGGGGGACTCATTCAAATTTCTCTGTTCACTCATTTCGAACGACCTGACCTGGGCCAATAACACCATGTATGTCCATTGTGGAAAATAAATAATATATATATATATATATATATATATATATATATATATATATATATATATATATATATATATATATATATATATATATATATAATGCAATTGGTGTAGTTTAAAACTTTGGCAAAAATGTTATCATTCGATCGTTAGGTAGATTAATGTTCCTGGACATTAGAAGCGTATAGGGGATGCAGAATGTTATGAACAAGTGAGAGAAAAGTACATTGTGCATTCAATTAAACAATTGTTGTAAAATCTTCACTTCGGAAAAAACATTGTTATAAAAACCTTCATTTGGAAAAAAAAGTCAATATTAATTATAACAGATATATTACTTTCTTATCATAATCAGATCCTATCTCGTAACTCGAAATTCGCTTGTGCTCTGCAGATGATCGTTTAACCAGCGTACTCCACCTTTCTCTGTCCTCAGCAACCCTCATGGCTTCTCTGATTGTCAATCCAGTCCATTCTCGAATGTTTTCCTCCCACCTCTTTTTCTTTACGTTTGAGATTGCTCTACCCCCTATGCTGATTGTGCCTTCGTGATCTTCAAGGGCATCTGAAATGATGCGCTCTAGGAAGATACTGAAGAGTGTTGCAGAGAGTAGGCATCTTTGACGCACACGGATTGTTATTATAAACCAGTTAGGAGATTGCGCTGTTGTGGAGGACTGCACTGGTAGCCTTGTCATACTCAGGGTTGGAAGATTTAATGATTTAGCGACTTAAATTTTTGTTTGAAGACAATTTTACGCGTTAATTTTTTTAACAAGTTAAAGAAAATTCAATGAATTAAAAAATAAAAGTAACAATTATCGATTTCTCTCGTTAAAATTTCGTTACATCAATTTGATTTTCCGCCACGAAAAACAGGTGCTTATGCGGGAAGCCGGTTTAAACCAGTTGCTGCCAGTTTGAGGCGGTTTGGATTAGCCTATGTAGACATTGCCGCTAGCCTACACGTGCATCAGTTGATATTAAATCTTAAGATCGTGAAAAGAAGATGGCTTTCTGCAGTGGCGTAGCTAGGTATTTGGGGACCCAGGGGGCTTGGCTTCTTTGGGGGCCCCTGCATTTTTACATTCAATATCATGACATGAGATAATGTACTTAATAAATCTACAAGTCTAAATTCACTTACTTATATAACTTGTGAATACCAAGATTACATGGCGGTTGCGTAATATTTAATATTTAATTTAAAAAAAAAGTTTCGCACCCTCCTTTGGGGGCCTCCCTCAAGTGGGGACCCGGGGGGACTTTTGATTGTGGACTCCCCCCCCCCTCCCCTAGTTAAGCCACTGGCTTTCTGCAGTTATTCGAGTGATGAAAGTTTGCCAACATTTTTTGAAACGTTCATGGAATACTACGACTTTGTTGGAGGAAAGTCAACTGACATGCTCATTTTAAAATTTATATTCTTTTTATTCTAGCTGCTGTATTTGAATGCTTAGCTTAATTTCTTTGTCTCGTTCGTGTGCGTAAGTTCAAATGCTTGGAAGGGGTGTGAATGAGTGTAGCAAGGACAGATTAGAAAAAAAAATAGTCTAATATCTCTATTCTTGTTGTTTAATAAAATATCAAATCAAATCACATTATATGTCCTCCCATCACTTTTTCTGTCTCCCTCTTCTTCTGTCTCCTTGCAGGATGGTCTTTAATTGCAATCTATTCAACAAAAATTCTGTTTATGAATGAACAATGAAGTTTAACGTCTGCACCCACCATTGGCGATATGGCAGACAGGGATTACCATCCCATGGAGTAGAAGTAGAGACCTAAATCAACACTGAACCATCAGAGCAATCACACTGCTAAGATGGACAGTGAGAATGGCCAAGTTTTCTCTTGCCCTACCACGAGGTTCGAACCTGGGTTGATCGGTGTGCCACGCGAACCCTCTACCATTGATCTACGTCTGTGGGTCCAACTTTCTGTTTACTATGTAGAGACTACTTAGATATTACTATGTTTTACAATATATTTGCCGTAATTGGGCAGTCAAATAATGTTTAGTGTTTAGTTTCACAAACGCACGTATGTGTATAATACATTTTTAGTGAGTGAGTTGAGTAGATTACCGTCCCCGGACACAGAAGCGTATAGGGGACTTAGATAGAAGACTTCCGTGGTATTAAGATATCTTGATGAAGTAGGAGGTCGTATAACTGAAGAAAAACAGTTGAAGAGGGAGCGCAGATATGCAGCTGCAACATCCGGAAGGAAATCAAAGATGTCAGGCAGAGGAGGATGACGGAGTTCTCAAGAAGGTAGCCAATGTAGTAAGGCCTGGAGGAAGAGGAAGGGTAAGCTTGGTATAATGGCCGACGCGCTGCAAGGGCAGGGCCCTACTTATAAATAGGCAAAAGCCAATATGAATAGAATGCCAGACCAGGTCCGACGTAAGGGGACTAAGTAGGGAAAAAAGCCGGAAACAGTACCGACGTCACCTTTTAAAATTACACATGGCGTGTGCAGAGAAGCAGGACACTCCCCCAAAAAGGACAAAAAATTAAAATGTAAAAACATGCCCAACCAAAAAATGGCCAAGGATGTGGTATAAAAATGTATTATCTTATAGTTCAATCAATTAAAAAGAACAATAAAACCTCTATATTCATTTTGTACACCAGGCATAAACCTAGTTATACTAAAACCTTAATACAAACTTAAGGCATGACATCCGACTCAGGTCGGCATTCACGAGGTGACAGTTGAGCGAAGAGGATGTGTTTTTTCTCTGACTGCCTACTGTGTAGTGGATATTTTTACCACGTATTTTATGTGCATGTGTTGCTTTTGTACTTTGACTTGTGTGGATTTACCCTCGTCGGCAGCTGTTGGTGTGTTATTCTCCTGTGGTGGATTATTGACTGTGACTTTTCCGTAGTGGACTAACTTGATTATAGTTTGACTATTGTGCACAAATTGTGGTGTTCGTGTGTTGGACCTTTTGGCCACATTGGGACATTTTGCCTATTGCGGAAGTGTGTATGGGAGGAGAAATCTTGTGTTGCATTGTGTGACATTTGTGGAGGACTTAGTATTGCGGAATTTCCGCCGTTGTGAAAAAACATTTCTATGGATGGCTCCTGAGGCTGCCGACGGACAGCGACGTTGACTTTCTTGTGGTGTTTAATTATTAATTTTAAATTAAATTTTTAGGTCCTGAATCGGATTTTTAAATTTTGTAGGCTTGTGGCTCGTGGCGTGGCCTCCTTTGGCTTTTTTCTCCGTTCTTAATTTGTTATCTTTGTTTTAATTCTCGAATGGCCGGCAGGGCTGGCGCGACTATCTCCGGCTCGCCTCGCAAGCGGCACCGTGTGTCCGGGAGTGCGAGGAAAGACTCACCAGTGGTGAAGTCAAAAATCGATTCCACGGATATGGAAACAGGGTGTAGCGACCCGGAGGGATGCAGAAAGGAAGCTCAGATCAGCGGCTTGGCCACTGATGCTGGGTTGGAACAGGCCTTATCGGATCGCAAAAGGGCCTATGGGACGTTATCGGAGTCGTCCTCGGAGTCGGACGAGACAATTGAAGTGGGGACCGAGGTGGTTGACCCGCTACCGGTGCCCGGCCCTGGTGCCGTGGGTGTCGGATTGGGGAATCTGGACTCGGACGTTGATGCTGCGACCGACCAGGTGGGACCGACTGAGGGAGAAGACGGTTGGCGGACCGTCGGTGGTAGACCTAAAAGCAAGTTTAGAGGGCCTCCAAGGCCACCTCTTGTGTTGAACCATGGGCTATGCCAGTTTCCAATTGTCATAAAACAAATCGGGGACATAACTACTTTGTCCTTGAAAGCCTTGCATTGGAAGCTGGCCGATCTGCTGAAGCCTATCGTTGGCTCGGTGGATCGTGTGAAGCCTCTTGGGGAGGGCTTCATGATAGCCTGTGGTTCCAAGGCACAACAGCAGAAATTGAAGATGGTTACTCAGATAGGACAGATTTCTGTTTCATGTTCTGTGCCCGTCCCTACGGTGGACGGTGTTGTCCTTGGCATCCCTGCCACCGTTTCGGACGAGGAGATTTCTACGAAATTCGAGGGCGTCGCGGGTGCCGATGGATTGGTTAGACCATGCAGCGTACGTCAGTTCCGTCGCTTGTTTAGGTCGGATGGACAGCCTTCCACTTCTGTCCGGGTCACCATCGAAGCCGCGACGCTGCCGCATAATCTTCTTTTTAACCGCCGGGAGTTCGCGGTAGTTCCGTTTGTAGCCCCGGCGGTTAGGTGTCACAATTGCCAAAAGTTTGGCCATGTGAAAAAACAGTGCAAATTTCAGCGGGTCTGCTCCTCTTGCGGTTCCGCCAATCATACGGGAGCGCATTGTAATGCGGTTAAGCGCCGATGCCCGAATTGTTCTGGCAATCACTCCGCTGCAAATTTGGGATGCCCGGCCCATAGGGAGCGCCTTTTGGCGAACCAGGTCAGGGCATCAAATTACATGCCACGGGCGCAGGCCCTGAATTTGGCCAGGGAGCGACTTGCCTCTGAGGCGGGTGGCGAGTCTGTTTCAGCGGTGCACGCTCCTGCTGTACCCGCCGGTACCGCGGGACCGTCTATACCACGAGCGCCCTCAGTCGCTACCTGGGCGGCGCGGGTTATGCCCGCCGGGCCTCCGCCGATGGTGCCTAGTGCACAGACCGCCGGTGTCCCCGTGCGTGATCCCTGGCAGGCCATAGAGAGGCTCGAGAACCTGGTTCAGAGCCTCACTCGGTCGGTGGCAGACTTGGTTGAGGTGGTCCGTGGGCTGTCTTTGCGTAGCCCATCTAGCCCCGCGTGGGAGGGCGCAGCTCCAGTCGGAGGGCGCCAGGGTCCAGAGACCCGGTCCGTTGGTACCGATAGCCCTGTTCGGGATGAGTTGCTTGGTGATACGGTAAGCCGGTCCATTCAAGCATCATCCGGTATCGCTCCTTTGAATAGTGCGGGTGCGGACTATGTTCAGTCGTTTTTGGGAGGTTTGAATCGCATGCGCAAGGTCATGCCTCTGGAAGAGGTGGATAAATTTGAAAGCTCTGTCAACTTCGTGGTCGAGAAGATCAGAGTTATGGATGCTGACTATATTGCGAAAAGAAATTCGCGTGCCGCACGTTACCCTAAATGATACGGGGTTCATCAACCTCCTGTGGCGGAATAGTCTGATACCGGCCCGCAGACTATTTTTATCTCTTTTATTGTTTTAACTAGGTTTTAATAATTGGGGGCTTTTGGCCGCTGTGTCAAAGTTTAAATCATAGTAGTCACGGTTTCTTAACTTTTGGTCTTAAGGTATGATTAGAATCGTCCTTTGCGGGTGATAATTTTATAATAATTGTATATGGTTTTTAATCCTATTTTAGGGAGGTTTTTGCCACGCTGCCACATGCCTCGTTTTCCCGTGCTGTTTGGCCTTACCTGGTTAGCTCCCGTTATGGGCTCAGATGAGTCTGGGCAGTTTGTTTAGACGGCATATTTGCCTAAAACTTCCTTATTAACCTCTCAGTAGGTCCTTACTCTGACAATGACTCTTCCTCTTGCCTTTGCTTGGTACCCTTATTTCTACATTGTCTTCGAACCATCGCCTTAATTTATAATGATCCTGGACGTAGCAGCGGCACTTCCTGTGCGCTCCATCTTCATCTACAGATTTCTGGCCAATGTGACTTTCTTATATCAACGAATTTCTTCATAACATAGTCCCGCATACGCTAATGTGTTTAGGGACTTAAATCTACTCAACGCAACGCAACTCAACGCAACGACATCCGACTAACGCTTGGTGTGACGCCTAGGCTTCCAATTTGCCACATTTCGCACCCTCGGAGGCGAGGCATTCGCATCCTCCACAAGTTTTATTTTCTCCACTACATACTTGACTGCATGTGAGAACTTATCGACCTCGCACTGGGGTAACAGGGCCCGTAGGAAAACCTCGTAGCCGGTAAGCTCGCTAATGTATTCAGCAGCTTCGTGACTCCGAGCTTTGGCCACGCTTTCATTTGTCCTACCCGGCGAGACCTGGGTCGAGCGACTCTCAGAACTAGACGATTCATCGACCAGACTGTCAGTGCCCACTGACCGGGTAACCGGAAGGCCATCTAGGACCGACTCCGGAACCCCAACAGCCGAGCTTTCTGGGAGAGATGTGGGCAAGGTGCGAGCGGACAAGCCGCGCACAACGTCCACTAAATCCGTAACCGAACGAGTCAAAGACTGAACAAGACCCTCAAGTCTCTCGATGGCCCTCCAAGGGTCCCGGGCAGGCACGTCAGGGGCCACCACCCGAGAGTCCGAACCCCTCTGTCCGACGGGACGGACCCGGTCAGCCCAAGAGAACGCCTTCGCCACCCCACCCTCCTCTGAACCCAGGGGAAGGGGGGGACCATCCGAGGCACGCGGGAGCGAAACGATGGGCACATGGGCCACCGAGGAAGTTACGGGGGCACACACACCTGCGTTTGTAGTCCGACCAAGATCGGCAGTCAGCTGATGCTTGGCAAAACTAAGGGCCCGGGATCGCGTCATGTACGAAGCCGCTCTGACCTGATTGTCCAAAAGTCGCTCCTGCAAGGCAGGACAATTGATGTTGGCGGCCGAGTGCTGGCCTTTGCAATTTGGGCAACAGCGCCTAGTGGCCGTACACTGAGCTCCAGAGTGGGCAGAGGAACCACAGGAAGAGCAAACTCTTCCCGCTTTGCAATACTTGCGGGTGTGCCCGAATCTTTGACAATGATGGCAACGAACTGCGGGTGCCACATAGGGGACGACAGCGAATTCCCGAGAATTCAGCAGCAGGGTGTGAGGCAGTGCCGCGGCCTCAATCGTGGCCCTAACGGAAGTCGACGGCTGGCCATCAGATCTTGACAGGCGCCGAAAGCTCCGCACGTTACACGCGCTGACAGCGCCTTCAGAACCCACAGCACCCCCGAGTTTAGCAATTAGTTCCCCCTCCGTGACCGTGCTGGGCACCCCAAGAACAACTCCCTCCACCGTGGGAATGGGGATGGAACACGAGACGGCTAACTGACCCAGACGTGTCAACGAGGTCAATTTTTGCTGTTGGCTTAGTGAGGTACAGGCTATCAGATAGCCCTCCCCCAAAGGCCTCACTCGTTCGACTGGTCCGGCGAAAGATCCTACTAAGTCAGCGATCTTCCACTGCAGAGACCTGAGAGACACGGTAGTTGTATCGCCTATCTGTTTTAAGACAATGGGGTGCTGAAATAGACCCTGCGAAAATACTAGAGGAGGCCTAGGTGGCCCTCTATATCGGCTTTTGTTTTTGCCAGCAACCCTTGTCCACCCACCATCCCCCTCAGCGAACGCAGCCCCAAGTTCAGTGACAGTGGGCTCCAAAGAAGGAGTGGAACTACCGGCACCCCCCAACCCCACCTCCGAACCGGGAATGGGTGAGAGATTTTCCACTACATGCATGGGATCCTCAGTCCCCCTCGAACAAGAAGAGGAATCTGAGAGTGTACCGTAAGTTCTTTTACGGCCAGGGGGAATCCCCTCCAATAGAACCTCGGCAGCCAGGCCGCCTTGAGGCATTGGGTTGGAAGTACCACCCCCTGAAACATTTCCTTCTATCAGGTCTTCGACCATATCAGTCTTTGCCTTCACTACAGGTGAGTCCTTTCTAGTACCCTCAGCAGCGCAACGGCGCTTGGGGGACTGACGAACATCAGATTTGGCTTTACCTGAAGTACCCTCCATTTAAGATAACTGTTTAGTAAACACGTTTATATTTAAAAAAAAAAAAAAAAAAAAAGGGGTGGGGGTGAGGGGGGGGGGGGGAGTGTCCGGCCACAAAAACACAACGCCAACGGATATAAAAATCCAAATCAGGACCTAAAACTGCAAATCAGTTAAAATTTATAAAATGGATATAACGCTTATCTAAAATAGCACCGCCATCGAGCAGTCCACAAGCTGCCCACAAGGTACAGCCAGCAACAGCAGGTATGGTGCCCCAATGCAGAACAGTTCAAGCAAAGGTAATCAAAAACAAAAGTCAGTTCATATAAGTGTTCTGCCAACACACATAGTTGGCAAGAGCCGGCTGACACACTCGTAGAAATCACACACTAAGAGAGCACAACCTCCACTCAACACGATACATTTTTATGTTTGTTTGTATGTAGATGTTTTGTAGATTATAGTCACACGACACTTTCGCATATAGGTGAAGTATGTATCAGTTTATAGTCCCCTCTCTTCCCGATAAGGATTTTCAGAGAGGAGACTCTAAAAACAATCTAGGTGATGTTGTTGTTGTTGTTTGTAGATTATAGTCACACGACACTTTCGCATATAGGTGACTACTGGACCGATTTATACTGACACCAGCGGGCCAGTTGTTGGTAAAGGGGAAAATAATATGATCACACGTTGACCAATCCGGGATTCGAACCAGCGACCTTTCGGTTACTAGCAAGACGCTCTTACCAACTGAGCTACCCGGCCCCACTTGAATATAGGTGAACGAACGAAAAACGATGCTTAACGTCCTATTGCATGAGCGTTAAGGACGATCACCACGTCCCCACCCTGACAACAATGACCATCATCATCATATCAAAAATGAGATCCAACGGATCTTCAAAGAATACACTAAGAGGAGACTAGAAATTATTCTGTTTTTATTTGTGGAAAGAATGTTAGGAACACGTGGGATAAAAAAATATTTTTTCAAACAGTTAAACAGTTGTGGTAAAATTAGATTGGGGGTAATAAAAAGGTCAAATAAAATGATAGCATATATACCTTTCCTTTGTTATATATATATGCATTTAGATCCAACTACTGTTTTCTACACGTTGTGCTTTTGACAACAGGGTGAGTATGGCTTAGTATGAATATAAGTGGACTAGGCAAGGGAGATAACTACAATCTGTCTCGTCTTCCCCCACCGTGAAGTTGCAGGGGTTTCTGTATAATTAGTATCCCCACTTTCTGGAAATTTAATGCTTTGCATTCCCACTGTCGCTGTCTTTCTCCTTGTTCTTTCTCATTCCTCCTCTGTTCTATAAATCTAATTAACTGTATTCTTTGCTAGACCAGTCACCTACCTTTTTCTTGACAACTCTTCCCAAACTCCTCATTTGTGTGCGAGGTCTGTTGGATCAGCTTGGGAATATTTGGAGCCTCAGCGTCCTATGCGTGGGATGTCTTTATTGTACAGTGACCGGCTGGTGGAGTGCCTTCAGTGCTACCACTAGGGTTGATTCGGCAGATCTTTTATGCGGATCAGGGGTGAGTCCTATTTCAACCAAGTTGTGGTCCTGATTTTGTGGTCATGAAGACTTTAGAGAAGAAATGAATTTGTAGGTTTGCTTTAAAGGTGTTGATAATCAGTATGCTGCGGAGAGAAAGTGGTAATAAATTCCAGGCAGTTGGTCCAAAGACAGAAAAAGATCTAGAACCGACTAGATTGTGGTGGGGTATCCTGAAAAAGAGCGTGTCGGATGAAGGCGAGCTGCAGCATTTGGGGAATAAGGTTCAAAGAGTGGTCCATGTATGTCCATTGTGGAAAATAAATTATATATATATATATATATATATATATATATATATATATATATATATATATATATATATATATATATATATATATATATATATATATTGAAACAAATATAATGCAATTGGTGTAGTTTTAAACTTTGGCAAAAAAAGTTATCATTCGATCGTTAGGTAGATTAATGTACCTGGACATTAGAAGCGTATAGGGCATGCAGTATGTTATGAACAAGTGAGAGAAAAGTACATTGTGCATTCAATTAAACAATTGTTGTAAAATCTTCACTTCGGAAAAACATTGTTGTAAAAACCTTCATTTGGACAAAAAAAAAAAGTCAATATTAATTATAACAGATATACTTTCTTATCATAATCCTATCCTATCTCGTAACCCGAAATTCGCTTGTGCACTACAGATGATCGTTTAACCAGCGTACTCCATGTCACGGGGGTTTTATGGGTTGCTGGGCTCTGCACAATGGAATGATGTACCCTCACGCTTTATCCTATGTGGACCGCTAGTGAGTCACCCTGTGGATTACTTTAATAAATTTTTTTGTTTAGCTCGGTCTGTGTAAAGGCTGGGGTACAGAGATAGATAGAAAAATGGTAAAAGATTACTGTCACACTAGCTTTCACACGGCTATGAATCATATGTAGTCCAGCCACTTGATAACAGTTAAACATCAAACATGTATTTCTTCTACTCTATACAAGATCGTCGATGTACTAATATACCTTATCAGTTAAATGTCACTGAGAATAATTCGATCGCTGATAGTCTATGCAGCTAATTGTTCATCCTCGGGCACTGGAGGTTAATGTTCATGAGAAGTGGACTACTGTGGTCCTGTAGCTCTCAGTTTTTGTGCACTATTGGCTGTGTACTTAACTGAGGGTCCCACGAGCTGTGTTGTGGTCTGTTTCCTGACAAGCTGTGTTGTCTTCTTCCTGTTTCCTGACAACTGTGTTGTCTTCTTCTGGGTTCTTCCCTGTGGTTAGACTGGTGGGTTTTCCTCGCGCAATGCTGGGGATACCTCTGCAGCCAACGTATGCGTCGACGTGGTTTCGTCTGATGCTGTGTTGGGCGCACTACAGAACGCCTGATCGTCTGTAACATATGAGACGAAATTCTGCACAACCTTGAATGATAGGTGTGAGCAGAGCGTCTCACTGAAGGTCGTAATAGCCCTCAGTGATTAGCTCCACATCTACATATATAAGCGACAACCATTCTGCTAAGTCCGTGGTCCACTGGAATCTCCACTCTAATTTACTATACATACATAAATATAAAACATGGCTACTTATACACATCAAGAATTAATAATATTGTACAGCCACTGGTCTGTAAGCACACATATAAGTTAAACAACAGTGGTTCCGTACATAATTCAAGATGGCGTCGGCCGGTCGTCTTTTTGCCTCGTGGTCAGCTTCGCGCCGTGTTCAGGCAAAGTCGGGCTAACAATTCAATTCTATGCATAGCAAATTCCACAAACATAATTCAACAATAATATAATACATCACGATGAAACAGAAGTATGTTCATTTACCTTCGTGACAATTTCAGGCCAGTGGCTACTTGAGTGAATTCGGATTTTCACAAGTACTGCGTCCTAGTCTTTTCTGGAGAGATCTACTGCTCACTGTGTAGCTGTTAACTCTTCCTCGGTTTAAACACGACTGCCCGTCTAGCTCTCTATTTGACTTAGTCAGACCCGGTTGAGTCTATTCTAAACTGTGTTCCCATTGGCGGATAATAGACTCGCCTACCGTATAGCTACGATGATGTCATTGCCTTTGCTTACCGTCAGCTGCCACGGTGTGTAGCCGGCAGTATGCTATTGCTACGCTTGATTACTTCCATCGTCTGCTGCTGCCTACCATTAAAATTCTAAGATTACATAGACTAACCAAGCTAAATATTAAAATAAGCAGAGTAAAACTAGTCCTCTCACGACACTCCATCTTTCTCTGTCCTCAGCAACCCTCATGGCTTCTCTGATTGTCAATCCAGTCCATTCTCGAATGTTTTCCTCCCACCTCTTTTTCTGTAAGTTTGGGATTGCTCTACCCCCTACGCTGATTGTGCCTTCATGATCTTCAAGGGCATCTGAAATGATGTGCTCTAGGAAGATACTGAAGAGTGTTGGAGAGAGTAGGGATCTTTGACGCACACCGATTGTTATTCTAAACCAGTTCCTGATTGCGCTGTTGTGGAGGACTGCACTGGTAGCCTTGTCATACTCAGGGTTGGAAGATTTAACGATTTAGCGACTTAAATTTTTGTTTAAAGAAACTTTTACGCGTTAATGTTTTTAACAAGTTACAGAAAATTCAATGAATTAAAAAATAAAAGTAACGATTATCGATTTCTCTCGTTAAAAATCTCGTTACATCAATTTGATTTTCCGCCACGAATAACAGGTGCTTATGCGGAAAAACCGGTTTAACCCAGTTGCTGCCAGTTTGAGGCGGTTTGGATTAGCCTATGTAGACATTGCCGCTAGCCTACACGTGCATCAGTTGATATTAAATCTTGAGATCGTGAAAAGAAGATGGCTGTCTGCAGTGTCGTAGCTAGGTATTTGGGAGCCCAGGTGGGCTTGGCCTCTTTGGGGGCCCCTGCATTTTGACATTCGACATCATGACATGAGATAATGTACTTAATAAATCTATAAGTCTAAATTCACTTACTTATATAACTTGTGAATACCAAGATTACATGGCGGTTGCGTAATATTTAATATAAAAAAAGTTTCGCACCCTCCTTTGGGGGCCTCCCTCAAGTGGGGGCCCGAGGGGACTTTTGAATTTGGACTCCCCCGCCCTCCCCTAGTTAAGCCACTGGCTTTCTGCAGTTATTCGAGTGATGAAAGTTTGCCAACATTTTTTGAAGCGTTCATGGAATACTACGACTTTGTTGGAGGAAAGTCAACCGAAATGCTCATTTTAAAATTTAGATTCTTTTTATTCTAGCTGCTGTATTTGAATGCTTAGCTTAATTTCTTTGTCTCGTTCGTGTGCGTAAGTTCAAATGCTTGGAAGGGGTGTGAATGAGTGTAGCAAGGACAGATTAGAAAAAAAAATAGTCTAATATCTCTATTCTTGTTGTTAATAAAATATCAAATCAAATCACATTATTTGTTCTTGATTTTTTTTCAGTGTGTTCATAGATTACATGGGTTCTAATACAAGTTGTATGTAATTTTTTTTTCACTGCATACCACTTTTTTTTTGGGTCTGAGCTAAGCAATAAATAATAATTCATGTATTTAACCCAAATTTCTTTCTTTCTTTTTTAAAATAAAAGACAATTTATTTCTTTAATTAAAAAAATTAAAGTAAATGTATTTCTTTAACTTTTTACCCAAATTAAAGAAGATTTATTTCTTTAAAGAAAAAAAGTCAAGACTATCAACCCTGGTCATACTGACCTTTGATGATTTCAATAATTTTAGGGCTGATGTTGGACACTCTCATGGTTATCTTCATTATTATTACAAACATTAAAAAGAAAAAAAACGTAATTTTTTTCTTGTGGAAGTCTTGCGCAGGTTGCAACATAAATACTGAATTATTTTTGTACAAATATATCTTTCTACATTGATGTAGGCAACATCCAACTGAAGGAAAAAGAATTAAAGGTCAGTCATATTAACGTTTTTGCACTAGATATATTGCTGATGTAGAAGTTTATTAATCCACTTCTATGATGTCAATGTTCTCACTTATACTTTATTTCCTCACATAAAAAATACTCATATAGGAAGGTGGGGGTTTGGAAACGTCGGTTAATGTAGTCTGTTCAAATTCCTATCCTATCCCGTAACTCAAAAGCCATTGGGTCACCACAGATCAATGTTTAACCAGCGTACTTCATCTTTCTCTGTCCTTAGCAACCCTCCTGGCTTCAAGCCGTGTCAAGTCAGTCCATTCTCGAATGTTGTCCTCCCATCACTTTTTCTGTCCCCCTCTTCTTCTGTCTCCTTGCAGGATGGTCTTTAATTGCAATCTATTCAAAGTTCTCCATTTGAAAAATTCTGTTTATGAATGAACATTGAAGTTTAACGTCTACACCCACCATTGGCGATATGGCAGACAGGGATTACCATTACCATCCCAGGGAGTAGAAGTAGAGACCTAAATCATCATTGAGCCATCAGTGCCAAGTTTTATCTTGCCCTACCACGAGATTCGAACCTGGGTTCATCGGTGTGCCACGCGAACCCTCTACCATTGATCTACGTATGTGGGTCCAACTTTCTGTTTACTATGTAGAAACAACTTAGATATTACTATGTTTTACAATAAATTTGCCCAAATTGGGCAGTCAAATAATGTTAAATTCATAGTTTCACAAATATTGATATACAATACACTTCTTGGAAATAATTTTGTTTTTATTTGTAGAAAGAATGTTAGGAACAAGTGAGAGAACAAAATATTTTTTCAAACACTTAAACAATTGTTGTAAAATTAGTTTGGGGGTAATAAAAAGGTCAAATAAAATGATAACATATATATCTTTCCTTTGTTATATGCATTTAGACCCAAATACTGTTTTCTACACGTTGTGATTTTGACAACAGAGTGAGTATGGCTCAGTATGAAGATAAGTGGACTAGGCAAGGGAGATAACCACAATCTGTCTCGTCTTCCCCCACCGTGAAGTTGCAGGGGTTTCTGTATAATTAGTATCCCCTCTTTCTGGAAATTTAATGCTTTGCATTCCCACTGTCTGTTACACTCAATGTTGTTTTTTATCAGTTGATTCAGCCCCGATGCTTGAAACCTGATAAAGTGTAACCCAGATTCGTTTATCCACGCAGCCTGCTCACTCAGCAACAAGGCGAAGTCTTCGTATGTAGTTTTCCAACTTTATTCAGCATACATCAACACTGCATACAATCGCTTTTTCCACTCTCAACTTTTTACTTTCAAATCTCTCTCTTTTTGAGTTGAGTTGAATATAGATTAACGTCCCCGGACACATAAGCGTATAGGGGACGTGCGGCACTTATATAGTCTTTATACATACTCCAGAACAAGCTAGAATACCCCACATGAAACACCATAACCAATCAAAAATAATTTCATCATCACTGTCTGACGTCATACAACCCTATTTGGAATGGAAGCTTCCATAGTTACCACTAGAACTATCCATACACTTCGTTCGATAGTAAACAACTGACTCGAGAAAATTCTCAAATAATATCGAGCAACTCAAATTATCAACGTTATACAAAGCTTCTTCTAATAACCACGCAAAATCAAATCAAAGGTAAATACACTCTATTACTGCATGCGCTGCAAAATAAAATGAACAGATCTATTGCGCGCGTCGCACACGCAAGCCTATTATTGTGCGCATTTCACACGTAAATCTACATGTACCATCGTAAACCTACATGTACCATCGCACGCGTCTCCAACGTAACATAACCCCCCACTCAAGAAGAAATTTACTTAATTTCTTTCAACAACGTTGAGACACAATGAACAAAGTCCAAAATTAAAACTTATTTCAGTCTGTCTGGTTATTGTTAATGTTCTCAGTTCATTCACACACTCTGCTGAGAAAATCCACACCAATATTGTCTGATCCTTTGATAGATTCTACTCGCATGTTAAAGTTCTGCAAGTACATAGCCCATCTCATGATGCGACTGCTCACAAACTTGGCAGAGTTCAAGTAGGTTAGCGGCTTGTGATCAGTCTGTAGCACGAACTTCGCCCCTTGAAGGTACAGTTCGAACTTCCGGATTCCCCATATGATGGCAAATCACTCTTTCTCCATGGTCGAGTAATTTCTCTCAGCCCTGGACAGCTTCTTGCTGGCATAACTAACCGGAAATAGTTTCCCTTCGTGATCTTGCATCAATATGGCGCCGATACCTTCGTCCTCTGCGTCCGTTCTTAAGACGAATTCCTTGGAAGTATCGGGCAGTCGTAACACCGGATCCTTCGAAAGGAGGTCGCGCACAGTCTGGTATGCCCTCTCCTGAGACGGTACCCACTCCACTTGATTAGGACAGCCTTTCCGCACCAGGTCCGACAAAGGTGCTGTGATGGCTGAGTAGTTCGGTACGAACTCCCTATAATACCCAGCCAGTTAAAGTTATTTCAAAACAAATTAAACGTTGATAAGTATTTACAAAAGACATATCCACTCACCGATTTGAGCTCCGCCAACGTCACTGTTACGTTGAAACGCGAACGAAAGTATGTCGGAAGCGTGTACGATAGATCTAATCGTTTCGATTTGCAAAGTATTCAATAATGGAGTTTATTTACCTTTGATTTGAGTTTGCATTGTTGTTAGGAGAGGCTTTGTATAACGTTGATAATTTGCTTTGGTCGATATTACTGTAGAAGTTTCTGGATCTGAGTGTTTACTTTCTATAGAAATTTCCCGATACATGTCGAAGCAAGAGGTCGTTCCAGAAGGAGAAATAATAATGTATGACGTAAGTCAGTGATGACGATCTTTTATTCGATTGGTGGCAGTGCGTCATTTCTACATTGTTCGAAATTCTTCCGGAAGAGAGAGAGGTTATTTAATCGTGTGCCGAGTTGCTGTTGAGAGAGAAAAGTTGTTGATAGTGATTTGGAAAGTTGCTGTGAAAGTTGTTGAGTTGAATTGAGAATTGTATGCAGTTGTTGGTGTGTGCTGAATAAAAGTGGAAAACTTCATACGTCGACTTTGTGACTTGTATGCTGTTTGGACGGGCTGTGTGAATAAACGAATCTGAGTTACACAACTATCAGGAATTCAAGCATCGGGGCTGAATCAGATACTGATAGAAAACACCAACATCAAACTGAGTGTAACATTTTGGGGGCCAAGCCGGGATTCACGCCATAGCCAAGGGTTCAACTGCTACAACAAGCGAGTCAACGTTACGAGAGGCAGTCATCGAGGGTAGCCGCCAACGAGTTGCGTCGAGAGGGGCCAACATACTGGGACTACATCACCGATAGGTTCGGGTTGACTGCAAGGGCGTGTAGTCGCCGAAGAGTTGCTTCGTGAGCGAACAACAGAGCGGGACTACGTGGCTGCCGCAAGACTACGTCGAGGGACAGTCTCGGAGCTACATCGCCAGTGTTACAGAGAGCGGCGAGCGGACGTCGCGTCTACTTCAGCACAGGAGCGTGTACATCAACACCAGCGTGGTGCAGCGTCGCATACGACGAGGACAGCGGGGCCTGCGTCAGCGAAAGCGACTAGTGGCAAGCATCAGCGCTACTGCAGAAAGCATGCTGTTCTAGAACAGTCTAGAAGAGTGC